>JAINUV010001461.1:3411586-3919683 GCA_020205505.1 Panax japonicus | reverse complement strand
CATACGGCGCTGCACCAGCGGCTGATAGTTATCTTCGATGCTGCGCACCACGCTGACCGGCGGCGGCGCACCGGTGATCAGGGTATGCAGCACCGCGCCCAGCGCGTAAATATCGGTCCACGCGCCCTGCTCACTCTCATCGTTATCGCTGTACTGCTCAATCGGCGCATAGCCGGGACGCAGCATGGTCTCGCTCTCATCCGACAGATTGCCGATGGTTTTACGCGCCGACCCGAAGTCCAGCAGGATCGGCTCCCCGCTGCTCTGGATCTGGACGTTATCCAGCGAAATATCGCGGTGCAGATAGCCCGCTTCATGGATGGTTTTGATCGCGCCCAGCAGCGGTGGCAACATGCGACGGATCCAGGCCTCATTTACCGACTGAGGATTACGTTCGCTGAAGTTCGAGAGTGTGGTGCCGCTGTAAAACACCGTGCCCATGTAGGCGGTGTCGTTCTGCACCCAGAAACGCAGCACGTGCAGCAGGTTTGGATGATTAAAGCGCGCCAGCAGCCGCGCCTCCTGAATAAAGCTGTTCAGTCCGGCGTGAAAGGTTTTGCTGAACCGTTCGCTGCGCAGCACCAGATTCAGGTCATCGCTGCGCACTGCCAGCGAGGCGGGCATAAACTCTTTGATGGCGATATCACGTTCCAGCTGGTGATCCCAGGCGCGATAGACGATGCCAAAGCCGCCACCGCCGATGACCTCTTTGATTTCAAACTCATTGAAGCGGTAACCCAGCGGCAAGGCGTTGGGGACATTCAGGGGTTGATCATGTTCCGACATATTCGATTACTCTCTGATAGCCAGGCTTTAAACCGCGAACTGGCAGACAAATTCACCCTGCTCACAACGCACATCGACGCGGCGATAGCGTTCATCACGGGCGTGGGCGCTCAGCAGGATCTGGCTCATCTGTGGCAACAGCGTGTTGGTGAGGATGGCATCCACCATGCGACCGCCCGACTCGACTTCGGTGCAGCGCTGCACGATTTGGCTCACCACCGACTCGTCGATCTGCGCTTCAATGCCGTGGTTCTCGGCCAGACGACGCACAATACGCGCCAGCTGCAGCCGCACAATCTCCGCCAGCATCGCGTCGCTGAGCGGGTAATACGGCACCACCAGCAGACGGCCCAACAGCGCAGGCGGGAACACCTCCAGCAGCGGCTTACGCAGCGCGGTGCTCAGGGCGTCGGGATCGGGCATCAGTTCAGGATCGGCACACATCGCGCTGATTAACTGCGTGCCGACATTGGAGGTCAGAATGATGATGGTGTTGCGGAAATCGATGTGCCGGCCTTCGCCATCCTCCATCCAGCCTTTATCAAACACCTGGAAGAAGAGCTCATGCACATCCGGATGGGCTTTCTCAATCTCATCCAGCAGCACCACGCTGTAGGGGCGACGGCGAACGGCTTCGGTCAGCACGCCGCCCTCGCCGTAGCCGACGTAGCCCGGCGGTGCCCCTTTCAGCGTCGAGACGGTGTGCGCCTCCTGAAACTCACTCATGTTGATGGTGATGATGTTCTGCTCGCCGCCGTACAGCGACTCGGCCAGCGCCAGCGCGGTTTCGGTTTTGCCGACACCGGAAGGCCCGCACAGCATAAACACGCCGACCGGCTTGTTGGGATTATCAAGGCGCGCGCGCGAGGTGCGTACCCGTCTGGCGATCAGATCCAGACCGTGACGCTGGCCGATGACCCGCTGGTTCAGGGTGTCGGCCAGATTCAGCACCGCGTCGATCTCATTCTTCACCATTCTGCCCAGCGGAATGCCGGTCCAGTCCGACACCACGGCAGCCACCACGCCCGCATCGACGGCGGCAAACAGCAGCGGCGTGTCGCCCTGCAGCGCAGTAAGCTGCTGCTGCGTCGCATCACGCTGTTCACGCAGCGCCGCATCCTCTTCTGTCACACAGCGGGCGCGCAACGCAATCAGCGTCTCGACCAGTTCGCGCTCCTGCAGCCAGCGCTGTTGCAGCGCATCCCGCTCGGCTTCCAGCGCAGTGCGCTGCGCTGCAATCGCCTGCTGGCGGGTGGCGTCGCCCAGGCCCACCCGGATTTCACGTTCGATGATCTCCGCTTCAATCTCCAGCGCCGCCAGACGGTGAAGACAATCTTCCAGCGCCGCGGGCTGCGCGCCCTGGCTAACTGCCACGCGGGCGCAGGCGGTATCCAGCAGCGCCACCGCTTTGTCAGGCAGCTGGCGCGCCGGAATGTAGCGATGCGACAGTTTCACCGCCGCACTGACCGCATCATCCAGCAACAGCACCCGATGATGTTTCTCCAGCGCGCTGACGGTGCTGCGCAGCATCAGAATCGCTCTGGCTTCATCCGGCTCCTGCACCTGCACGGTCTGGAAGCGGCGGGTCAGCGCCGGATCTTTCTCAATGTACTTTTTGTATTCGGCCCAGGTGGTCGCGCCGATGGTGCGCAGCTGTCCACGTGCCAGCGCCGGTTTAAGCAGGTTGGCGGCATCACCGGTGCCCTGCTGACCGCCTGCCCCGACCAGGGTGTGAATCTCATCAACAAACAGCACAATCGGCGTCGGGCTGGACTGCACCTCATTGATCAGCGCCTGCAGTCGTGCTTCAAACTCCCCTTTCATGCCGGCACCCGCCTGCAGCATGCCGATGTCCAGCAGCCAGAGCTGCACATCGCGCAGCGGCGCAGGCACATCGCCCGCCGCGATACGCAGCGCGAGGCCTTCGACCACCGCAGTTTTGCCGACGCCCGCTTCACCGGTCAGCAGCGGGTTGTTCTGGCGGCGACGCATCAGGATATCGACCATCTGGCGGATTTCGTCGTCACGTCCGGTTACCGGATCAATGCGGCCTTCACGGGCACGCGCCGTCAGGTCCTGCGCATATTGAGCCAGCGTACTGCCACCAGCTGCAGGCGGTGCGCCAGCGGCATCCGGCGGTGCGCTCAGCGCCTGCTGCGCTTCTTTGCTGTTGCTGAGCAGCGTGTCGAATTCCGCCAGCAGCGCATCGGCGTTGACGCGGCTGAACTGACCGGAGATGCCTTTCAGCACGCTGGCCAGGTTGAAGGTTTTCAGCATGCCGATAAGCAGATGGCCGCCGCGAATGCGGGTCGCGCCATATTTCAGCGAGGCGTAAACCCACGCCCGTTCAACGGCGCTGTCGATATGCTCGGAGAGGTCGGAGACCGCACTGGCACCGCGTGGCAGGCGATCCAGCGCGGCAACGATGTCCTGAGTCAGGGCCTTTTCATCCAGTGAAAAATGTGTGATGACCTGCTGTAAGTCGCCATCCTGCTGCTGCATCAGCTGATGCAGCCAGTGCACCAGCTCAACATAGGGATTGCCGCGCAGTTTGCAAAAGGCGGTGGCGCTTTCCAGCGAGGTAAATAACAGCGTATCCAGTTTGCCGAATAGCACGGCACGGCTGATTTCTGACATAGGGGGCTCTCTTCAATGAAAGACGCAGGCTGTGTAACAGGGAAAGCGGCTGGGCTAGCGCGAAGCAGCCTCAACCTCAAACATAAAATCTTCACGATCTTGCGGCTGCGGCGCATGCCCCAGCCAGCTGGTATAGCCGAGTCGGGCACCTCCACCCAGCGTCACACCCTGCACCTCGTCAGCGGCCAGGATCAGGCTGAGATCCCACTGCATTTCGATGCCGAGGTAGTGACGCACCCAGTCGCGTACTTCACGCGCGCCGGGGGCATCCGGCAGAAAACGGGCATACTGCGCGGCGCTGAGCGGTCCCAGGTGCAGACGAAAACGGTGCTGCACGTCGCGTACCGCCACACCGAGAAAAGCGGAGGCACCCAGCCGTGGCATGTGACGTCCCGCGCACAGCCGGGCCTGATCGCGGCTGTCCAGCGTCAGCCAGTGCGGCAGGTTCTGCGTCAGCCTGACCGGCACGCCAAAGTAGTGGCGCAGAATGCGCACCAGCCCTTCGGCATCGTGGCCGTGACGGCTGAGGTGACCCACCAGCATCAGTCGGGCATGGAGGCTGAGCGAGCTGGCCTGCTGCTGGGCCGGTAAGCCGATGCCCGCCAGGCAGGCGAGATAGTTCAGAAAGCGACTGTCGTCGGGGCGATCCAGCGACACGGTCGGCTGCGCATCGGCCCAGGCACGATAAAAAAGCAGCGTGGCGCGATGGTGAAACAGGTCAGCAAACGCCGACAGGCTGTGATCCTGATGATGCACGATACGTTCATGCACATATTCGGTCAGATGGGTCGGCAGCGGGCCGTTGGGGCCAAACAGGCCGAAGCTGTAGATGGAGAGCTCATGACGTCCCGCCTCGTCACGCGGCGTGGCATTGGCGACGGTGGCGGGCGCAAACGCCAGTGACGGTGTCTGACCGATACGCACCGATTCGAACTTCGGCAGCGGCGCACGGCCCAGCGGATAGCGCTGACCGCCCTGCGCATCCAGCCGCCGCAGCAGCTGGAACAGATCGTAGCGCCACGGCGCGGCCATCACCCGCTGCCAGAAATCATCCGGCAGACGGGTGAGCCGGGGCAGCGAAATCACCTTTTCGCCACTCATATCAGCGCTTTCCGGCCCATGCGCGGCGGCCAGTAGCCCACTTCTCCGCGCTGCTGGCTGTTCAGGGTGAACTCCGTGAAACTGTTGAGCGCCACAAGGCGGCCACAGACCCGCTCCAGCACGCTGCCGAACAGCCACGGGCTGGCACCCGAAAACGCCTGCTCATCCACTTCCAGCGTGATGCTGACGCCGCGCGCAAACACCACCGGACCCGGTTCCGGCACGCGGCGGTTGACCGCGCTGAGCGTACAGTGGCGGATGCCGTCAATCTGACGTGCGACCGGTGCTTCCGCCAGGTTGGCGTAGAGGCTCAGCAGCTGGCGCAGCGCCGCCGCGCCTTCTCCGTCGCTGCTGTCCATCAGGCTGAGGTAGTTCATCTGCAGATGGCTGATCAGCCGCCACGCGGAAAGTCCCTCGGCCAGCGCCGGACGCGGAGGCGTCGGCCCTTTGCACAGCTTCAGTTCCGACACCGGAATGGAGTCCGGCATCACGAAGTTGCCCTGATCCTGCTGCAGCATCAGCGGCAGATCGCGGCTGGTACACATCACGTCAGCGGAGAGATAGCGCACCTCGTCGTGCCACGGCGCGTGATGCTCATCCACCAGCGACAGAAAGACTTCTGAGCCGATGTAACCGGTGCGCGTGCCGTAGCGCTGTGCCTGCTCGGACAGCGTACGCTGTTCGCGGCGCAGTGAAAAATAGGCGCCGTAATCGCCCTGGTCACCGCTGAAGGTGCTCCAGAACGGACGGAAAACCTGCTCTTCCCGCTTGCCCTCTACCGTAGCGAACAGCCGCTGCACCGAGTGCACCTCATAATCCAGCGGCCGGATGTTATCGACCACCAGATGATATTCATGCTGGCTGTCGCTGACCTTCAGGCGCTCGGCGGTTTTCGGAAACAGATTGATGACGGGCGTGCAGTGCAGCGCCAGATGGCTGTGATCAACCACGCTTTCCAGCGCGCTGTCCGCTTTGTCGAGCAGAATGATAATGTCGAACGCCATGGCGTTGTCGCAGCGGCGCAGAAACGGGGCCAGCTGGCTCAGGCTGATGAACTGGAAGCGCGCCGGAAAGGCGAAATACTCCTGCAACAGACGATAGCCGTCGAAGTTGCGCAGATCGTCCGGCAGCAGCGCCTGTTCGGGCGCAAAGCCCTGCTGCTGCAATGCGTCGTCCGTCAGCACCTGACGCTGTGGCCGCTTCTCTACCGACTGCAGCACGATGCCCACCCGGTGCTGCATCAGCAATTCCAGCAGTTTCAGCGCCTGGATATCCGGGCCGCTGAGAAACAGCATCAGATCGTCCACGCTGAGCTGACTGAGCGAGGAGATCCCTTCACAGCTGATGCGGATACGCAGCGCACTGACCGCGCCCAGACCGCCGAGTTTCAGCTCGCCAGAGGGCAGATCGCCGGGCACGCCGCCGAGACTGGCTTCGCTGATGCGCAGCGGATGCAGTACCACATCGTGCGCGGTGGTGTAGCTGCAGGTCACGCCGGATTTTTTCAGGTTCTGGCTCTCCATCATGGTGCCGCGCGGCACGCGAAAGCCCTGGGTGATGTCGCCTTTGCGGCTGTCCGGCGTCAGCTGAGCGATCGCCATTGACGGCGTTGGCGAGAGATAGGATGGCGCAATCATCTCCAGCAGACGCTGCGAGAAACGCGGAAACTCCGCATCCATCTTCAGCTGCACGCGCGACGTCAGGAAGGCAAAACCTTCCATCAGCCGCTCGACATAGGGGTCCGCCACGTCAATGCCGCGCATGCCAAGACGTCCTGCCACTTTAGGATAGCGCGCAGCGAACTCGGCCCCCATCTCACGCAGGTAGGCGAGTTCACGGTTGTAATAGTCGAGCAGATTGCTGTCCATGATTACCCTGCATCCTGTAGTTCGAAATGGCCGCTCTCCAGATCAACCTGAGTGCGGAACAGAAACGCCAGCGGATAAGGCACGCACCAGAGCCGCCCTTTGATCTCAATCGACAGCACGTTGTGCAGGCTGAGCGAGCCGAGATCGCTGACGCAGCGCACCTGTAAACCCTGCGGCAGGATGCGCGGCTCGAAGTGCAGAATGGCGTTGGTCATTTTGCGCTGCATATCCTGCCATTCGATATCGGAGACGTTCTGCCCGGCCAGCGGTGCCACACCGAAGTTCCAGACAGAGCGCTGCACCTGATCAAAGCCGCTGAGATCCTGCTGCGCTTCGTTGTTGATGGTGTTGAACAGCCACTGCAGATCGCGCAGTACGTGGCGGCGCAGGGTGCTGTGAGTGATCAGCATGCTGTTGTCCGCTTCCTGCTGTTTATCCGGCGCGTTGTCGGTCAGGCGATCCAGCAGCGAGGATTGCAGCTTGTCGCGGGCGGTTAACGCATCACGTTTTTTACGCGCGCGAAAGCCGCCATGCAGCTGGGCATAGCCGTCGTTTTGCGCGCCTGAATCATGACTCATCGGTGGACTCAATGCTGTCAAACGCGACCTGCTGCAGGCTCAGCAGCGAAAATTCCGCGCTGTCGCTGAGCCACATTTTTTGCCCCTGACCGATGAACTGGTCCGGATCGTTGCCCAGTGGCTGCCATTCGGTGACGCTGGCGCGCAGAAAACGTTCGTCAGATACCGCCAGCAACGGATAGCGCGCCGGGATCTGGCACACCTGCTCGCTGCCATCAACCAGCTGCACACGCGTGTGACGCCACACCAGATCGGTGACGCTGGCGGGCGCCTGAAACTGCATCTCACGAATGGCGGCAAACGGGATCCAGTAATAACGGCCCTGACTGATGACTTCACACACTGGCCCGAAACGGCTGTCGCCATCCATCAGCCAGCTGAATGCGGTGGGCTGATCCTGCTGCGTTGCGGTGCCGGGATTGGCCGCCGCGAGCTCAAGTGCTTCAGCCCGCAGCGTGCTGCCGCGCGCGACATCACCTGCTACCTCGGCCTGCAAGGCGGCCAGCAGCGTGTTGCACCAGTGCCAGGCGCTGCCCGGCAGCACCGGGTCGGCCTGGCCACGCAGCACCGCGTCACGCTGCAGCTCACCGGCGATCGCCTGTTGCAGCAGATTAACTGTCGGTTGCGCCTGCGGGCTTAACGCCAGCCAGGATTGCAGCTGCGTCTGCGCGCGCGACCAGTTGCCTGAAAGACAGAGCAGCTGCACAAAGGCGGCCCGCAGGTCAGCATTCGCCGGATTCGCCTGAATCTGGCGGGTCACGTCAGCGAGCGTCTCGGCGAGGGTGGCGCTGGCCAGACGGTGTTGTAAGGATTCCATGCAAACTCCTTTTGCGTCAGTTAAGGGTGCGGTAGACCGCAGCGGCGGGATCTTTCAGTTCAGGATGCAGTTTTTCCACCAGCTGCACGCTCAGCGCGGCATCGCCGCTGATCCACGGCGACCAGACTTTACGGACTTCCTGCAGACGCGCCTGCAGCGCACTCTGATCGGCGGCTTCGCTGACGGGCATCTGCACCACCACCTGACGCGTTGCCTGCCAGCCGTTAAAGCGGTTGCTGAACGGCAGAATCAGCCAGCTATCCGGGGATTTTTCATTACTCAGCACCATGCGTTCACTGTTGACCGTGGTGATATGCAGTTCGGCTGTGGGCGACTGATTGCTCAGCCCCATCACCGGAAAACCCTGCAGGAAGGTCACGCCGACTGCCGCAGGTGCGCCGTTACCCTGTTGCGTCAGTCGGCTGTGTCCGCTGAGCCAGCCATCCGAACCACAGATCAGCCCCTGCTTTGCCGGAACAAACAGCGCGCTGCCCTGTGCCGGGTGCTGCCACCAGGTGCGGAAATGGCAGCCGTCCAGCAGACTGAATTGCAGCCACGGCGACGTGTCGGCCTGAGCGGCGTTGCGCAGTGCGTCTGCGGGGACCGCTCTAGCAGTCGGCTGGACCGGCTGCGTCGCGGGCGGCGTCACCACGGTTTTCCACTGCTGCGCACGGGCGGCGCTGCCAGTAGCAATTTCACTCCCCTGCGCATCGGTCAGTTGCCAGTGCAACTGTTGCAGCGGTTTACACTGCGACGCCATCAGTCCGGCAACGCGGGGCAGAAAATCTTTCAACACCGTGGCGTTTTTTTCGCCCAGGGTGACGATGCGCAGGTTAATGGTGCTGTTACACCAGCTCGACAGCTGATTGTTTTTTACGTCATCAATCCAGACATCCAGTTTCTGTGCCGGGGACTGTACGATGCGATAGTTTTCAGCATAAGCCTGCGTGCTGAGCAGCAGCGCAGCCAGACCCAGTAATCCATATTTCATGTTGGCGTTCTCAATCTCGCAGAGGGAAGAACTGCGCCGCTTCAGAGAGCGAGTGCAGCAAGGTGGTGTCCTGAGGTGATCCAATCCAGACGGCCAGCGCGCTGAAATTATCCTGCTGCCCCTGATCGGGCTGATCGTTCCTGATGATTTGCTGCATCAGCGTCAGCCACTCTTCCGGCGTATTCACCATGTGCAGCGACTGCTGCATCTGTTCCAGCGTCACGCCGTGCCAGAAACCATCGGTGCAGAGTAAAAAGGCGTCGCCATCTTCAATCCCGACCACCTCGCTGTAGCTGGCGTCACGCTGCTCATCGCCCATCCCCAGCGCAAAATAGAGCAGATTGCTGTTGATGCCTTCGGTGCGATGTCCGGCATCTTTCATCTGCTGCACCAGGCTGTGGTCGGTGGTCACGAGATAGAGATAGCCGCGACGGAACAGATAGAGGCGGCTGTCGCCTGCATGGGCCCAGCAGGCCAGATGGTAGTCGCGGTCAATAAACAGGCTGACCAGCGTAGTGCCCATCCGGCTGTGTTCGCTACTGGCTTTCTGCTGCTGACGGATGGCGTGATTCGCCTGATTGACGTAGTTACGAATCGACTGCGCATTGAGATGCGCATCGCCATCAAACGCCTGCAGCAGGCTGCTGCGGGCAATCGATGCCGCGATGTCCCCGCCGGGAAACCCGGCTACACCGTCGCAGACCACAAAGCAGGCCGAGCGCTTACCGATGACATCACCGATCTGATCCTGATTACTGGCGCGATCGCCCTGATTCGACGTCGAGGCAATAGTGATATTCATGCGTCATCCGTGTGGGTTTGTGAGTCTTTGTACTGATTAACTTCCAGGTCATAGGCGTGCAGGAACGCTTCGCCGAACAGGGTGTGGAAATCGTCTTCGATCTCGCCCGCCGTCTCGCCGTAGCGCTCAACAAAATGCTCCCAGAGCGCCGCTTTACGGCTGCCCGGCAGGCCGATACGTGACACCGATCCCGCCTGACGCGCCTCCTCCTCCAGCTGCTCCGGGTTAAAGGATTGCAGCATTGAGGCGATGATGGCGCGGATACCGGCGATCATGCCCAGCTGGTGCGCCTGCAGATCGATCAGCGCATCACGCACAGCCTGACGCGGCGGCATAAAGCCCGGCATCCGGCTGCCAAACATCTGCATTAAGACGGTTTTGCCTGAAGGCAGCAGCTTGAACGGGTTGTTGGCGTCGTCGAGGATCACCGTCATGTCAGCCTTCACCCCGCGTTTGAGGATCGAACGCGATGAGAGCAGCGCCACCGTGCCCTGCGAAAACATGCTCAGCATCTGCCCGAATTGCAGCATTTGCTCACGGTCAAATTGCGGCGTCGGCTGCAGGTCGCGCAGACCCATTCCCTCCAGCAACGCATCCAGTAGTTCGCCCTTGAGGGCATCACCGCTGCTTTCGCTGGGTGTCGTCGGGTGCGCAGCGGCGGCATGATGGCGACCGGAAGCAACGGGATCGATGCGCAACCGCCCTTTCGGCGTCGGGGATGGCGTACGCTGTACCGCCTGCGGCGTGGGCAGCGTAATTCCGCCGTAATCGATCTGTGGATTTACCGCGTCAGACTGGCCGGGCAGTTCCTCGTCAATCAGCGGTGTCTGCTGCTGTGCCTCAGGGTGAGGCTGGCTGTGAGTCTCATGCTGTGATTCGTCGAAGCTGAACAACGGTGAGTGATCGGTGTCGTTCAGGCTGGCGGGATCCTGCTCCGATGGATGTGCGGCCATCGGCTTATTTTTTGCCACCGATTGAGGTGGCACATGCAACGTGGCCGGTTTCGGCGTCGTCAGCTCCGGCTGCGCCAGCGGCACCGCGTTGCCCATCATCAGACCCAGCGGATCATCATGGTTGCGCGCATCCGTACTGCTCTCGCCGTCAAACAGGCTCAGCGGATCAAGTTCAGCGGCAGGCGTTTCAGCCTGCGGTGGCGCCGTGTTCTGCTGAGCAGACAGCGTGCTTGGCGTCCGGTCGTCAAAAATACTCTGCTGCCCGAACAGCGCATCGCCTTCATCAAACAGGCTGCTGTTTTTTGGCTGCTGCCCATAATCCAGCGGCGCGTCGTTAATCAGTTGAGCCAGCGGATCTTCCGGATTTCGGTCAGGACGAGCGGGCGCAGTCAGCGGATGGGCTTCGGGCATCTCAGGCGCAGCTTTACGTTTAGAGAGATCGTCCGAAATCGAAAACTCTTTCGCCAGGCTGTCCCAGATTTCGCTGGGAATGGCGGCGGTGGTGCTGGCTTTTTCCGCTGCCGGTTCGCGAGCGGGTGCTACGGGCTGCACCGGCTCAGGACGCGGAACGGCTCTTTCACTCTGCGGCTGCTGCGCACTGTTGAGATCGCTGACCAGCAATTGGTAATCATCGATGCCCAGTATGTCTCCATCCTGCAGCTCAACCTGACGTCCGCGTTCCAGCGGAATATCGTTGAGTAACACGCGCGTCACATTGCCACGGTTGGTCAGGCGACATTCGCCATTTGCCGTGATGTGCACAATCGCCTGCAGGCGGGAGAGTGTGCGATCGTCATCCGGTAGCACCAGATTATTATCCACACCACGACCAATGGTGCCGCCAGGCGGAAAGAAATCACAATGAGTCTGCGGCGGCTGTTGGCCGGGTTTAGTCGTTATTATCGTAAAGCGCATAACGGATTCCTGCGGTTAGCGGTTCGGCATCTATACCGCGCACCTCTCGGGGAAAGGCGCGGGGTATAGAAAGCGGGGGGATTTAATTTTGGGAGTTTTTTTAAATACTCTGCCACTGGATTAACTCAGTTCTTTAAACAGAGAAAAAAATATATTTATTTAAGAAGATGAAGCTGCATTAACGGCTATTTTTAATTAACATATAGTGTAAGCATTAAAATAGTTGCAAATATGATTGCATTACAATCACCAGAAACCACTCTGCTGAAATATCATTTATACAGAATTATTTACCGGCATTGAAAAAACGGGATTACAGCGTAATGCAGAGAGTGATATTCATAAAGAATGTCGTGCCCAGCCTGTAAACCCTGAGCACGACGACATAATCAGTAAGGCAATTGCTTCAGAATAGCAGTGCGTTCTTTGTCGATGCGGATAACACAGAGGTTGGTGGCAACCGCATTCGCATTGCTGCCTTCTTCAGCGGCAAAGGCTTCCAGCTTGCACTGACCATCACGATACTTCAGCCAGCTGCGCTGAGTATCCACCAGCGTGGCGACATAGTCATCAGCCAGTTTTTTCTGCGTGCCGTACATCTGTACAATGCGTTTTTTAGCCGTCTGGTACTCTTTGTTCAGCTCATCTTCCGCCAGCTTCTTCTGCTGAACAGTACACTGAAATAGCGCACCGTCTGAAGGCTGTTTTGCACAGGTATCTTCAGCGAGCGCTGAAGCGCTGATGCAAAGAGACACAGTGATTAAAGCCAATTTATGTAGTCTCTTCATATTTTTCTCAGCAACTTTTAATGCAAATAAAATTTTTATCAGCCCCGAATTTATCTGGGCTGATAAATAACTTTAAGAAATCATATAACGCTTTCTTTCTGCTTCACAGAGTGAAATCCTCAACACTGTTAACAGTACTTTTACTATCAGTGATAGGGTATTAACTTCAGCTTTTTAATTCTTTGCTCGTTAAGTTCAGAAGTACACATATTAATATTAGCGTTACTTAAATCACTTCCCTTATCTGCAGCATAAGAAGCCAGCTTACAGTCATTATCTCGATATTTCAGCCAGGCTCGTTGAGCTTCAGTCAACGTATCCATATACTGACTTAACTCTTTATCGTCACCTTTAAAAAGCGTTTCAACTCTGGTTTTAGCGAGTTTATATTCTTTATTTAAGTCAAGCTCAGTTTCGTTTCTGTTTTTCTGGGCACAGGTATAAACTTCCTGATCGTTATTACCTTGTGCGCAGTCCGTTGTTGCATACGCAGGCTGTAACGCAAAAAAACCTGTTGCGAACATCGAGATAAATAACAAATTTTTCATAAGTCTCCCATTTCATTTCCGGCTTCGAAGATAACGAGCACGATTACGGCCTTTCTCATACTTTTGAAGAATGCTTGAACTATCAATAAAATCAGCAAGCTTGTCAATATCATTATACATAGCGGCTTGCATGTTAAGCTTAAAACCAGCGCCCTGATAAACCAAATCTACAACGATATCTTTTATCGGCGGCTTTAACTGATCCCAGTTTGTTCTTTCAGCATTCTCTGCAGTTTTTGATAAATAAACTGACCTTGCCCGGCTTACATATATAGGATAGATAGTTTCAAAAAGCCTGGCCTGCGATTCACGCGTAATTACACCACACTCTATTTTATTTTTTCTTACCCATACTTGCGCTGCAGTTTCTTTTTTATTGGCACCTAAAGATAGCGTTCTCGCCTGCTGCTCTTCAACCCCGACTCGGATAAGATCAAGGTAGACTTCATCTGAACCTCTTCCCCCCATATCATAACCTCGACCAATGGTTACGCCTGACTTACCCCCAGGCCAGTGTATGTGCCTGCTAAAATAAGGACTGTGAGGATTGTCATTACCTTCGGCATCGAACGTGACCTGTCCGGCACTCACAGTAAGGCGACCAGAATTGTTATTTATATTTTCTGGTGGATTAGACGCAGGGTTTATTTTATTACTATCTGACAGTTTAGAAAGCGTATTCCACGTCTTCCCATGGATATCGACAACGCCATCCGGGCGAGACATAAAACGGGATTGAAACTGTTTGATCGCTTCAATGGTTTTTGGTCCCATTCGGCCATCGGCACGAAGCTGAGGATATCCATTGCGCTGTAACAACTGCTGTACTGTCTTCACGTCACCGTATTGATTACGGCCACCTACACCAACCGAGCCAGTAATACTCATCTACTATCTCCGCACAATATTGTTGATTCAGAGAGTCCTTGTAAACCGGCTGGAGAATGCGCATGACGACGCTGACTTCTCTGGCCAGGAGAGATACGCCCCCTGTCCGGAGGCGTATCGCTTCTTACGCTTCTTTGTTGCCTTTGATATCCCAGCCAGCGCTGGTTTCTGCGCCTTTACCACCGGAAGAGCTCTGCTCCCAGTACTGCTGTTTCACTTTAGAAGCCTGGAAGGCATAGGTTACGCCCAGGGTGTCGTCGTGCTCAGAACCCACAAACTGAACGTTAGTGACCAGCACATCTTCCAGGGTGATGCGGGTATATTCAATTTGTGTGCCGCCCGCTTTGCAAACGGACACTTCAACTTTAGCGACGTGCTTACCGCTGGCGCAGTTCTTGAGCAGCGCGGTGACAGCCTTATCGATTTTGGCGTTGATATGCAGGTCGTTGAAATTAACTTTACCCGCACCGCCACCGCCACCCACACTCATGTTGCCTGGCTGGCTGGCACCCCAGGAAAAGGAGTCAATATCGATCCATCCCGTGTGGTTTGAATCTTTAGATTCACCCGTAATGCCGTCTACCTTCAGATACATATCAATAGCCATTATCTTTCACTCTTTATTGGTTGAGATTATTGCTTTCAAAAAAGCAAGGATATGGCAAAAAGAAAAGCATGGGGCTGAATAAAACAGTCCATATTTTACCTTTGCCTTGCTTCTGAAATATCGTCATAAACCATATTTCAGATATTGCGTTGCCGGGCACCGGGCCGGGCAATGGATTTATTCATTTCTCATGATGAGAAATCGAGGTTCTGACAGACATTCAGGAAGCAGATAAGCACTTAATAAATTTCTCTTAGCTTATCCGCCGCCCAGTAAAAACCGAACGATGCAGTAACTGAAGTAGTAATCACAATGCCGTTAATTATTTTCCCCATCATCGTGATATTCCAGTCACAGAAGAAAAGGTAATAACCTGCACAGGTCATTAAAATAAGGGAGGAAATAAAACTCAGCAGATAACGCATTACATGCAGAGCTGACTTTTTAACCATCCTGTCATCCTCCCTGACTTTATCTCAGCAACCTTTGTGTCAGGCATCAGGCGTAAAACCCTTTGCTCCTGTTAACTCTTTGACTCAGCGGATACGTGATGCCAGGTCATCCCCGGCATCACGCCTCCCTTTCAGCCCTTATGCATTATCATTTTTCAGCGACGGCAGCTTAGAGACCAGACGCAGAGAAACCGTCAGACCTTCCAGCTGGTAGTGCGGACGCAGGAAGAATTTCGCGGAGTAGTAGCCAGGATTATCCTCCTGCTCTTCCACATTCACCTCGGCAGCCGCCAGCGGCTTACGTGACTTGGTCTCCTGCGAGGAGTTAGCCGGATCGCCATCGACATAGTTCATCACCCAGTCGTTCAGCCAGCGTTCCATTTCATCACGCTCACGGAAGGAGCCGATTTTGTCGCGCACAATGCACTTCAGGTAGTGCGCGAAACGGCAGCAGGCGAACAGGTAAGGAAGACGCGCGGCCAGACGGGCATTGGCGGTGGCATCGGCGTCGTGATACTCCATCGGCTTCTGCAGTGACTGCGCACCAATAAAGGCAGCGAAGTCAGAGTTTTTGCGATGTACCAGCGGCATAAAGCCATTTTTCGCCAGTTCGGCTTCACGACGATCGCTGATGGCGATTTCGGTCGGGCACTTCATATCCACGCCGCCGTCATCGCTCGGGAAGGTGTGGCACGGCAGATTTTCCACTGCCCCGCCCGACTCCACGCCGCGGATTGCGGTACACCAGCCATACTCTTTGAAGGAGCGGTTGATGTTGGCGGCCATCGCGTAAGCCGCATTGCTCCACGTATAGTTGCCATGATCCGAACCGTCGGTCTGCTCTTCAAAGTCAAAGCTGTCGACCGGGTTGGTACGGATGCCGTAAGGCAGACGCGCCAGGAAGCGCGGCATCACCAGGCCCAGATAGCGTGCATCTTCCGACTCACGCAGGCTGCGCCAGGCAGCATATTCAGTGTTCTGGAAGATTTTGGTCAGATCGCGTGGATTCGCCAGCTCCTGCCAGGACTCCATCTGCATCACTTCGGGCGCGGTGCCGGTGATAAACGGACAGTGCGCGGCTGAGCCGATACGCGCCATCTCACCCAGCAGCTCAACATCCTGCGGGCTGTGGTCGAAGTAGTAGTCGCCCACCAGGCAGCCAAACGGCTCGCCGCCGAACTGACCATACTCCTGCTCATAAATCTTCTTGAACAGCGGGCTTTGATCCCAGCCAGCGCCCTTGTAACGCTTCAGAGTGCGACCCAGCTCCTGCTTGGAGATGCTCATAAAGCGGATTTTGAGCATCTCGTCAGTTTCAGTGTTGTTCACCAGATAGCTCAGGCCGCGCCAGGCGCTTTCCAGCGACTGAAACTCCGGATGGTGAATAATCTGGTTCACCTGCTGCGACAGTTTTTCGTCGATCTCCGCGATCAGCGCCTGAATGGTGCGATAGGCATCGCTGGAGACGGTAACGGTGTTCTCCAGCGCCTGCTGCGCCAGGGTTTTCACCGCGCTTTCGACCGCGGCACGCGCCTGATCGCTTTTTGGCCGGAACTCTTTATTCAGCAGCGCGCTGAACTCATCCTGACTGAAACTGACTGCGCCCTGCGACTGCGGTTGTTGTGAAGTCTGCGTCATGCCTGCGGCTCCTTACCTTCAGTGGCCTCATCCTGCTTTGGCAGATGGGTCAGCGCCTGCAACAGCGTAGGATCCTGCAGCACCTTACCAATCAGCTCTTCCGCACCGTTTTTGCCATCCATATAGGTCAGCAGGTTCGCCAGCTGGGTACGCGCTTCCAGCAGTTTGCTCAGCGGCTCCACGTTGCGGGCCACCGCGTCCGGCGAAAAGTCATCCATGCTGTCAAAGGTCAGATCGATGTTCAGCTTGCCTTCGCCATTCAGGGTATTGTCTACCTGGAACGCGGCGCGCGGCTTCAGTGCTTTCATGCGCTCATCGAAGTTGTCGATGTCGATTTCCATGAATTTACGGTCATCAATGCCTGGCTGTGGCTCCAGCGGTTTACCCACCAGATCCGCCAGCACGCCCATTACAAACGGGAGCTGGATTTTGCGTTCCGCGCCATAAATTTCCACGTCATATTCAATCTGAACGCGAGGCGCGCGATTGCGGGCAATGAACTTCTGCCCACTGGATTTGCTTGTTGCCATGGTTTTCTCCATACATGATGCGCGGATAAAGTGTCACAGCAGGCGCGCAGGTCCCGCTGAGTGTGTGTGCGTCACGCCTGCTTAATCGCGACGTCCGAAAATGGTTTCCAGCTGATGAACGCCGTCGGGTGCCAGTTCGCGAATGATCTCCAGAAAGTCGCGCTCGATTAAGCGCTGTACACGGTCGATCATCAGCGGGGCCGGATGACTCGGCTCATGCTGGGTGAAGTAGAGCTTCACTTTCTCCAGCATCAGCTGCGCGTCGGCGCGGGAACTGATCTGCACCGTGCGCCAGTCAGCGGCAGCGCGCGGGCTGGCCGGTGCAGGCGATGCCGCGGTTTCTGCGGGCTGTTCCACGGCGGCTGTGGGGATCAGCGCATTGAGATCGGTGGCCTGGCAACGTTCAGCGATCAGCGCAATCTGTCTGCGCAGCTGGGTGAGTTCCGGCACCGCGGCTTCGCCCAGCCGTTCGGTCACGGTTTCGCAGATGGTCTGCAGTCGCTCATGAATCTGCAGCACCGCCTCAATACCGGGCTGGTCGCCGCGCGCCAGTTCGTCGATCAGACGCGGCAGGCCGCCAGGATAGTCCGCGACTTCGGTTTTACTGCCGTCGCACAGGGCGGCCGCATCGCGCAGCGTGATGCCGTCAGAGGGATAGCGCAGCAGCCAGCACTGACGCACCGCGCCGCTCAGATCAGTTTTGTCACCCAGCAGCGCCAGTGCATTAATGCGGTAGAAGGGATCCTGCTCGCCGAACTCCTCCAGCCGGGGCCACAGCGGCTCCCAGTAGAGCAACAGCGCCTGTTCAATCAGCTTCAGGCCCTGGGCATAGCCCGGCAGCCCTTTCAGTTCGGTCCAGGCGTGGGTCAGCGCCAGCATTACCCGCAAATCTTTGCTGCGCGCCAGCAGCGCTATCGCCAGCTTCTCAACTCTGTTCCAGTCGGCCGGTTCAGCCGGAATGATGGTATTGCCGAACTGCTGCTCCGCTTTACCGGCGCTGGCCTGCTCCATCGCCTGAAAATCGGCGTGGTACTCCAGGTTATCGCCGCCGGGATTGTCCTCGCTGACCGGAGCCAGCAGAGCCTCTGTATTCATCGTCATGGGTGTCGCCTCAGGATTCAAACATCGGGGGATAAAGTCCGTTTCGTCCCGGCTTTGCCCCACCGGCCGGATCAAACAGCAATGAAAAGAGCTGGGCGGTAAAATTACCGCTGTGGACCTGGGTATAAAGCGGGAAACCGTCGCTTTGATTGGTCCACCAGAAACTGGTGTAGAACTGCGGGTCGAAGTTCTCGCCCGGCAGTGTCCAGTTCAGTGTCGAAGGGGTATCGCCATGCCCGATGACGTTGAGAATGTCTGACGTCTCGTCCGACTCCTGCGGCGGCTGCGGCTGAGGAATGCTGATCAGCGCCTGATCCAGCTGCTCCGGTGACCCGCCGCCCTGCACCACCCGCAGCAGCGTGTTGCCCACCTGCTGATACCACTCGCCGGAGCGCGCCAGCAGGGCTGGCGACCACTCGGCGGGCGTGAAGTGGCGCAGTGCGCAGAGCGGGTAGTTACGGCCCACGCTGTCACGCGCGGCAATCAGGCAGCCCATCTGAATCAGCTGACTGCCCAGCATCGGCGGCACCACAAAATTCCAGACCGGCGCGTTGAGGAACGGGCGCGACGGGGCGTTATCACTCTCCTGACTGCTCTGCCAGTGATGCAGGCCCACCTGAAACCAGCTGGACCATTGGCGATAGAGCACGTCCGGGAAGCGGCGCTTCACAAAGTCACCCGCGCTGGGCACTTTGCCGTACCAGCAGGGTGCAGCGTAATGAGTCATTGTCGGGTCCTGTTTCAGGGGCAGCTAAAGCCGGGAAGCTGGAACGGGTTACGAATGCTGCCAGGGGTGAACGACAGCGTGACCTGATGACCGTCCACGCTGAAACTCGCTTCGCGGGTCAGGCCGCCTGCCGCTGTCAGCCGGGCGCGGTCAAAGAAGCGATTGAGCGCCCAGGGACCGCTGGTGACCAGCGTGGAGGTGGTGCCGTTGGTCAGACCCAGCTGCATCCGCACCTGGCTGGTGCCGCCGGGGCCGGGCCAGCTGACCATCTGTACCGCCTGCGGTCCGTGGCTGTAGCGTAAGATCTGCCCATCCACATCCAGCGTCAGGTTAAGGATGTCGTTATCCATTTTTACCGTGCGCAGCGTGACGCGGAAGCCGGGCGTGGTCGCACCGTTGGCAAAGAAGGCATCGCGGATTGACTGCGCCTGCTGGAAGGGCCGCAGCAGGGCTTCGCCTCCCGGCAGGGTTTTACCGTCAATGCCCGGCGTAAAGCGCCACGCCGCGTTGGTGGTGTCGACTTTGCTGGCCAGGTTGTCGCGGAAGAAGCTGTCCATCATGCCGCTGCCGGGTGCAAACATCCGCGCCAGATCGTCTGGTGTGACCTCACTGCGCGCAGAGCGAACCAGCGGATAACGACCGGCGATCGCCTGGCGGCAGAAACTGCCCACTTCCATGGTGATGCGCTTGCGGACGTTATCCATATCGCGGCGCTGTGCGTCGCTGCTGGCACCCACCGCCATGCTGGAAACCATGTTCTGCAATGAACCCGGCAGACGGCCGGCACTGGCCTGCAGACGACTGATGGCATCGCTGGCCGGTGGCGGCATCCCGCTGTTCGCCGCATCCTGCACGGCGGTAAGGTAGCGATAGAGATCGTCAATCTGATGCAGGAAGTCATCCACCGCCAGCACCTTGCTGCCCTGCTGCAGCGGCTGGGCCAGCTCCAGAACCGGCGCAAAGTGCAGCGCGACGGCCTGCTCCGGGGATGCCTGGGTAGCGGCCTGTCCGCGCGCGGCACTGGCCTCGGGCGAGGTAAATAGCGCTTCAAGGGTGCGGGTGGCGCTGTTATCCGACGGCTTTGCTGCCTGCGCGGTTTTCTCATCCGGCTGCGCCCGGTTCAGCGTCAGCAGACCACCGAGGTTGATCACCAGCTGGCGCAGCGGCGAATGGTTGCCCGACAGCAAACGGGCGGTGTTGATGCGTTGCGAGAGATCGGCGCTGCTGTTGAGCTGAATGTCGCTGAGGAACTGCTCCCACTGCCCGATATAGTCCTGCACGTAGAGCTGGCGCACCGCAAGATCCGTCTGCTCACTTTTCTGCTGCGCCGCCGCGCCGCCCAGCACCCAGAGATCGTCCTGATACAACGCCTGGGTCACCGGGGCAATCTGCTTATCCACGTGCTGCCAGTAGCCATCTGGCGTATAGAGACCCGCCACACCGTCATTGACCGATTTACCGCTTTTGCGGGAAAACACCAGCTCGCTCTGGGGGCCACCCAGCGCCGCCAGCGTCACCGGCTGCAGGCTGTCATCACGTTGCAGCAGGCGCTTCAGCCGTCCATAGACGCGCTGTGACAGCGGCATCTGATTAATCAGCGCCTGCTCGCGCTTTACCAGCGCTTCATCCTTCGCATACGGCGACGAGTGAATCTGCGTCTCCAGCAACTGTTGCAGGTGCCACGCCAGCTGTTTCACCTGCTGCTGGGTAACGTTCTGCGGCAGTTCGCGTGACAGGTTGAGCATCAGCCACGCCTGCAGGAATTTGCCATCATAGTGCTTTGGCTGATAGAGCATCTGATACGCCTTCAGCGCTTCATAGCTGTAGTCAGCATCACTGCCGTTGTCATTACGCAGCCAGCGGGTGATGTTCTGCGCCACCTGCGGCAACAGCAGCTGTTTCAGTGCCTTGTCGTAGAGCGCACGGGTAGCATCGCTGACCTCGGTGCCGCGATAAAGCCCCATGCGGCGCGTCAGCGGCGGTGCTTCCAGCGAGAAGTCGGCGCTCTCCGGCAGGTGCAACAGGGTGTTGAGATAAGGCACCAGCGCAAAGAGATCGCCATTGACCTGCTGCTGAAGCTGATCGCCCAGTTGTTCAACCTGCGGCGCTTTAGCGGCCATCTCCTGCAGATAAGCTTTGTTTTTACTGTAGCTGGTGAGCCACAGCGCCCCGGCCACCAGCAATATCAGCAGCAGCGCCAGATAACCCGACCAGAGTCCGGCGCGGTTGCGCAGCTCCCACCAGCGGTTGCTGCCCGCCAGACCGGACTCCTGGAAAATCACATTTTCCAGCACCCCTTTCAGGAAGAAGCTCTGCCCTTTGTTCTGCGGGATGGGCGACTCTTTATCGACCTTATCCCAGCTTCCTGACTCGCCAGCCTGCTGCCCCGGCAGATTCAGTGCGCGGTTCAGCTCGCCCATCACCCTGTCAAACGGCAGTCCCTCCTGGGTACCGCTGGCAAAGTAGATACCGCGCGGCGCGAACTGGGTTTCAAAATCGGAGCGGGCAAACAGCGTATCCAGTGCGTCTGCCAGCAACGGCCGCAGCGCCGCAAACTCCTGCGGGAAGAGATAGCTCTCTGCCCGCGCCTGCGCGTCGCTTTCCGTCAGCAGCCGATCGGCCAGCCCGGCATCCAGACGCTGTTGCAGCAGGGAATACTCCTGCTGGAACTGGTTGTTAAGTTCGAAATCGGCGGCGGACGCTTTCGCCCAGGGAAAGGTGAATCCCCAGATTTGTTCACGCTGCGCTTTATCCAGCGAGGCAAAGTAGCTGCGGAACCCTTTGAGCAAGTCCGCTTTGGTGACCAGCACATAGACCGGGAAACGGATGCCGAGGCGATCGTGCAGCTCCATTAACCGCTGACGCAGTGCCAGCGCCTGATTACGCAGCGCCTCAGGCGACTGCGACAGCAGGTCGGAAACGCTCAGCGTGACGATCACGCCGTTGATCGGCTGACGTCCGCGATATTTACGCAGCAGGTCGAGAAAATGATGCCATTCGCTGGCATCACGCTCCTGCTGACTCTCCTGGGTGCTGTAGCGCCCGGCGGTATCGAGCAGCACCGCGTCATTGGTGAACCACCAGTCGCAGTTGCGGGTGCCGCCAATGCCGCGCAGCGCCGACTTGCCGAACTTATCTGCCAGCGGAAACTGCAGGCCCGAGTTGACCAGCGCGGTGGTTTTACCGGCTCCGGGCGCGCCGATGATCATGTACCACGGCAGCTGATAGAGATACTGACGGCCAAAGCGCTGTGCCCAGAACGGCGTGCCCTTGCTGCTGTGGCGCTGGAAGTGCGCCTTTTTCAGCATGTCAGTGGCTTCGGAGAAACGCCCTGCCAGCACCTGCTCTTCACTGGTCAGGCGCTGACGATCGGCTTCCGGCGCATCGCTTTTGCCGGTTTCGAGGCTCGACATCAGCTTGCGATTGAGCCAGATGTTATAGAGCCGCGGAATCGCCTGGCCTAATCCCCACACCAGATAGAGCAGCGCGATACTGATAATGCGGTTCTGCTCCGGCTCAAGCGGGCGCGAATCGACGATTGAGAACACCGGGCCAATCACCCAGATGATAAAAGAGAGCGCGGTAATGCCGACAAAGCCCCACGCGAGGCGGCTGGTCAGCACCGCAAACAGAATATTCAGCATGGATCAGTTCCCTCTCGCCAGGCCGTTGAGTTCGGCATGCGTCGCATCCGGCGCCACCAGCAGGGTAATTTCAACACGACGGTTACGTGCGCGATTTTCTGCGCTGTTATTAGGCACCAGCGGATTGCTTTCACCGCGTCCTTCCGCTTTAACCCGTGACGGCTGCGCCAGCTGCTGTTGCAACAGGGTCTGTACTGACCGGGCACGCGCCAGCGAAAGCTCAAAGTTGGAGGCGAAGCGGGCACTGCGGATCGGCACGTTATCGCTGTAGCCAATCACCTGAATCTGGCCACTGACATTGTTCATGGCGGCAGCGATGCGCTGGATTACGTCGGTGTAACGTCCGCGCACCTCGGTGGCCGCCGAGGCAAACAGTCCGTCCCCTTTCAGCGTCACCACGCTGCGGTCCGCTTCGTCACGCACCGCTACCAGCCCGGCATCAATTTCCGGTTTCAGGAAAGCGCGCAGGTTCAGCGTGGCGGGCGGTGGTGGCGCAGGATTGCCGATCTTCACTTCCGGCAGCGCCGTCTGATAGATACGGGCCAGTACCGGCGAGGTGTAATCGCCGAGACGCCAGTTGAGCACGATGTAGAACAGACAGGCCGCCAGCCCCGCCACCGCCGCACAGGCCCACAGCGGGATCATTGGCCGCCACAATTTGCGCAGGACCGGCTGATCGGTGGGATGCGGAGACAGCGCTGCTGCATAATTGCCACGCACGCTTTTGATCATCTGCAGCAGGCGCTGTTTGATGGTCTCCAGCTGCGAGCGACCGTTGTCCAGCACCCGGTAGCGTCCTTCGAACCCCAGCAGCAGGCAGAAGTAGATCAACTCCAGCATCAGAATGTGGCGTCTTGGGTTCTGCGACAGCTTAGCCAGCAGCTGAAAAAACTTTTCGCCGCCCCAGGTTTCATTGTGAAAGGTGACCAGCAGACCATTGCTGGTCCAGACGCCGCGGCTGCCCCACGGCGTCAGCGCCGCCGCCTCATCCAGCGCGGTACAGAGACAGTATCGCGCACCGATGATCACTTCATAGCCCAGGCCTGACTGCTGGCAGCTCAGCTCGAAGCGCCGAATCTGATCGATCAGCTGCTGACGCAGCTGCGCCGGGTCTTCATGTGATACCGAGTGACGGATCTGAGGAATGGCGTTAATCAGGGGGTTGGCCGCCGCGACCAGCACATTCTGATGGCTGGCCTCCGGCGCAAGATCGCTGTGTGATTTTTGTTGTTCCTGCATCATGCTGCGTGCTCAGTTTATGATTCTGACTGACTACGAATGGCCCAGAACTCCATGTTCAGACCTGGAAACTCACCGGCAAGATGCAGCGCAAAAGCGCCCGAGCGCTCCATCTCTTTCCATAGCTCGCTGTTCTTATCCAGTTCGAAATAGCTGTATCCGGCATGCCACGGGATCTGCGGCGGCGCGCCGGGCATCGCCCGAAGTGCCAGACCGGGCAACTGCAACTGCACCAGATCGCGAATTTTGCTGACCGGGGCGACTTTCATTTGCGCCGGGAAGTGGGTTTTGAGGGTGTCGGCTGGCACGCTGGCTTTCACCGCCAGCACAAAGCCAAACTCATGCACCATACTGCTCTCCGGCACGGTCGCGACGTTAAGACCGTGCGAGCGCTGAATCAGCGGCAGCTGAATCGCGCTCTCTTCCATCACCTGGGACAGCCCCTGACGCAGCAGCAGTGACAGGCGGCTAAAACAGCTGTGCAGATCGTCATGATCGTAGAGCGGCAGGCCATCGGGCGCGCGGGCTGGCGTCCAGGTACTGAGCTCCGCCGCCAGTTGCAGCCAGTGGCTGTAGAGCGTTTCAGGATGCAGCAGCGGCAGATGTTGCAGATGAGTGTGCAGGCCAAGCTGACGATTGAGCAGCGCCAGCAGCATAAAATCGACCATATCCGCGCTGTTGAAACGGCCGGTGCCCGGCGCGCGCTGACTCAGCTGCTGGCTGCGTTGCTGGATCAGCCCGTGCAGATCGTTGAACATGTTTTGCAGCGGACGGCTGCTGTTAAGCGTCAGCATCGGCGGGATGTAGTCGCTGTCGAGCCGGATGTGGTTGTCGCTGCGTTTTTCAATCACCTGAGCCACGCCCATGGCGGTCCACTCGGCGGTCAGATCCTGTTCCAGCATCAGCCGCAGGCGCAGCTTGCCGAACTGCACCGTGGCGCTGCCCACGGCCTGGGCATTGTCATCTTCCACTTCCGCTTCCCAGGCGAGGTAGCGCGCCAGAGAATCCTGCGACTCCTGAAAGGCCACCGCTTCGCGGCCATTGCGGCGTGCCGGAATGGCCAGCACCACTTTGCTGCGGTCAACGGAGGCAGGCAGATCAAGCGGGGCCGGACCGTGCTGTGGCTGGCTGAAGGCAAAAAACGTGCCGTCAGGCAGACAACCGCTTGCGGCGCTCAGCGCCAGTTTCCCCTGGCGAAGCAGCGCTTCATCGAACTCCAGATCGTAAAAACCCCAGGTATAGGCGCGCTGCGACTGGCCCCACTCACGCAGGGTGCTGAGAAGATAATTTTCTGACTGCTGGAAATGGTGAGGACGCAGAAACATCCCCTCGGTCCAGACCACCTTTTCGGCTCTGTTCATAGACATCACTGTTTTTCCACGCGAAGGCCGTTAATCCCCGCCACAATGCGCGCATTCAGCTCACCATCGTCACGCTTCCAGAACGCCCAGAATGAGGGTGATTCGCCTTCGGGAACCGGCAGCGACAGTCGCCAGACCTTGCCATCCAGCGCCTGATATTCCGCCATGATGCCGATGAAGCGCGCCTCGGGCAGACTCTTAATCCGCAGCGTTTTATGGGGCTGAGTGGAAGTCAGGAAGAACTGTTGCGTATTGAGTTGCGCATTACCCAGCGCGGTAGCGGACTGGTTTTGCAGGGAGTAGAAGTCAGCCGACATAAACTCCGCATCGGAGGTCAGTAATACCACCCGGACTTTCAGCGGCGCACCGCCGTTAACCTGGTTTTGCGCCTGAACGTCCAGGTTGTACCAGGCAACGGGCTGTGGAGTACTGCTGCACGCGGTCATCAGCCACGTCAGCAGCACTATCAGCGCCCCACGCCATTGCGTTGTTGTCATCATCCCGCCCTCCCTGCTCAGTGCGATTAGTTAATAATCCAGGTTCCGTTAGTGCTGTTCTGGCAGGCGGTGCTGTCACCGTTTACCGCAACACAGGTTTTCTTCTTGCTGCTGCGCACCCGGCGCTTCGGCTGGTCAGCCTTGATCGTCTGATCGTAAAGCTCGCTTTTCACCACGGCGCGAAATGGGACATAGCCGGTCAGCTGAACGGTTGCCTGCGGCGCTGCGGAGGGCGCTGACTCTTTAACGGCACTGCTGGCTTTACCCGGTTCAGGTTCTGCTGACGCCTGAGCGGGTTCACCCAGCGCCAGCCAGTTGTTCTCTACCTGACCAATTACGGTGTAGCTTTCGCCGGTTTTCAGCGTCTCCACCACCTTGCCGCCAAAACTCGGATGGCTCATCACCGAAGCGGGATAGAGCGCACGGTAGGTTTCATTGACCGGGCTGAACTGCGCAGGCGGTTTAACCGCATAACGGTGACTGATCACCACGCCATCCACGGTGCTGGTGACCAGCGTGTCATCCGTCATTTTTGGCGGCGTTTTACAACCCGCGACAGAAAAAACAAACATCAGGCCTAACGCAATACGGAGCTTCACCATTTTTTTCATGTTGTGTTCCATTCATATCCTGGAGAGTGGCCAGAGGCCGGTTGTCAGTAATGAAAATCGGGGATGTGGTGCTGATAGAGCGCCACTTAGTGCCAGCCTAAAAGAAAAATCTTAAGCAAATAGCGTTAAAGTGCCATGGCGAGGCACTTTAAAAGATCAACTAACGTTAACTATTAAAAAGCAACTCTGGCGACCGGGACAGGTGCAGCGAGAAATCTGAGCTGCCAAGAAATGATCAGAAACATGATCTATTTTTTTGCGTCAGATTGGATGAGGAAGGCAAAACCCAAGCTTTACTTATGCCATCCCTGGCCGAAAAACTGACATATTGACTCAGATTTACAGTTGTGACGCTATTCGCTGACAAAAGGAAAAATCGCAGAGCACAGGCTGATTTTCCTGTTTTCACGATCACATTCAGTAAGTTACAAGATGTGTATAAGCTCATAGCTACCGCACGAGCCAGGTATATCCTGCCCGTAGGTATGAAATCACAATCCCTTTGTAAACATAAGCTGCGAGTTTACAGAAGATTGACAAAATTTCAACGGGCCACTTTCATAAGATTTTACTTAAGTAAAGTTTAAGTAATTTACTTAGTGCAAATATGTGTTACTTTTAATCACTCGCTTAGGATTATTCTTAACAAGATGAGTAACTATGAAGTATTCTTACACAGAAACCAGATCCCCCTGTAGTCAGCATTAAAAAAACTCATGTAAAAAATGGCGCTGCTTCACCAGGCCGTAATGAAGGTTAACGGCGAGTTGACCGTAATACGTGGCAGTTTTTAGCGTAAAAAAAGTGAGATAATGCTTACAAATCAGCAAGTTGATTCAATATGGGACGGTTCAGAAAGGGCTGAGGATGAGGTGGTCGTGAAGCGAGGTAAGCGAAGCGCAAAACGGCCCGGCGTCGCTTTAAGAAAGGACTGATTAATTGTTCTTTATCGGCATTGCAGCCATCGCCACGCTTCTGATGCTTCTCAGCATGCCCGGCTACGTGGAGCAAAAAAAACCACGCCGTAGCGTGGTTATGAGGGAAGAGTACAGGGTTAACCTGGCAGGCTGCGGGCCAGAACTAGAAGAAGCCCAGCGGCTCGATACTGTAGCTGACCAGCAGGTTTTTAGTCTGCTGATAATGATCCAGCATCATTTTGTGGGTCTCACGCCCGATACCCGACTTCTTATAACCGCCAAAGGCGGCGTGCGCCGGATAGAGGTGATAACAGTTGGTCCAGACGCGCCCGGCTTTAATCGCCCTGCCCACACGGTAAGCACGGTTGATATCGCGGGTCCAGACGCCAGCACCTAACCCATAGATGGAGTCGTTGGCGATACTGATTGCTTCCGCCTCATCTTTAAAGGTGGTGATACCAATGACCGGGCCAAAGATCTCCTCCTGGAAAACGCGCATGCTGTTGTTGCCTTTCAGCAGTGTCGGCTGAATGTAGTAGCCGCTGTTAAGTGAGTCATCCAGCTTCTCTACACCACCGCCCACCAGCACTTCAGCACCCTCCTGTCGGGCAACCTCAAGATAAGAGAGAATTTTATCGAACTGCTGCTGCGACGCCTGCGCGCCCACCATGGTATCGGTATCCAGCGGATCGCCACGTTTGATGGTTTTTACTCGCTTCATCACGGCCGCCATAAAGGGCTCGTAGATCGACTCCTGTACCAGCGCACGCGACGGACAGGTACAGACTTCGCCCTGATTCAGGAAGCCCAGCACGACGCCTTCGGCGGCTTTCTCTATAAAGCTCTCCTCAGCCTGCATGATGTCTTCAAAGAAGATGTTAGGTGATTTACCGCCCAGCTCGACGGTCGAGGGGATCAGGCTTTTTGCTGCCAGCTCCAGAATATGACCGCCGGTTGCGGTAGAGCCGGTGAAGGCTACCTTGGCGATGCCGGAATGGGAGGCGAGCGCTTCACCCGCCTCTTTGCCGAACCCATGCACCACGTTCAGCACGCCCGGCGGCAGCAGATCTTTAATCAGATCGACAAAAACGGTGATCGACAGCGGGGTCTGCTCAGCCGGTTTCAGCACCACACAGTTACCCGCGCCCAGAGCCGGAGCCAGTTTCCACGCCGCCATTAATAGCGGAAAGTTCCATGGAATGATCTGCGCTACCACGCCCAGCGGCTCATGGAAATGATAGGCGGCGGTGAACTCATCAATCTCGGCGGCACTGCCCTCCTGCGCCCGGACACAACCGGCAAAGTAACGGAAGTGATCGACGGCCAGCGGCATATCGGCCGCCAGGGTTTCGCGTACCGGTTTACCGTTATCCCAGGTTTCATAGACCGCCATCGTCTCCAGATGCTGTTCCAGCCGATCGGCGATTTTCAGTAACAGCAGCGAGCGTTGTTGCGGCGAGGTGTTGCCCCAGGCTTCCGCCGCCGCTGCCGCAGCAGCCACAGCGTTATCAACATCGGCAACGTCTGAGCGCGGAAACTCACCGGCCGCAGAGCCGTTCACCGGGGAGGTATTGGTGAAGTAGTTGCCGTTCACCGGCGCGACGAATTCACCATTAATGAAGTTGCCATAATTCTTTTGTAGGGTAATCAGAGAACCCTGTTCTCCGGGGGCGGCATAACGCATGATCATTCTCCTGACAGGTGACTGATGTAACAATGATGAAACTTATTATTAACATGAAGCATCATCAAGAGCCTGTCAGTTCTGTTAACCGGAAACTGTGACCGCCCCGAAGGAATGGGTGTTTACGCTTCGTCTTTAGATAATTCCGACTTTTACCCAAAAGGCTGGTCAGAGAGAAACTTGTGCGGCACAAAGGGGTCAACGTGAGGATGAATTCATTCTGGAGATGAGCATGCTGGCTTCAGCTTTTACCCTGATGCGCGCTAAAGCCAATTTCGTGCATCAGTTTATCCGCAACCCGCGCAAGATGGGCAGCATTACGCCCTCGTCAGAGGCGCTGTGCCGCACCATGATTGCGTCGGTGGAATGGCCTGAAAAGTTACGTATCGCCGAACTCGGCGCGGGCGACGGTGTACTGACGCGGCAGATACTGGCGCAGATGTCACCCGATGCCACGCTGGATGCCTTTGAGATCAGCAGCACGCTGGCCGATAAGCTTAATGCGCTGAACGATCCGCGCATGACGGTGCGTACCTGTTCAGCGGAGTACCTGAGCGGAGAATATGACGTGATCTTCTCAGGCCTGCCGCTGCTCTCCTTACCCACTGAATTGCGGGAGGCAATTCTGCGTGCGGTGTATAACGCCCTCGGGCCCAACGGCGTCTTTGTACAGTTCCAGTATACTTCGCTGACTCAGCCAGACCTGTCGCGCTACTTCACCTGGGAGCGCCAGCGGGTGCTGAAAAACGTGCCACCCGCCTGGGTCTATCGCTGCACACGTCACTACGCGCCCTGAGCTTGCGCCATTGCAGGGCGCGTTTGTTGCCAGAACGCCACCAGCAACTCACGCGCCCAGTCTTTCCCCTCCATCTCGTTTGCCCCATCTTCTGTACAGCCTTTGGGCATACAAACGTTCATGATGTGCCGTGAAAATTCAGGATGAAACTGCACCGATAGCGCCTGCGGCGAATAACGGACAATCTGACAGCCATCGCGCGCAGAGGCGGCCAGCACCTGCGCCTGTTGTGGCGCGCTGATCACCGACTGGCGATGTGACAACCAGACGCTGAAGTCCTGTGGCAATTTCTTCAGTAGCGGATCGCGCTGCGCCTCCGGCATACAGTTGATTGGTAACAGCCCGCGTTCCCAGCCGTTGGGGTTGTCCGCCACCTCGCCGCCCAGCGCATAGGCCATCAGCTGGTGACCGTAGCAGACCCCAAGCAACGGCAAGCCGTTATCCATCGCTGCCCGAATCCATACGGCGCTACGTTCGCTCCATTCAGCGTGATCGGTGACCATCGCCCAGGAACCGCTGAGGATCGCCCCGGAAATCTGGTCGAAAGCGGGTAGCGCCTCGCCCAGATGGGGCCGTACAATCAGGTATTCATGGGGTTGCAGGTTTAACGCGTCGATGAACCAGCGCGGCTGTTCACCAATCTCTGAGACGACGTTTGTGGGTGGGACTTCAAGCTGAATTAACGCAAGGGGTAAGGCGGACGTGTAGGTCATACCGAATCAGTTCCTTTAAGAAGTCGTTTCAAATCAGTCTGCCAGCAACGCGCCCGAAAGTCTCATCAGGCTGCGCCGCAATCGCAGAAATTTCTCCCTGCGATTGGCTGCAATGCCGCAGTTCGTGCCATCATTAGCGGGCTAAGCAAAAAAACATCGAAAGGATATTATCGTGGCTGTGCGGCATTTTTTTCTGATTCTGATGGTGGTTTCAATCTGGGCCTTCAACAACGTTGCGGTGAAATGGGGCCTGCTGGAGCTTCCGCCACTTTTCCTGACGTTTATGCGCTTTGTGGTCGTCGCCATCGTACTGGTACCGTTTTGCCGGATTAACCGTCAGCAGCTACCCTGGCTGTTGCTGCTGGCTTTCACGTTCGGTTTTATGCACTTCTCGCTGCTGTTTGTCGGCCTGCGCTATACCGATGCCGGCACCGGCGCGATTGTGGTTCAGCTCGGTACACCCATTGCCATGCTGCTGGCGATGGTGGTGCTGAAAGAGAAGCTGAAGCTGGTGCAGCTGATGGGCATTATGATCTCGCTGAGCGGCGTTGTCGTGCTCTCCGGCAGCCCGACGATTCCGTCGTGGTGGGTGCTTTGTCTGTTGTTGTGCAGCGCCACCGGCTGGGCTGTCAGCAACCTGATTGTGAAAAAGTCACCGCCGATTAAACCGCTGACCATGACCGGCTGGATTGCGTTTCTGGCCATTCCTGTCGTCGGCGCATCCAGTCTGTTGATGGAATCACATCAGCTCTACGCCCTGCAAAATGCGGGCTGGCACGGCTGGTTTGCCATTCTTTACAGCGCTATCGCCTCGTCAATTGTCGCCTATACGCTGTGGTATATGCTGCTGAAGAAATATAACGTCAACCTGATCATGCCCTACTCACTGCTGACGCCGGTATTATCCGTGCTGATGGGGATTGTGGTGCTGGGCGACAGCCTCAACAGCTTCAAGATTATCGGTGCGTCGCTGGTGATCCTTGGTACCGCTATTGCCGTAATCAACCTGCGTAGCCTGCGGATGCATGCCCGCTTCCCGCGCCTGCGGCGACGTTAATCCCGCGTGCTATGCTTGAGAAATCACCTCTCTCAGGAAGCACAACATGGACTCACCGCTTGCCGCCTCTCTCTGGCAGCAGATGCAGCAGGGATTGCGAGGTCGCGACGCCGCCTGGCCTCTCCCCGCCTTCGTCGATCGCGCCACCTTCTCTTCTGCCTTTGCCGTCAGTGAGCTGGCGGCCACCAGCATCGGTCTGGCAACGCAGGCTGCTGCTGCGCTTATCGCCACATCCCGCCCTGAATTCGCCTCTCCGCCCGTCACCGTTAACGTCCGGCTGGCGTCACGCTGGTTTCAGCAGAGCTTTCATCCGCTGAATCGCGCGGCGCCCGCGATGTGGGATGCGTTTGCCGGTGACTATCGCAGCCAGGATGGCTGGATACGTCTGCACACCAACGCCGCACATCACCGGCTGGCGATGGAGCGGGTGCTGGGCGCACACGCCGATCGCGCAGCACTGGCACAGCAGGTGCAACAGTGGCAGGCCAGCGAACTGGAGCAGGCCGTTATTGATGCGGGTGGCTGTGCCGCAGAGATGCGCAGCGCCGCCGCCTGGCAGCAGCATCCGCAGGGCCACGCCGTGCAGCGCGAACCGCTGTTTAGCTGGCAGACCACACAACAGGCAGCGGCGCCGGCGTGGCCGCTGGCCGAAGCCCGTCCTTTAATGGGCATTAAAGTCCTGGATCTGACGCGGATTATTGCCGGGCCGGTCGCTACCCGTTTTCTTGGCAGCCTGGGAGCCAGCGTGCTGCGCATCGATCCGCCCGGCTGGCAGGAGCCGACGCTGGATGAAGAGATGAGCTGCGGCAAGCGACGAGCGGTGCTGGATCTGACTCAGCCCGCCGATCGCGAGCAGTTTATCCACTTGCTGCGTGAAGCGGACGTGCTGGTACATGGCTATCGGGCGGATGCGCTGGAACGGCTCGGGTTTGACGCGGAGACCCTTCAGTCCCTCTCACCCGGTCTGGTCGATGCCGGACTCAATGCCTGGGGCTGGCAGGGTCCGTGGCGCAATCGCCGGGGTTTTGACAGCCTGGTGCAGATGGGGTGCGGCATTGCTGAAAGAGGCATGCAGTGGCAGCAGAGCGACAAACCGGTCCCGCTGCCGGTACAGGCGCTGGATCATGCCAGCGGCTATCTGCTGGCGGCGGCAGTGCTGGAGGGATTACGGCGACGCATCTCTGAGGGTCACGGCAGCCAGGTCCGGCTGTCGCTGGCGCGCACCGCGTGGCTGTTGCAGCAGCATCCCACCGATCAGCACACAGGCTCCGGCATTGCGCCGCAGGTTAAGGATAACCTGCCTTGTTACGAATTAACGCCGTGGGGGTTTGGAGTGAGGCTGCGAGCGGCCGCCTGGCTGCCCGGCACCCCACAGCTCTGTTCGACGCCGGGCTGTGCGCCGGGTACGCACCCGGCGACGTGGTGAAGCAAGTCATTAGATAATTAGAAAAATAATGTTGATGGCATTAGATTTACATCTTATTATTTACACATGACTCAGGGACGAAGTTCATTGAAATGGGGTGCAGAATGGTCAGGGTAGACTGGTCCAGGCGGGCATTGAAGCACCTTATGAAGATCGACAAACGTTACCAGAAAATCATTTACCAGAAGGTGGGTGAGTTAGTCTGTTTCCCGGTCGTCACACTGGACATTAAAAAATTGCAGGGCAGCGATAATCACTACCGGCTGCGGGTTGGCAACTACCGGGTCCTTTTTACGTTAACCGGGGGCGAACCGGTGATTCTGGAAATTACAGAGGTAGCAAGAAGAACATCCGTCACTTACTAAAGCTTTTGGGATACCTGCATAGCCTTACGCACTCACGACCTCTGCTGCGACACACAATTACCCGGATAAACTATGTCAAAACAGTACATCTATGATGAAGCAGGCAAACCCCAGTTTGTGGTCTTGCCGGTGGCGGAATATGAAAGGCTGCTCTCGGCCAGCGATGGCGAATGGGAGACTATTCCTGTGGAGGCTGACGAGCACGACGATGAGACAATCCCGCACGACGTTGCAGGGATTATGATTGAGCAGGAAGTGAGTCTTCAGGCGGCCTGGCGCATCTGGCGGGGGCTTAGCCAGCATGATGTGGCTCAACAGTTGGGGACCACGCAAAGTGCGATCTCTCAACTGGAGCGTATTGAAAGTAAGCCGCAGAAAAAGACGCGTGAACGTCTCGCAAAACTGTATGGTTGCCGACCCGAGCAGTTAATCCTGTAAGCCGATTGAGAGGGTTCAGGTGACCGAAAAAAAGCACGCCGTATCCAGAGAATCCCCCCAGAACCCATTGAGAAAGATGATTCAGCACTGTGCGCCGGGTACGCACCCGGCGACGTGGTGAATCAGGCGTCAGGCGTCTCTTCGCTGCTATCCAGCAGTTCGTTGTACATCGCCTGGATCGCTTCGCGGCTCAGCATGGCAAGAGTACGATAAAAAGCGGTGGTCGCGTGTGCTTCCACTTTCCCCAGGAAAGCACCGCACCACGGCAGCAGATACTCTTCAAACAGCGCCATCTGCGCCGCGCTCTCATCTTCTGCTGACTGATCTTCCAGCCATGACGCCGCCAGCATCAGCACACCAAAATGATCAGCAGGCGCATCGCTCAGCGGCATTCCGCGTGAGGTTAAAAACGCACGCACTTCTGGCTCCGTTTTGCCTTCCGGCCACTGTGAGGCGTACGGCGGCACGTTGCAATCGCTGCCAACAAACAGCGCGTTGTAATCGGCGGCCAGCGCCTGGGGATCGCTGTTCTGTTGCAGACGGGTCAGCAGCTCATCCTGCTCCAGCGGCCACTGCGACTGCAGTTTGCCTTCACGCAGCAGCGTAAACAGCGGCACCAGCAGCGGATCCTGCGGCTGACGATTAAACAGTGAGCCGATCACGCGGCACAGAATGGAAAACTCATTCATGAGTCAGATTTCCTTGAGGCAAGTAAATTAAAAGTCAGCCAGTTCAGCAATATGTTTGCCGCTGCGCAGCTCCAGAAAGTCGAGCAGGCGACGCGGCGTGACATTTAACACCCGATCCTCAGGAAAATCCACCTCGCGGGCGATGCGCAGGCAGTGTTCAAAATGTCCGAGCGTAAACGCCGTGTGGGAATCGGAGCCAAATGCCAGCCGTCCACCGGCATCGCGCACGGCGGCGGCGATAGCCCGGCAGTTCGGTTCACTGCCCGGACGCGAATGGGTAAAGGAGGAGTTGTTCAGCTCCAGCGCCACATCATAGTGCGCGGCTGCCTCGGCGATAGCCGTGATATCGACCGGGAATTTCGGGTTGCCCGGATGACTGATGATATGGACCAGCCCGCCCGCCATCGCGGCGATCATCGCATCCGTGTGATGCTTCCGGTCGCGCGGCGCATAAACCGGCTCGTGAAAACCGGCGACGATCAAATCCAGCGCATCGAGCATCGGGCCGGAACAGTCGATTTCGCCCTGCTGATTTTTAATATTGGCTTCGATACCGCGCAGAATACCCACGCCATCGATCACGCGCGGCCAGACGCGCATATTAATGAAGTGCCAGTAGTGCGGCGCGTCGGCCATGTCGGGGCCGTGATCGGTAATGGCAAACAGTTTCATCCCGGTTTGCTTCGCCTGAGTCACGTAGTCGTGCAGCGTGCTGTAGGCATGGGTGCTGGCGATGGTGTGCATATGCAGATCTACCGGATACATCCTCTTCTCCTGCTGATTGCCCCTGACGGGGCCGGTTCATTAATAGCCGCGCTGACGATCCACCCTGCCCTGCGGCGGCTCGCCTGCCTGGTCCTGGGTGATGGCGCGGGCGATGTAGTCGATAGCTTCGTCGATCAAGGTTACCGCCGCATTATGGGGCGTGATCGTGACGCGCGGATGTGACCAGAGCGGATGCGCTTCGGGCAGCGGTTCAACCTGAAAGACATCCAGCGCCGCCGCTTTCAGCTGCCCGCTATTGAGCGCGGCCAGCAGATCTTCTTCCACCACCTGCGCGCCACGCGCGATGTTGAGGAAGAAAGCGCCGTGCGGCAGCTGCTGTAAAAAGTGGTGGTCGATAAGATTAATGGTCTCGTGCGTGCTCGGCAGCAGGTTGATCACCACCCGCGTCTCCTGCAGAAAGGCAGGCAATGCATCGCGACCGGCAAAGCTGGTCACGCCATCAATTTCTTTGGGTGAGCGGCTCCAGACGCGTAACGGGAATCCCCAGGGTTTAAGGCTTTCCGCCACACTCTGCCCCAGCACGCCCGCCCCCAGGATGCCGATAGTAAAGTTTTCACGCGTGTAAGCGGGGAGCGGCTGCCAGCACTGTTGCTGCTGCTGGAGACGGTAGTCGTCAAAACGACGGAACCAGCTCAGTACGCTATGAACCGCATACTCCTGCATCTGCCGCGCCATGCCGGTATCTTCCAGCCGGTACAGTGGCACGCTGTCGGGCAGCATCTCAGGGTTCTGCTGCAGCTGTTTCAGAATCTCGTCCACGCCTGCCCCCAGCGCAAAGACGCCGCGCAGGGTGGCGCGTCCCTGTAGCATTTCTGTGGGGGGCGAACGGACCAGCGCGTAATCAGCCGGACCATTATCGCCTGGCTGCCAGGCACGCACCCGCGCCTGGGGCAGCCGCTGTTGTAAACCGTTAATCCAGGCCGCTGCAGACTGCGACGGGTGATACCAGATGATCTCCATCCTGCTCTCCTTTTTTTCTTTCAGCGTCAGGGAAAAGCGAGGTGAGAGCAAGAAAAAACCAGCGTAATAAAGCGGTTTTTTCCATAAAAATAATTCCCGTGGCTTCACATTTCCGGCTCGCTTCAGGGTGAAGTGGTCAGATAAGGTCTAAAGTTGGTCCTGTGGTCAATGCGTTACGCGCGGCCGCGTTTCGGACAAGGAGAAAAACCGATGACAAAAATTGAGGTAAACGCCGCTCCACGGCGTCAGCGTTATGCGCCCTTTCTGCTCACGTTGCTGCTGAGCGTACCCGCCTTCACTGCCCAGGCCGACGACAACAGTCGCATGCTGAATAATCAGCCGCAGCCGCCTGACGTTCGTTTAGGACCGCTGTTTAATGCCGTGCAACAGGCGAAGTTCTATCCCGATCAAAAGACCTTTGCGGATGCGGTGCCGAAATTCGATCCCGCCTCAATTCTTGCCGACTGGCAGATGCAGAAGAAACAGCGCAATTTCGATCTTAAGCGCTTTGTGGATGCCAACTTTACCCTGCCCGCGGCCGGTGACAAATATGTGCCGCCAGCCGGACAAAACCTGCGTGACCACATTGATGGCCTGTGGCCGGTGCTGACGCGCACCACCAGCAGCGCCGGTCAGTATGACTCGCTGCTGCCGTTGCCCAAACCCTATGTGGTGCCAGGCGGGCGCTTCCGCGAAGTCTATTACTGGGACAGCTACTTCACCATGCTGGGGCTGGCCGAGAGCGGGCACTGGGATAAAGTGCAGGATATGGTGGATAACTTCGCCTCGCTGCTCGACCGCTATGGCCACATTCCCAACGGCAACCGCAGCTACTATCTGAGCCGGTCACAGCCGCCGTTCTTCAGCCTGATGGTCGATCTGCTGGCGACGCACGATAACGGCAAAGCCTATACCCGTTATCTGCCGCAATTGCAGAAAGAGTATGACTACTGGATGGCAGACAGCGATAAAGTCGCGGCGGGCGCAGCCAGCAAGCGTGTGATTAAGCTGGCGGACGGCAGCCTGCTCAACCGCTACTGGGATGCGCGCGACGTGCCACGTACAGAATCCTGGATGGATGACATTGCTACCGCGCAGAAAGCGCCGCAGAGGAATAAAGCCGAACTCTACCGTGAGCTGCGTTCCGGTGCGGCGTCGGGCTGGGATTTCAGTTCGCGCTGGTTTACCGATGCGCACAACCTGTCGACAATTCGTACCACACAGCTGGCCCCGGTTGACCTCAACAGCCTGCTGTTCCATCTGGAGCAGACCCTGTCGAAAGGCTATCAGATGAACAAGCAGAGCGATCTGGCGAAGCAGTTTGCCGATCGCGCGGAGAAGCGCCAGGCGGCGATCAACCGCTATTTGTGGGACAGCAAACAGAACTGGTACGCCGATTATGACTGGCAGAAAAAGCAGGTCCATCCTCAGCTGACTGCTGCCGCGCTGTTCCCGCTCTATCTGCAGGTCGCCAGCGATAAGCAGGCTGAAAGCACCGCCAGTGCGGTAGAAAAGCAGCTGCTGAAACCTGGCGGTCTGGTGACCACCACCGTAAACAACGGTCAGCAGTGGGATGCACCCAATGGCTGGGCACCGCTGCAGTGGGTCGCTGTGGAAGGTCTGGAGCACTACAACCAGCCGAAACTGGCGAAAGAGGTGGGATTACGCTTCCTGCAAAACGTTCAGAACACCTATGACCGTGAGCATAAGCTGGTGGAGAAATATGTCGTTGATGGCAAAAATCTCGGCGGCGGCGGTGGCGGTGAATATCCGCTGCAGGATGGCTTCGGCTGGACTAACGGCGTCACGCTGAAACTGCTGGATAAGTACTGCCCGAAAGATAAAACCTGTAACAGCGCCCACGATATTCCGCAGGCGTCTGCCTCACAACCTTAATCCTCTCTGGATACCTCTGGCCTTGCCAGGGGTATCCCCACTTCATTTCCGCGAATTTTACTTGACCTTCTTTCATCAACAGGCAAAATTGCAACCAATTTACAAAAGGTAATAATTCTCATTATGATAATGAGATTGACTATCAAAGCTTTTATTCACCTGCCTGAACCTTTGCCAAGAAAGGAATTTTGATGAAACTGTCATTGTCGCTGAAAGGTTATGTTCGCCTCTGCACCCTGGCGCTGACCGCGCCTGCTCTGAGTTATGCTGCCGATATGGTGGTAACCGCGCAACCGCAGGAAGATTCGACCTCGCCGACCCAGGGTTATCTGGCGACGACCAGCCAGGGCGCAACCAAAAGCGATCGTCCGCTGATCACCACACCACAATCGATTTCCGTGGTTACCCGCCAGCAGATGCAGGATCAGGGCGCGCTGACCCTGAATCAGGCGCTGGGCTATAGTTCCGGCGTCTTCACCAACTTCGGCGGTGCCGCGACCCGTTACGACACCATTGCGCTGCGTGGCTTCCATGGCGGCGATGTCGATAACACCTTCCTCGACGGCATGCGGCTGATGAGCGACGGCGGCAGTTTCAACGGCCTGCAGGTGGATAACGCCTTCCTTGAGCGCATCGACGTGATCAAAGGCCCCTCTTCTGCGCTCTATGGTCAGACGGTGCCGGGCGGGCTAGTGAACATGGTCACCAAGCGTCCTCAGTTCAGCGAAGAGGGTCACATCCAGTTACAGGCGGGCAGCAACGCCACCACCGGCACGATGTTTGACTACACCAATGCCATCAACGATCAGTGGGCGTTTCGCCTGACCGGCGTGACCCGCAACAGCGATACCCAGTACGATCACACCCGCGAAGAGAAATATGCGCTGATGCCGCAGCTGATGTGGCAGCCGGATGAAGATACGCATCTGATCCTGAAAGCCTATCTGCAGAAGGATCCGTCGGGCGGCTATCACGGTTCGGTACCGGGTGACGGCAGCCTCACCGAACACAATGGCTACAAGCTGAGCAACGGCTTTTATGAGGGCAACAGCGATCTCGATCAGTTCAAGCGTCGCGAGCAGATCTACAGCTTCGATTTCGCCCATCGCTTTAACGACGTCTGGTCATTCTCCTCGACCGGCAGCTACAGCCACTCGAATGTCGATCTCGATCAGGTCTATCAGATTGGCTGGGACAGCGTGAATCCCGATCTGCTGAACCGATATTACTCTGGCGAGCGCTCTTCGCTCTCGGCCTGGTCCACCGATAACCGCTTACAGGCGGAGTTCGATACCGGCGAGCTGGAGCACCGCGTCACCCTGGGTGCTGAGTATCATCGTTATAAAAATGAGATCACTGCCGCTGGCGGCTCGGCCAACCAGCTTAATGCACGGACTGGTGAACAGGTTGGCGACATGCCTGATTACACCTGGGCCGATAAAACCCGTCGCTACTATCAGACTGGCCTCTATCTGCAGGATGAGATGAAGCTGGATCGCTGGCATCTGGATCTCTCCGGTCGTTATGACCGCATTGTCGCCAATAACAGCGGCAGCGACCGCCGTCAGGATGATCACATCAGCGGCCGCGCAGCACTGCTCTATGCCTTCGACAACGGTATCTCGCCTTACGTCAGCTGGAGCCAGGCGATTACCCCGACCGCGCTCACCGATCCCAACAACAACCTGCTGAAGCCGACTACCGCCGAGCAGTATGAAGCCGGGGTTAAATATCAGCCGGTCGGCACGCGCGATCTCTATAGCGTGGCGGTCTATGACCTGACGCAGAAAGATGTGGCGAACCGCGACGTGCTGACGGCGACTTATACGCCATCGGGCAAAGTGCATTCACAGGGCATTGAGCTGGAAGCGCATAATCAGTTAACCCCGCGTCTGAGCACCGTGGCGAGCTATACGCTGAATCATCTGCGCTTTAAAGAGTCGGTAGATGGCAACGACGGACATACGCCATATGTCACACCCAACAGCATGGCTGCACTCTGGGGTCACTATCAGTTTGATTACGGTCTGAGTGCGGGTGCGGGCGTGCGTTACATCGGCAAACAGTGGGCGGACAATGAAAACACCACGCGTGTGCCGTCTGTTACGCTGTTTGATGCGTCAGTGCGGGCCGATCTCGGCGTCTGGAACAGCAGCCTGAAAGGTGCCTGGGTGCAGGTCAATGCCAATAACCTGACCGACCGTACCTATGTGGCGGGCTGTTATGGCACCGGCTACTGCTACTGGGGCGCAGAGCGCAGCGTAATGGCGACAGTCGGTTACGACTTCTGATAGCAAAATAAGTGACTAGTCCTGGCATAAGTTGACACATTATGCCGTTAAAACGCCTGATGCACTGCATCAGGCGTTTTGTATTTCAGCGACAGGTGCGGCCGCTGACCGTTGTAGATTTTTACCGACTCCGCCACCATTTTCCCTGCCTGAACGATGTCTGCCGGGCGGGTGATCAGCAGCTCGTTTTTCAGTATTCCGTTAACCCTCTCCGCCAGCGCATTCTGGTAGCAGTCATAGCCATCCGTCATTGAGCAGATGAGGCCGTGCTTTTCATGCACCGACTGATACAGCGCTGAGCAGTACTGTATCCCCCGATCGGAGTGGTGGATCAGCGGCGTCCTGCCGCGTCTGTTTCTCAGCGCCATCTGCAGCGCCTTTACCACGTGCTCTGTATGGAGGCTTTCATGTACATGGTAGCCCACTATTTTTCGTGAGAACGCGTCGGTCACCAGGCTCACGTAAGCCGTGCCGGTTCTGACCGGGAGCCAGGTGATGTCCGCCACCCACACCTGCTCCGGGCCGGAGATGACGGCCTGCCCCGGCCCGCCTTTCAGCAGGTTCGGATGCTTATAAAAACGATGATGGCTGTGGGTTGTTTTATGATAAGCCCTGGCCGGACGTACCAGCAGGCCGGCCTGCCGCAGGACGGTAAACAGGCTGTCCCGCCCGATATGCAGTGCAGGGTCATCCCGACAGTTGAGGATATGGTGCAGCTTACGCGTGCCCAGACGCGGTTGCTGCATCCTGAGGTTTTTCACCTCCTCAGTAATGCGGCTGGCCTGCTCTGCCTTACGCTGCCCGCGCTGACATCCCTGATACCACGCCTGACGGCTTATTTTTAAAAAACGGCAGACCCTGACGATGGTCAGTCCGGGTGTTTCTGTCTGCGCGATAAGGAAGCTAACTGCTTTTTTGTCAGCGTGGCGCCGAACTCAGTGTTCATGACCTTCACGACGGCCTCGAAGAACTGTGCCTTAACTTCGGACTCAGCCAACTGCTGCTCAAGCTCTTTGATTCGCTGTTCGGGGGTAAGGGGAAGGGATTTTGTCATGAGTCCTCCACGGGTGCTGCGCTGCGCTGAAGAGTGCCAGTCCAGCTGGCCATACTTACGCAGCCAGTTCAGAACGGTGGAGCACCCCTGAATACCGTAGCGCTCCTGAGCCTGACGATATGTCATCTCACCTTTTTCAACCTGCTCAACGACGGCCAGTTTAAAGGACAGAGAGTAGTCCCGTTGTGTACGTTTAACATACTGTTTCATCACATTCTCCTTAAAACATTGGGAAAATGTGTCAACGCTATTCAGGACGGGTCAAAGAGATAAAAAAAGGGGACGAATCGCTTCGTCCCCTTTTTCGTTTAAACCTTTACGGTCAACTGCGTACTTTGCGGTAGATAAACAGCACCACGATGGCACCGATAACAGCGACCACAAAACTTCCGAAGTTAAACCCATCGACGCGGCCGAAGCCAAACAGCGTACTGATCCAGCCACCCACTACTGCACCGATAATACCCAGAACGATAGTCAGAATGAAACCGCCACCGTCTTTACCCGGCATAATCCACTTCGCCAGAATACCTGCGATTAAGCCAAAGACGATCCAGGAAATAATACCCATCTGTTACTCCTTCCTTTTTATGATTAAATCGTGAACGCCTGATTAATCAAGCGGTTTACCGCGATAAGTATAACCCGCTTTTCAAAAAATGCCTGCCTGCTCACAGTTATTATTGATGAATGGCATGCTAAAGCTTTTTTTTGCGGCGCCGATAACCGAGACGAGGCAAAAAAACCGCATCAATAAAGTAACCCCCTTGTGGAGCAGGACGTGAAAGAAGCCGACCAGGAACAATATCTAAAACGTGGCACGCTGGCGGTTCTTGGCGTTATGAAAGATCTGCTGCGATTGCAGACGCCATTACTGGTGCGCTTTCCGCGTGGGCAGTTTATCAGCCGGATGCTGGCTGCCGATGAAGATCGCCTGCTGTTTGACCTCGGCAGTAATAATCTGGATAACGATTATGCCCTGACCAGCGACGATCTTAGTATCACCGCTGAAACCTACGGTGCTAAGGTGGAATTCAGCCTCACCTCGCTGGAAATCGTGGAGTTTGAAGGGTTACCCGCTTTCAGCGCGCCGCTGCCAGACCTGCTGTGGCAGATCCAGCGACGTGAGTTTTTCCGTGTCTGCGCCCCGCTGGAGCCGCAGTTCTGGTGTCATACCGTGTGGCCCGATGGCAGGAAAACGCGCCTGCGTCTGCAGGATCTGTCGCTGGGCGGTATCGGCGTACTGGTCGATGAAGCGCTGCCGGACGGGTTGCAGGACGGTGACAGCTTCACCCCGTTCCGGGTCGAGCTGGGCGAGTATGGCCATTTTGACGTGCCGGTAAAGCTGCTGAGCATTGGCGAGCGCAGCGTGGTAACCGGCAAAAATGAAACCCGCATCACACCGCGACTGAGCTTTCGTTTTGCCACGCTGAACCCGGCGCAGGAGCGGCAGCTTCAGCAGATTATTTTTGCCCTTGAGCGCCTGGCTCGCGATAAATCGACCCGATTCCAGTAACCGCTTTACGGATGCGCCACACAGGTGGGCCGCATCCAGGCTATGCTTCTTGCTTGTTTTCTTTTAAACCGGAACCCAGCAAGGAGACCCTCCCCAATGGAAAACTGGCTCTCTTCACGTCGTTTTCACTCCCTCTTTTTTAATCAGGAACTCTGGCTAAACAGCGCCATCGTGGTGGTGTCCACGCTGGTGATTTACTGGATATTACGTACCCTGATTCGCTTTATCTCCAACCGGATTGCCCTTTACAGCGAACATCGTCATGTTCGCGCCACTGCGATTCTGGTGGAGATATTGCGCAGTACCAGCCAGACCCTGCTGCTGATCTTTTCGCTGCTGATTGCCCTGAAGTTTGTCGATCTGCCCGCGTCGTGGAGCGTGACCATCTCGCACGGCTGGTTCCTGGCGTTGATTGTGCAGCTCGCGCTGTGGCTCGACTGTGGCATCCGGCTATGGCTGAAGAGCCTGCTGCGTGACCCGCTGCACGTACGCAACCCGGTCACTACGGTGATTCTGGGGATTCTGCTGCGGGTGGTGGTCTGGATCATGATGTTCCTGGCCATTCTGTCGAACATGGGCATCAACATTACCGCACTGGTCGCCAGTCTCGGGGTCGGGGGCATCGCGATTGCGCTGGCGATTCAGACCGTACTGAGCGATGTGTTTGCGTCGCTGGCGATAGGCTTTGATAAGCCGTTTGAGCATGGCGATTTTATTGTCTTTGGTGACATTGCCGGTTCCATTGAGCATATCGGACTGAAAACCACCCGACTGCGCAGCCTGAGTGGCGAGCAGATTGTCTGCTCAAATACCATTCTGTTGCAGCAGACGATCCACAACTACAAGCGCATGCAGCAGCGCCGCATCGTCTTTAAGTTTGGTATCAGCTACGCCACGCCGTCAGAGCAGGTCCGGGAGATCAGCCCGCTGGTGAAAGAGATTATCCAGGGCGTTGAGACCACCCGTTTTGACCGCGCCCACTTCCTGGCCTTTGAGGATTCAAAACTGACCTTTGAAGTGGTCTATTTTGTGCTGGATGCGGATTACAATAAGTACATGGATATACAGCAGGAGATTAACCTGCAGCTGATGGCGGCACTGGAAGAGCGAAATATCCGCTTCGCCTTCCCGATTCGTCAGGTGGAATTCAGTGGCGGCAATCTGCCACCGGTGGATCTGGTTGCGGTACAGAATGATGATGACGAGGTGCGCAGAATGGCGCGCTAAATCAGTGCCCGCCTTTCTTTTTCAGAAGTGGCGGGCATACAAGCCGGTGCGGGCGGAATCGTGACCGAACCGGCTGCTTCATCCCTTGCATTCAGCCGTTCCGCCTTACCGCTTACTGATGCCGGTAGCAGCTCACGCCGAGATACTCACTGAACGCTTCCTGCAGCACACCAGCCGTGGCAGAGTGGTTCATCGCCACATGATGCTCAAAGCCGTTACGGCAGATCCATGCCAGCAGTGTCTCCAGCTGCGGCACCTGGATCACCGCACGGCAACCTACCGTGTCCAGCGGATCGGTGACCGACATTCCCTCTCCCACATAGGCTTTGATTTCGCCGCTGAAGTCGTCGGTAGAGAGGCGGAAATAGGTCAGATCGCCCTGCTTCATGCGGCCATGCACTGCGCCACAGGTGTTCTCTTTGCCCACAGTGGTGCCGATGATATCCGCCGTGCCCATGGTCGCTGACTCCAGGCTGGCGCTGGCGAAATTACCGCAGTGAAACAGCACACATTTGTCCCGCTCGTCGCCAAAGTTGTTGTTCCAGTCTGCCAGCGAGGCGGGGTTCAGCGAGCAACTGGCGAGCGCATACATCGACAGCGCCCCCATCACATCCACTTCGCAGGCGCTGGGCATCAGCTGGCCCGACATCACACTCATGATTGAGCAGACGTTAATGCCCAGATTCTCCTGCAACGACGTCCAGCACTGGATGGCAGTGGTATCGATATCGTTGTCGCTGATCCACTCACTGATCACCACAAACAGTTTGGCCATGGTCACCAGTTTTTCACCCGGAATACCCCGCGCATCGGCGTTGGCCTCCAGGATTTCACGCTTCTCTGCCACGCGGATATCGTCATCGCGCAGCCGGTTGGTGCGGGTAAAGATCTCCGATAAATCCAGGGTCTCCACCGCGATGCCCATCTTCTCCAGCAGCTTTTCGCTGTAGCGCACGGTGTTGAATCCGGCGGGCCGGGCACCAATCGCCCCGACGCGTACCCGGCGCATGGCATTCACCACCCGACAGAGCTGGCTGAACCGCTGCAGATCCTGCATAAACACGTCGCCGCTCAGGGCGCAGACGTGCTGGCGGGTCAGCGTAAACGGGATGCCATATTGCCGCAGGTTGTTGCAGAGTGAAATTTTGCCGCAGAAGCTGTCGCGGCGGGTCGCCAGCCCCATTTTATCCAGATTGTCCTCTTCGGCCTGCACCAGCACCGGCACGTTCAGCCCGGCGAGACGCAGCGCTTCCGCGATGGCTTTTTCATCACCAAAGTTTGGCAGCAACACCACAATGCCGTGAATCGCTTCGCGATGCTGGCGAAACAGCGCGGCGCAGGTTTTCGCCTCCTGACGCGTCTCGACGCCGCCCAGGTTGGTCTGGTTCTCATCCAGCATCACCGTATTAATATTCATCTTTTCAAACAGCGCGACCGCCTGCTGGCGCGCCTCGCCCACCAGATAGCTGGGAAAAAAACCCCGGTTGCCAATAATGACGCCGAAGGTTAACTGCTGAGGAAGTGTTGACATGGCTCTGCTCCGGATAAGGATTAATGTGGCTGATAACGACAGCGTGCAACGGCGTCAATCCAGCCTTTATAGTTTTCCTGCATACGCTGCGCGTGCTCTTCACGCGGCATGATGACGCTGCCGCCCTGCAGCGCCTGCATATCACTGCCCTGCTGCCACCATCCCAGCACTTTGCCTGCCAGCAGTGCCGCGCCCAGCGCGGAGACCTCGGCGGTAGGCACCCGCTGCAACGGCCGCTGTAACACATCCGCCTGTAACTGCATCAGCCAGCTATTTTCGGTGGCGCTGCCATCCACACAGAGCGCCGGAAGCTGTTGGCCGCTGGCCTGCTCCATGGCAAAAAAGACGTCGGCGATTTGCCAGACGATAGATTCCAGCGCCACCCGCGCCAGCACAGCCGGTGTGGCGGCATCCGTCAGTCCGCACACCATGCCGCGTGCCTGCAGATCCCACCAGGGCGCGCCCAGGCCAGAGAGCGCCGGGACAAAATAGATGCCCTGATTGTCGTCGCAGCGCTGAGCCATCGCGGTGAGCTCGCGCGGCTCCTGCACGCCGAGCATTCTGCCCAGCCAGGCGGCACCGGAACCGGTGTGGGTGATGTTGCCTTCAAAGGCATAACGCAGCGTGCCGTCATGCCAGGCCACGGTGGTGCTGAGGCCATTTTCCGTCAGCAGCGGCGTCGCCATGGACATCATCAGTGAAGATCCGGTGCCGTAGGTGGCTTTCACTACTTCAGACTCGCCGCGCCGCTGCGCCTGTAAGGCGGCATGAGAGTCGCCGATGCGCGCCAGGATCGGCGTGCCCGGCGCTAAGCCGGGAATATCACTCACCGCGACCACGCCCTGTTCACTGGCTGAGGCAGTGATGCGCGGCAGCGCGGCGCGCGGAAGCTGAAACAGCGTCAGCAGCTCGTCGTCCCAGTCATTAAGATGCAGGCTGTAGAGTTGAGTACGGGAGGCGTTAGCATGATCGGTAATAAATACCTCGCCCGCGCTGAGCTGCCAGCTGAGCCAGCTGTCGACCGTGCCGATACAGAGCTCACCCGCCGCCGCCCGCGCCGCGCCGTCAGGAATGGCGGCCAGCATCCCGGTCAGCTTGGCGGCCGGAAACATCGGGTCAACGGCCAGGCCGGTCAAACCGGTGATGCGAGGTGCTTTGCCCGCCTGACGCAGGTCGCGACAGAGTGACTCGGATCGTCGATCCTGCCAGCTCACCAGCGGCGTCAGCGGCTTGCCGTCACGCCGCTGCCAGATCAGCACCGACTCGCGCTGATTACTGATCGCCACAGCCGCGACAGGCGCGCCACCACAGGCTGCCAGGCAATGGGTAATGGCCTCTTTTACCGCCTGCCAGATCGCCACAGGGTCCTGCTCAGCCAGTCCCGGCTGCGGGTGTTGCAGGGTTAAGCTCTGGCTGCCGCGTGCCACCACACGGCCATCGCGATCAACCGCAATCGCCTTGGCATTGGTGGTGCCTTCGTCGATCGCCAGAATCAGGGGTCCCACCATATTTATGCTCCTGCGCAGATGCGCGCTGCACTGTTCACCACGCTACTGGCATCTATGCCATGATGGGCGCGGGTAGAGGCGCGATCGCCGGCAATCGCATATTCCCCATCTGCAATGCCGAGCCGCAACAGCGGGATGCCGCAGCCGCCTTCCGCCAGCACTTCGGCCACCAGGCTGCCGACACCGCCATTAACGTTATGCTCCTCTACCGTAATTACGGCTGGGTAGTGATTTAACAGGTTGCGCAGCTGTTGGGTATCACAAGGTCGAATCGATGGAACCGCGATCACACCGGCTGAAATGCCCTGCTCAGCCAGTTGCTCAGCAGCGTGAACCACCTCGTGAACCGTTGAGCCCATCGCCACCAGTGCGATGTCGCTGCCTTCACGCAGCAGGTCGATCGCGCCCGGCCTGAACTGATAGCTTTCCGCGTGCAGCTGCGGCAGATCTTTGCCATCCAGACGGATATAGACCGGCCCGACATGCTCAAGGGCGTAATCGATGATCTGACGGCACTCCAGCGGACAGGAAGGCGCATAGATCTCGATGTTGCCGAAACCGCGCATCACCGCGATGTCATCAATGCTGTGATGGGTACTGGCTAACGGGCCATAGCTGGTCCCGGCATTCAGCCCGAACAGTTTGACGTTGGTGTTGTTGTAGCAGACGTCGACTTTTACCTGCTCATTGGCGCGCGACACCAGAAACGGCGCAGCGTTACAGGTCACCGCGACCTTGCCGCCCAGCGCCAGTCCGGCCGCCGTGCCCACCAGCGTCTGCTCAGCGATGCCGACGTTAATCAGCCGGTCGGGAAAGGCCTTGATAAAGGGGGCGATTTTGGCCGTCGACGTGGAGTCCGCTACCACCGGCACCAGATCCACACCGCGATTCACCGCGTCGATAAAGGCCGTGACCATGACGCTTGCTAAATGTTGTGCATTACTCATCTTTCAGTTCCTCCAGTGCCAGTGCGATCTCTTCGCCTTTCGGCACCCGGTGATGCCATTCCGCCTTGCTCTGGATAAAGGAGACGCCAAATCCCTTCTCGGTATGCGCCACAATCACCTGCGGTTTGCCGTTCTTCGGCAGGTTTTCAATGGTGTCGACCACCGCCGCCATATCATTGCCGTTGCATTCGGTGACCTCCAGCCCGAAGGCGCGCCATTTTTCCGGCAGCGGATCGGTATTCATGATGTCGCGGGTCGCGCCCGCCAGTTGCAGCTTGTTTTTGTCATTGATGATGATCAGGTTGTCGAGGCCGTAATGCGCCGCCACCAGCGCCGCCTCCCAGTTGCTGCCTTCAGCCAGCTCACCATCGCCGGTCACCACAAAGATGCGGCGCGGGCTGTTATCTTTTTTCGCCGCGATAGCGATGCCCACCGCCACCGGCAGGCCGTGACCCAGCGCGCCGGTGTTCAGCTCAACGCCCGGCGTTTTCTGCCGTACCGGATGGCCGGGCAGATGCGAGTCGGCATGCTGATAGGTTGCCAGCCAGTCGGTCGGGAAGTAGCCCGCTTCCGCCAGCACGCAGTAATAGCCCCCCACCGCATGCCCTTTGGACTGGATATAGATGTCACGCTGATCGTCGTCTGTGCGATCCGGTGCGCAGTTCAGAATGCGGAAGTAGAGCGCGGTGAGGATCTCTACCTGTGACAGGTCAGCGCCGGTATGACCGCCTGCCGGGCTGCCCGCGTTAAGCTGGATGATGCGGCGGCGGATTGCCCGCGCCCGGCGCTCAAGGTCATCGACCGGAAGATTGAAAGGATTCATACACTACCTCTGAATTTTAAATCGGTTATGAATATATATTCACGTCGGTTAAAAAATTTTGTGCCTGAAAAAAAGGGGGCTAATAAACTGAACCGCCCTTTGTTCGCTATTCTGCCCGTTAAACCGGGCAGGCCGTCCACTGCCAGGAATCACTCAGCGGCACCCGCTGTCCGGTTCAACGCACTTTCCCGTCAGGGTTTTGCCGGTGTCCCCTCCTCGATTAACGCTTTCTGAGCCACCACGGCCGCCTTCTGCTGCATCCGGCTCTGGGTCTGGTCGATGATCACCGCGATGATAATCACGATGCCTTTGATCACCATCTGCCAGAATTCACTGACACCCATCATGATCAGGCCATCCGCCAGAAAGCCGATGACAAACGCACCAATCAGCGTGCCGAGGATGGTGCCGCGTCCGCCCGCCAGCGACGTGCCACCCAGCACCACGGCGGCAATGGCATTCATCTCAAACGCGGTGCCGTTAGCCGGATGGCTGGCGACCAGTTGCGATGAGACCACGATGCCAGCAATCGCCGCGCAGAATCCCGACAGGGTGTAGACCAGAATTTTTACCTGCCGGGTTTTCACACCTGACAGTTCAGCGGCACGTTCATTGTCTCCGATGGCATAGACCTGACGGCCAAACGGCAGGCGACGGGCGATATAGGCGATCACCAGCGCCAGCACCACCATCATCCAGATGGCGTAAGGCAGCCCAAGGAAGGTTCCGGCACCAATCCGATCGAAACCGGTGTTGCCCAGCAGCGGATTCCCCTGCAGACCGGGAAAGGTCTCGCCGCCGGAGGTAAGCATCGCCGCGCCGCGCAGGATGTACATGGTGCCGAGGGTGCAGATAAAGGGGGCCACGTTGTAGCGGGTAATGATCCAGCCGTTGCCCGCGCCAATCAGCGCGCCGATCAGCAGCACCACCGGCACAATCACCCAGACGCTGGGAAAAATAGCGATGCCAAACATCGGCAGCACAATGCCTTTGGTAATCAGCCAGCCGGCGATCATGCCGCACAGTCCCAGCGTCGCCCCAATCGACAGGTCAATTCCCGCCGTGATAATGACAAAGGTAATGCCCAGCGCCAGAAAGGCGTTGATGGCGATATGTTTCACCATGATCACCAGGCTGCCAGTGGCGAGAAAGTCCGGCACGGTGATGGCGAAGAAGCCGACGATCAGAATCAGCGCAATAAAAGTGCGCAGCTTCAGAAGCAGCAGCAGAATGCTTTCACGTGAACTGAACGCCTTAGCCGGAAGTGTGGTCAGCGCGACGCTGTCATTGCTTTTCATGCTCAGAACCCCTGCGCACTTGCTTTCACCAGCGCTGCCTCTTCCGCCTGGTCGCGGGGAAGATCAGCCGTAAGTTTGCCGCCCGACATCACCAGGATGCGATCGGCTACCGCCATAATCTCTTTCAGGTCCGAGGTGGAGAACAGCACCGCAATGCCCTGCTGCGACAGCGCCACCATCATGCGAAACACCTCTGCTTTTGCACCGACATCAATGCCGCGACTCGGCTCATCCAGCAGCAGCAGGCGCGGATTGGTCAGCAGCGCGCGGCCAATCACCACTTTCTGCTGGTTGCCACCACTCAGCGCGCTGATGGCCACGTCCGGCGAGGAGATTTTGATCGCCAGGTTGCCCACCGTCTGGCTTACCGCCTGCTGCTCCGCCTGATGGGCAATGGCAAAGCGATGCGACAGACGCCGCCACAGGCTGGCGATGGTGAGATTACTGGCGACCGATGACACCGGGAAAATCCCGGCGCGTTTGCGATCTTCCGGCACCAGACTCATGCCCATGCGGATACGGTCGGCGGTGGGCAGACGGGTCGGCAGCGGTTTGCTGTCGAGCCACAGCTTTCCCAGATAGTGACGCTGACTGCCAAGCAGACACTCAAACAGCTCGGTGCGGCCTGCGCCCATCAGCCCGTAAATCCCGACAATTTCCCCGGCCCGCACCTGAAAACTGACGTCATCCACCAGGGTATTGCCGTTGGGGCTGACGCAGGTAATGTGCTGCGCCTCCAGCACCGGCGCGCCAAACTCACGCGCTTCCGGCAGGAAGGTGGTGACCGGTTCACTGCCCAGCATCTCACGCACGATCCACGGCACATCGATGCTGCTGACCGGCGCTTCGGCCTGAAAGCGCCCGTCGCGCAGAATGGTGATCACGTCGCCAATTGCCATCAGCTCTTCCAGCCGGTGGGAGATGTAAATCACGGTAACGCCCTGCTGCGTCAGGTCGCGGATCACCCGGAACAGGATCTCCACTTCGGTTTTGCTCAGCGCCGAGGTCGGCTCGTCGAGGATGAGGATGTCCGCATCTTCCGCCAGCGCTTTGGCTATCTCGACCAGCTGCTGCTGACCCACTTTGAGATTACCGACCCGCTCATAGGGTGAAATCGGCTGATCCAGGCGCGCCATCAGCGCGGCGGTGCGACGAGCCTGCTCCGTCTCGTTGATCGGGGCCAGGCCGCGCTGGATCTCCCGGCCCAGAAACAGGTTTTCAGCCACCGTAAGGTTCTCAAACAGATTCAGCTCCTGGTGCACCATGCCGATGCCGTGCCGGGCGGCGTCGCGGGTGCTGCTCAGCATCAGCGGCTCGCCATTCAGGAACAGCGAACCGGCCGTGGGCTGCTGTACCCCGGCCAGAATTTTCATCAGGGTCGATTTTCCCGCCCCATTCTCACCGATGATGACGTTAACTTTGCCGCGCCAGACCCGATAGTCGACGCGATCCAGCGCCAGCGTGCCGGGAAACAGCATCGATATCTGTTCGGCCCGCAGAATGATCTCAGCGTCCATCAGGGCGTCCCCCGCTTCAGCTCAACCGCCACCACATCTTCAACGCTGTTCTGCCCGATAGTTACAGCCAGCAGCGCCTGCACCGGCTGGTTGACCCAGCTGGCATCCAGCGGTGGCAGTTTCTTCACCGCGTGACGGTTCAGCGCCCGCGTCAGCTGGGCGTACTGCACCTGATTGGTAAACTCTTCGAAACGGAAACCGGCGGCATCCCGGATAGCGTTACTGCGCAGCACCGGCCCGACACTGACCGCCACCGGCTTGCCGTTAATCATCAGCGTCAGCGTGCGTTCACGCGGGTTACTCTCATCAAAGGCGCTGGCTGTACCCCCGGCTCGTACGAAGACGCTTTCGCGCCCGCCGGGTTTGACCGTCTGACTTTTCGCCTCCATGTCGGCCCAGCTCAGCGCATGGCTGTTCGCGGTGGTCATCACGCGCGGCTGCCAGGTCTCTTCCGCAATCTGCTGCGGTGTCTGGGTGGTATAGCTGGGTTTCGCGTGTGGATCCTTCGGCAGGATCGGCTTACCGTCCGCATCCAGATCCACCACGGTGCAGGCGCTGAGCAGCGCCATACCGGTCAATACCGCCAGCATCCGTTTCATGGTTATTTCGCCAGGTTGAAGTTTTTCAGCTTAGCGGCGTTGCTGTCGTCAATCAGCACGCAGTCCATCAGCTGCTTCTCCTGTTTCTGCGCTTTGCCGTTCTTCAGGTAGTAATCCGCCTGCGTGACCGCCATCTGCGCCTGATCCCAGCCCGGCTGCAGTACCGTCGCTTTAATATTGCCTTTGTTGAGGATCGAATCGCGGGTGTAGTCGCTGCCATCAAAGCCCACCACGATCACCGATGTTTTCCCGGCGGCTTTCAGCGCGGCTTCGGCACCCAGCGCCATGGTGTCGTTACCGGAGATGACGCCCACGATGTTGGGGTGTTTCTGCAGCAGGGTCTCCATGCGGCTGAAGGCTTCGGTCTGGCTCCAGTTGGCGCTCTGCTGAGCCACCATTTTCATGTCGCTGTAGTCGTCCAGCACATCGTGATAGCCCTGCGACCGCACGCCCGCGTTGGTGTCAGACTCTTTGCCCAGCAGTTCAACATAGTCCCCTTTGCCGCCCAGCAATTTCGCAAATTTCTCCGCGCCCAGCTGCGCCCCCTGATAGTTGTTAGAGACGATCTGCGCCACCGCGATGCCGGTTTTGTTGATCTCCCGGTCAATCAGGAAGGTCGGGATCCCGGCATCTTTGGCTTTCTGCACCGGCCCGACGGTGGCATCGGCACCGGCGTTATCAAGAATGATCGCTTTGGCTTTGCGCGCAATCGCGGTCTCAATCAGCTGGTTTTGCTTGTTAACGTCATCATCGTGCGACGCCACCAGCGTGGCGTAACCCAGCTCTTTGGCTTTCGCTAAGGCCCCTTCCGCCTCGGCTTTAAAGAACGGGTTGTCATGGGATGGGGTGATAATCGCCAGCAGGCCTTGCTCAGCCGCCAGCGCGGTCGCTGAAAAGGCGAGCATCGATGCGAGCAGGGTCAGTTTGATCAGAGGACGAGTCATTATTTTTCTCCGCTTGAATATATATTCACATGCGATTTTATATGCATAATGACTATGCGCCCGCGCTGACGTGCCGTCCAATGCGCGATCGTCAAAAAGCGAAAACGATCACAAATTAGCCTGCGTTGTGATTTTGATCATCCTGGTTAACAATACCGGGCAGAATCAGAGAGGGAAAAACCGATGGCAAAACAGGATGAACAGCGACTGATGGTAAAGATTGCCACCCTTTACTATGTCGAAGGGTTGAAGCAGTCAGAGATTGCGCAGTCGCTGACCTTATCGCAGTCGTTTGTCTCACGCATTCTTAATCGCAGCGTGAAAGAAGGTGTGGTCAAGATCAGCGTGGTGCCACCAGCCAACGTCTACCCTGAGCTGGAAAAGGCCATTGAGCAGACCTATAACCTGCCGCAGGCGATTGTGGTGGATGTGCCGGACCAGGCATCGCCGCTGCAGATTAAGCAGGCGATTGGATCGGCGGCCGCTCACTATCTGGAGACCCGACTGCGAAATGATGAGCTGATTGGTATTTCGTCATGGAGCGGCACGATCCGGGCGATGGTGGATGCGCTGCATCCGCTCAACAGCGCCTGCAAAGGGGTGATCCAGCTGCTGGGTGGCGTCGGGGCTAACGGCAATGTGCAGGCCACGATTCTGACACAAAATCTGGCGGCGCTGCTGAACTGCCCCGCCTGGCTGCTGCCGTCGCAGTCGATTGAGCATTCGGTCAGCGATCGCCAGCGGCTCTCTGCCAACGCGGAGGTCGCCGAGGTGCTGAGTAAATTTGAGCAGGTCGATCTGGCGATTGTCGGCATTGGCGATCTGGAGCCGTCGGCGCTGTTACGTAATTCGGGCAACTACTACGATGGCAGGATGCTACAGACGCTGGCGGCGCGCGGTGCGGTAGGCGATATCTGTCTGCACTATTTCGACGCCTGCGGACAGCCGGTGCTGAAAGCAGAAGAAGATCCGGTGATTGGTATGGAGCTGGCGCAGGTGAAACAGTGTCCACAGGTGGTCGGGCTGGCAGGCGGAAGAGAGAAAGCGCAGGCGATTCGCGGTGCGCTGCTGGGCGGCTACATCAAGGTGCTGATCATCGACTATCCCACGGCGCGGCTACTGCTCACGCCGCAGGATTCATCACAACCGGTCAGATAGTGCGGTAAGCCGTGGTGACTTTCCACAGATAGCGCGGGGCCTGCGCCGCCGGATGCTTGTTCTGCACATGCTGATAGAACTCATCCGGTGACATCGCATTGATCATCGCAATGGCCCGATCGCGATCGCTGGAGAAAGTCCGCAGTAACGCCCCTGCGCCGTTGGCATAAGAGACGATGGTGGCATAGCGCAGGGTCAGCGGATCGCGGATGCCCGACAGCGCGGAGTTCTGCAGAATGCGGATATAGGCGGTGCCGATATCAATATTTTTGGCCGGATCGCGCAACTCGGCATTCGACGGCTGACCACGACGGCCCAGCGTGCGATAGACTTCGCGCCCGGCGGTCGAAGCTTTAATCTGCATCAGCCCCACCGCATTTGAACGGCTCACCACGCCCGGATTTCCACCCGACTCGACACTGATAATGGCGCTGATCAACTTCTCATCAACGCCATAATGACTGGCGGCATCTTCGGTAAACATCGCCCAGGTGCCATTGACGCTGGACGGCGGTGCCTGAGTTAATGGCGTGTTGCGCTGCTTAACGGCATGGTGCGGTGGCTCGCTGGCACAGCCGGTCAGGAGTAACGCTGAGAGTATAAGGTGTCGGATTTTCAGCAATTTTTCATCTCGTAGCTGTTGTGGCGAATGCTATCATACCCAGGCAGCCTGAGAGCAAAATTACCGTTTATCCTAAATGCATGAAAATGCGGCGCGTACCGTGACTTCAGCGGCGCTTTTCGCCATCATCGCCGTCAGTCAGGCGCTAACAGCAGGAAAGTATGATGATTTCACGTTCAGTTCGTCTTATCTCCCCCTCCGGTTACTGTCACAATCAGTCTGCGGCGCTGCAGGGCATTGCACGACTGCGTGCGGCCGGCCATCAGGTAGAGAACGAGCAGGTGATCACCCGCCGTTTTCAGCGCTTCGCCGGTACGGACGCGGAGCGCCTGGCGGATATCAACCAGCTTGCCAGTCTCAGCACGCTGCCCGATGTGGTGCTGGCGGTGCGAGGCGGTTATGGTGCCAGCCGGTTACTGGAGTCCATCGACTACATCGGCCTGCAACGACGTCTGCTGAATCAGCCGCTGGCGCTGTGCGGCCACAGCGACTTCACCGCGATTCAGCTGGCACTGCTGGCGCAGGTCGGCCTGATTACCTTCAGCGCACCGATGCTGGCCGGTAACTTCGGCGCCGCGACCTTATCTGAATTTACCCTTCACCACTTCTGGCAGGCACTGACTTCACCTACAGTAGAGGTGACATGGCAAAGCGAAACGCCTGATGAGGGCGAGTGGCAGGGTACGCTGTGGGGCGGGAATCTGGCGATGATCTGCTCACTGATCGGCACGCCCTGGATGCCGCAGTTTGAGAACGGCATTCTGGTGATTGAGGATGTGAATGAGCATCCGTTCCGCATTGAACGCATGCTGATTCAGCTGCAGCAGAGCGGTATTCTGGCGCGACAGCGGGCGATCGTTACCGGCAGCTTCACCAGTACAGCCCTGACAGAATATGACAATGGGTTTGACTTCAGCACCGTCTGGCAGCGACTGCGTGACACCACCGGTCTGCCGCTGATTTGTGGATTAGATTTTGGTCATGCCGCTGACACCGTAACACTGCCTTTGGGTGCCAGCGCACGATTAGCGGTCAGCCAGGGCCACGCCCGTTTGCAGGCGACCGGGCATCCCGTCCTGCGGGAATAGCGTTTGTTTCAGGAGATCGACATTGAAGCCGTTGTATGACGATTTGTGGATCTCAACCCCGGAATTTCCGGTGGAAGATGCCGTTAATGACCTGATGATGCATGGCTTTATGCTGCGTCACCCGCGCGGCAATCTGTTGATTGGCCGCGTAGAAAATCCGCTCGATCATGAAGTCATGGCCGATACCGGCGGCGTGATCCGCCACTACCTCACCCACTGGCATGAGTCCGCGCCCGGTGCGGCGCTGATCCAGCAGCGCTTCAGCAGCGCACTTTACTGCCATAGCCGATCGCTGGGCCCCATCAGCCGTTTTGCTGAGCCTGATGACACCTTTTCGCAGCAGGAGACGCACTTCGGGGATTTCCATCTGCTGCCAACGCCAGGACACACACCGGGCAGTTGCAGCTATCTCTACACCTCGCCGCTGGGGCTGACCTATCTGTTTGTTGGCGATACCGTGACACGTTCGCATGACCGCTGGATCACGGTGCTGGTGCCGGACAGTAATCCGGCTGAGCTGAGCCAGACGCTGGAGTTTTACCGCTCCCTGCGTCCCGACGTGGTGCTGATGAGTACCACGCGCGGGCATCTCTCCTGGAAAAAAGTTACGCTGCAGAGCTGGCTGGCCGCGATTGATGAAGCAGAACAGCATCCGCTGGATTTGCGTCAGCAACCGTTGTTCTGATTACAGGGCTTTCGTCAGATAGTGGCGCTGATGATGCCGCGGATAGTTATCCAGGCTGAAGCGCAGCGTATAGCCGAGCTTTTCATAAAACGGTCGCGCCTGAAAACTGGCGGTATCCACCTGGGCAAAGCGGCAGCCGCGATCCCGCGCCTCCTGCTCTGCCGCCTGCATCAGCTTACTGCCCGCCCCCTGCCCGCGTAGCGCCTCACTCACCCACAGCATATCAATCCGCAGCCAGTTTCCGGCGGTTGATCCGGTCAGTCCAGCCAGCTTTCTGCCCTGGTCATCACGAATAAACACGCCGATCGATCTGATCTCATCAATATTAATATATTTGCTGTTGAACGCAGTCAGACCCAGCCTGACTTCATCCAGATCCTGCGTTGTGACCTTATCGGTAATCTCGGGTTGCATAGTGGCTCCGTGGGTTAAGTATCGGAGTGCTGACGATCGTCGTAGCGCTCCAGGCTCAACGCATCAACATCGCGTTTTTCGCTGCGGCTGCAGGGCAGCAGTTTATCGCTGTCGCGGTAGACAAAAAAGGTCGCCTGGCTGCGCTGGTTCACAATCAGCTGATCGCCATTGCGAAAGCGGGTAATCGCCACCTTATCACCCGCCTCTAAACGGGTACGCTGCTGACCGGCAGCAATCTGGAAATGCCCCGGCGGCCACATTAACGTGGTTAACCCATATTCGGCACGCGAAACGGTCATGGTTGTCCGGCCGGGACAGTTAAGCTGAAATTCCGTCTCGCTCCATGCGGGTGCGATGTGACAGGCCAGCAGGCCCAGGGCAATGAATGCTGCCTTCATGCTGTGTCTCCGCTGATTTTATTGAGATTTTTTAGCTTAACACATCACAGGACGGAGAAGGGACGCGGGGCAACCCGCAGCAAGACCATTGAAAGATAGAATCGGGGTGCGAAGTAATCTGAAAGTTGAGAAAAAATGAAGTAATCCGGCCAGCGTAACAGACTGCCACACTGACCGGATATGATTATTCGGCTGCTACCTCGGCGGCCACTAACATCAGTGCCAGCCCGGCATTCTCGCTATCGTAAGCCTGCATTGCTGCACGTATATCCGCTGAACAAGCGATCACCTGTTGCTTCTTATCGGCTTCTAACTGGTCAATCGCATGGCGAATAATCATTAGACTTGCTTCTTCTTCGTTCATCATTTATCCCTGAATTTGCCTAAGTGGTGCGCAAAGGAGCCAAGAATAACGTTTATTGATAAGCAAAGTCACCCTTTTACATTCCTGTTGCTTAACGATTAAACAAATCACAAACAGGAAGCGCAGCGTAAACTGCTATGATTAAGTAATCAGTGACGCAGCAGGATAGACTCTGCGCCACGAAACTCCCAGGGATTGAAGCAGGTAGAAAATCATGATGCGTCTCAGCATTTTTATCCTCATCGCGATGGTGACTGGATGTTCATCTGGCCCGAAAGGGGTGGAATGTCCGGGTGAGGTCTCGACAATTTATGGTCAGTCTTTGGGACAGACCCAGGGCGTGATTTTTGATCTGGTTAATAGCTTCACCGTGACCCGGGATAAGGTCAGCGTTAAGAGTGGCCCGCTGCAGTCGCTGGATCGCTTTAAATATGTTCCCTCCGCCGTCACGCCTGAGGGCTATTACGCGCAGCGCCTGTCAGACAAGCAGTTCCGCCTGATTAACCCTTATCAGGACACCCAAATCACCTGGACCTGTCCATAAGGGATGAATCCTGCTGCCAGATAGTTTATTGTCAGGAAACGTCAAGCAGCAGGTCTCCCCGATGGAAAAGCGTCTGGATAACAACGGTTATATCGACTTCCCCTTCCCCGCCACCCGCAATGCGGATGGCTCCGTGAATCCCTGTGGCTTTGATCTGACGCTGGAAACTGGTCGCCTTGAGGAGATCGCGGTGCTGAACCATTCAGTGAATCTGCGGCGGCTGGTCGAGGAGATCAATCTGCAGGAGGGGCTGTTTATGACCCTGGCCTGCGACTGGCAGCAGCAGGCAGATGCGGTCTGTGGCTTTATCGATGTGGCTTTTCGTCCCGACCTGCCGCAATACGGCTTTGAGGAGGCGCTGCAGCTGGAAGCGAACTTTTATCGCTACCTGACCGGGCAGGAACAGCAACACCAGATGCCCGCCGAGACGCTGGTCAATTATGCCCGCTCGGTACTCGACTGGAGCTGGTCGCCGCTGCGCCAGCGTCAGCGCGATTATGAAAAGATCACTATTCAGTTCTATTGCCCGCAGGCGGATGACGCCGAATGGTGTTTTGATCATCTGCGTCACTTCCTGGTGAGCGTCTATCCGGCCTGCGTCGCCGCCCGTTCACTCTGATCTTCATTGCCCCCGGAGTCTCTATGCGTTCTGCTGCGCTGTCTGCTGTCACGCTGTTCTGCTCACTGTTTTTTGCCGCTGCTGCCCAGGCCGATCGCTGCCAGCAAATTCGCGCCGGTCTGGATATCGGTTCCGGCGCCACCAAAATTGCGGTAGCCCGTGTCAATGTCTGCCAGCTGCGCATCGAAAAGATGCTGTATCAGGATCAGCGCGCCGTGGCCTGGAACGAGGCCTTAGCGCATTCAACAGATAATCAGCTCAGCCCGGCGATGACTCATGAAGGTGCCGCCGCCCTGCAGCAGCTTTTAACGCAGGCACGGCGCTTTCATCCACAGCGCATCAGCGGCGTTGCCACTGCGGTGTTCCGCAACGCCAGCAACGGACAGGCGGTCATCGATCAGTTGCAGCGCCAGACCGGTGCGCAAATCAGCATCATCTCGCAGCAGCAGGAAGCGAAACTCGGTTTCCTCTCTGCTAAAGCCGCGCTTAACGATCCGGCGATCCGTGATGAGCAGCTGCTTGTCTGGGATATTGGTGGGGGATCGATGCAGATGACCGCCTGGCGACAGCAGGCGGGTCAGCCGGTTGCAGATATATATCAGGGCCAACTGGCCTCGGTGACGCTGAAAAACTTTATTCTGACGGTGCTGAAGAACAGCCCGGAGGCCAAATCCCCTAATCCGATTGGCTCCTGGCGGCAGTCGGTGCTGCGCTTTGTGCAATTTTATGCCGCTAATGAGGTCAGCCCGCAGATTAAACAGGATCTGGCGAGCCGTCGGGTCATTGGCATCGGCGGCGTCCATGGTTTTTCAATCCGCAATCAGTTACCGGGCAAACCCCATCGTTACAGCCTGACGACATTAAGTCAGCTGTCGCAGCAGCAGGTCTGGAAAGGCGACAGTGAACTCCCGGGTGACTACCGGGCCACTGATGTCAGCAATCTCTTACTGGTTGAAGGTTATATGCAGGCGTTGAAAATTAATGAGGTTACGATTGTTGAGGCCAGTCTGATTCAGGGCGTGCTGCTGCAGTAGCGCAGCGTTTCCGCACTATGCTATACCTCAGGCTTAATCAGCCGGATAGCATGATCCAGCATCCGCTGCTCATCCCGTTCACTGTGGGCCCGCTGCTGACGTATACGTTTAAGCAGGTCGTAGATTTCGCCACGGCGGGTGTCATGGCCGCGCTCCGACAGCACAATGACCGCATCGCCAATGACCCGGCAGACTTCATCATAGTCGTCATCATTCAGTGCATCACGTTTCATTGCTTATCCTCCGGCTGTAGCTTTGGCTATGGCTGTGGCAGCGCCTGAGTGCGCCTCTCTTTCCAAAGGCTAGACAGTAAATCCCTTACCCGCAAACGCAGCGCCATTAACAGCCAGAAATGATTTTTTAGCCCATTTTCCTCCGGTGGAGGAGCAGAATTCACTATCTTTGCTACGCTTTGAGGGTCTCACTCAAAACCAAGGAGCAATAAATGTCAGGAAAAATCGAAGATAAAGTAAAAGAAGCCGCTGGCGCAGTTCAGGAACAATGGGGTGCAGCAACCGGTTCATCTGAGCATCAGGCTAAAGGCGCAGCACGCCGTTACACCAACCAGGCAAGTTATGCTGCCCGCGATGCTGCTGACTGTATCAAGGATCAGGTTCAATCCAATCCTGTTGCAGGTCTGGCCGTTGCAGCAGGCGTTGGCGTATTTATCGGCTTCCTGCTGGGCCGCAAATAATCGCGCTGAACGCCAACAGAACGGGAGCCACTGGCTTCCGTTTTTTTTTGCCAGGACTCTCTCCGCTGGCTGAGAAACATCTGAAAGATAAGCCTTTTCAGGCCTGAATGCGGTAAGTATCTATGCTTAGTCTGGTTTCGTCTCTTTCTGACAACATCAAGGTGACCTTATGAAAACATTTCCTGCCCTGCTGCTGGTTGCAGCGACCTTAACCTCTCTGGCGGGCTGCTCGCAGAAGAGCGACGCGATTAAAGATGATGGCCGCCCTCATGCACCAAGCGGTCAGTCGTCACCGGGCGGTACGCTGGGTTCAGGCCCGGTGGGTCAGCCACAGTCGTAATACCCTGCCCCGGCACACGTGCCGGGGTTTGTTTAATACTCCTGCGGCACATCGCTCCCTTCACAAACCCCGCTAATAATTAACCCGCTATTAATTTTTAATGAAATTAAAATTACAGTTATTCATTAATAAAATTACCCATTCTTTTTTCCATTTAATTACAAAATTCAAAGTGCATTATTATTTAAGTAAGAAAAGCGGGTGAATTTCAAACAAAAATTAAACAGTTCAAAAAAACATCCTGCCATAATGAACTTTCTCTATAGCGTTAATCTCTAACCTTCCATAATATTTTAAATTAAATAACATTGGTAATTTTAAGAGAATTCAGACGTGAAGAAAAAAAAGATTTATCTGATAGACCGAATTTTAACGCTCTATTCTCGATTTTCCAGCAGAACAAAACCACAGGCCTTACACGACCTGGCCCCACAAACAGTGGTGATTTACTCCACCACGGCACTGGGCGACTTTCTGATGAATACGCCGGCTATCTGGAGCCTGAAAAATCGCTTTCCCACCAGCAAATTTATTCTGGTTTCCAGCAAGAAAAATAAAGACCTTGTCAGCCGTTATAACTGGTTTGATAAGATCTATATCTGGGATAACAAACTGGCAAATTTCCTGCCGCTGTTTTTCAAACTACGCCGCCAGAAACCTGACCTGTCAGTAATATTACACGCCCATTTCCCCTACGATATTATGAGCTCGGTACTAACCGGCAGTAAGGTAATTGTGCGCGATCATTACGGCCGCGAGTCGCCTCTGCTAAATAAATATCTCGATCACTATTCAGGCTATTTTGATGACCATACCATCAAGCGTAAGCTGAAACTGATTGAAGCTCTGGGCGCAGAGACAGAGCAGACCCGGATGCACCTTCCGGCACCGAACAACAGTCCGACTGCAAAGGCTGACCATCGCCGTATCGGTTTTCAGTTAGGGGCATCAAAAGATATTCGCCGCTGGCCGCTGGCCTCCTTCAGTCAGTTGGCGACAGCCTTGCTTGAACGCTGGCCTGACACGGAAATTATCGTTACCGGCACCGCCGCTGAGCAGCCTCTTGAGCAGGAATTTATTGAAAGCCTGCCCCTGCACTGCCGTCAGCGTGTGACGCCTATGGCGGGGAAAACGAATCTCAGCGGCCTGATTAGCCTGATTCGCACGCTGGATGTGCTGGTTACCGGGGACACCGGTCCACTGCACATCGCCGTGGCCGCGCAGACGCCGACGGTCAGCCTGTTCTCCACCGCCAATCCGCGCTATACCGGTCCCTGCCAGGACAGCGATCGCCACATCATTATTCACCGCCCGGATAAAACAGCCTCAAAACATCCGATGGCAACGATCAAGGCCGATGAGGTCGGGCAAGCCGTGGCGAAGCTGGTGGGGTAATGAACGACCTTTCTCAATCCATCATTGCGCTGATTGAGTACCACAATCAGCCAACCGTACTGGGCTGGTTCCGGAAAGTGGATCGGGCGGGATTTCATCTGCAGCAGTTACCGCTGAGTGAGGTGGATTTTGCCATTCTGATGAGTGATTTTTTTATCACTTTCGGCGTTTGTTCAGAACAGTATGATGAAGCCCGCTATTTTCCAGAGCCGCGCCGACGGCGCTTTGCAGTGGCAAACTGGTTTACTGCGGGCACAGCACAGCCTTATCGTCCACTGACGGTCGCCATGCTGTGTGAAGCGGCCAGACTGGGACGCTGGCCTGAAGAGGCTTACTGAGTAATGGTATGGGCGAAGGCGTCATAGACCTCGCTGCTGCTCAGCGCATTGACCTCACGTGACGCCGGTTGCAGCACCTGATAGTTAACCTGCCACGGATGCCAGCACGCCGGATCGCTGTCGCCAAACAGCGCGACGACCGGCAATCCCAGCGCCGCACCAATGTGCATTGCCCCGCCATCACTGCTCACCAGCCCCTGACACAACGACATTGCTGCAATTAACTGCGGCAGGCTGGTGGTAGCCACCGCCTTGATCGGCAGATGCGGGCAGAGCGCCATAATTTCACGCGCTTTTTCATCATCTCCCGGATGACGCGGATTATCACGGCTGCCAGGTGACCAGAGCAGCATAATCTGGCAGGGATGACGCGCCGCAATTTTTTCAGCCAGCCCGGCAAACCGCGCGGCTTCCCACTGCTGGCTGGACTTGCGGGCGCTGATTTGCAATGCATAGACCGGAACAGCGGGATCAATCGCACAGGTGTCACGCAGGCTGGCCGCGATTGCCGCATCCGGCAGCAGCGTCAGTTTACCTGGCGCTGTGGCGCTGAGATTGAAAGGCCGCCCCAGGCTAAACAGGGTTTCACTGATATGACACGGCGACTGGCTGGGTGGCGGCAGCAGATCGGTAATCAGCGGATGGGGATGGCCCAGGGCGATCACTCTGGCAGGACGCACTGTTTTAACCCACTTCAGGCCATGCTGATCCCAGCGGCTTTTTGCCAGAATCACCACATCGTAACGCTGTTTTTTCAGGGTCAGCATCAGCTTCAGTCGCTGTAAGAGACAGGCCAGTCGTCCCTGCCCCGCATCACGGTGATGCAGTTTGGTGTAATAGAAGAGCTGCCGGATATCGGGATTATGCTGCAATACGGGCGCAGCGTAATTGTTAGTCAGCACGTCGATCTGATGCTGCCCTGACTGCGCCAGCGCACTGATCAGCGGCGTGGTCAGTAAGGTGTCGCCAATATTATCCCGACAAATAATTAAAAACCGCATGTCTGACATCCTCTGCGCAAAGGCTACGCCGTTCTGGCTGAATAAAAGTAAGACTCGCCCGGTTAAGGTTCTGAAAACGATAACGTAACGGTATAGTCAGCAAATTAGTCAGCGCAGTGTCAGATTGGTTCCATAGTTGGATATTGTTAAAATATGAAGCCAGCACGACATGCCAGAGACAGGCCTGAATTATTAACCGGATTATTATTTTTACGGCGTCGGCCATGCCGGGCCAGCGTATAGGAAGGAAAAGGCCGCCCATGGCGGCCTGAGGTCTTTGGCTTGATGACCGGGATCGGTCAGTCGGCGCGGGTTGTCAGCAGGCTGATAGCCAGCGTCATAACGGGTTCCGGGTGAGTACCGGTAAACATTTGATGAATTTTTTCAGAGATGGCTTCGCAGGTCACCGGCTTATTTTCAGCCACGATTTCCATCACCGCCTGTCCGAATAGCAGGCGACATGCCGCAATGGCATCATTTACAGTCTCATCTTCCATAATATTCTCCCTCTGTATCGGCAGAAGAGTACACGTCTGCGGCAACCGGATCATGCGCGGCTGCTCTTTTTGCGGCACGGGTTACAAAAATGAATCAGCTGTAAGGATCAAATAGCGTGGCCCGACACATTTAATGCCGGGCGCTTAACTGATACTGAAAGAGACTAACAGAGGGTATCGTCTAACAAATCAAGAGCGACATTGTAAATCAGCACAGGCTCAGCATCGGGTAACATCACTTTTATTTTTTCTTCCAGTGCGCGGTTGGTGACGGGTTGTTTATCCGCTAATAATTCCAGCACAGCCTGACCAAACATCAGGCGGCAGATGTATATAGCGTCTTTTGTGTATTTATCTTCCATAAATCCTCCTTATAAATGAGTTATTACAGTAACGATATTCAGACGCGGGTGGATGACAGATATGCGCTCACTCACTCTTTTTGCAGTGGCATCAGACAATTCAATTTGCAGAGATATTAAAATGCCACTCAGTGATAAATGATTTATCAGCACTCTCGCAGGGAAAAGCGCTCGAATAGTGCGATGCAGGATGAATAAGCGCTTAGCAGAGTTCGAAGCGAGTAAAACGTTTGTCTGCTGAAGACGCTTTGACCGAAAAGATGATGCAAAGGGAAGGGAAAAGTGTGGAAAACGGGTATAAAAAAAGCCGGCATAAAGTTTTACTCTATGCCGGCTTAAACAGACATTACATATTTTCGATGATCGCGTCACCAAACTCTGAACATTTCAGCAGTTTAGCGCCATCCATCAGGCGTTCGAAATCGTAAGTCACAGTCTTGTTAGCGATAGCGCCTTCAACACCTTTAACAATCAGGTCAGCCGCTTCGAACCACTCCATGTGACGCAGCATCATTTCTGCGGACAGAATAATTGAACCTGGGTTCACTTTATCCTGACCTGCATACTTAGGTGCTGTACCGTGGGTCGCTTCGAACAGCGCACACTCGTCACCGATGTTGGCACCTGGTGCGATACCAATACCGCCAACCTGCGCTGCCAGAGCGTCAGAGATGTAGTCACCGTTCAGGTTCATACAGGCAATAACGTCATACTCAGCCGGACGCAGCAGGATCTGTTGCAGGAACGCATCAGCAATCACATCTTTAACGATGATCTCTTTGCCGGTGTTCGGGTTTTTGAACTTCATCCACGGGCCGCCGTCGATCAGTTCGCCGCCGAACTCTTCTTTCACTAACTGGTATCCCCAGTCTTTGAAAGAGCCTTCGGTGAACTTCATGATGTTGCCTTTGTGAACCAGGGTCAGTGAATCACGATCGTTAGTGATGGTGTATTCCACTGCCGCGCGCACCAGACGTTTGGTGCCCGCTTCTGAACATGGCTTAACGCCGATACCGCACTGCTCAGGGAAGCGAATTTTCTTCACGCCCATCTCTTCGCGCAGGAACTTGATCACTTTGTCCGCTTCGGCAGAGCCCGCTTTCCACTCGATACCGGCATAGATATCTTCGGAGTTTTCACGGAAGATCACCATGTCGGTCTCTTCAGGACGTTTAACCGGGCTTGGCGTGCCTTTGTAGTAACGTACCGGACGCAGGCAGACGTAGAGGTCAAGCTCCTGACGCAGGGCCACGTTCAGTGAACGAATACCGCCGCCGACCGGGGTGGTCAGTGGGCCTTTAATGGCCACGCGATATTCTTTGATTAAGTCGAGAGTTTCCTGTGGCAGCCAGACATCCTGGCCGTAGAGTTCAACTGACTTCTCACCGGTGTAAATCTCCATCCAGGAGATCTTACGCTCGCCGTTGTAGGCTTTCTTCACCGCCGCATCGACGACTTTCAGCATTACCGGGGAAACATCAACACCGATACCGTCACCCTCAATGTAAGGAATGACCGGATTGTTTGGCACTGTGAGCTTGCCCTGATTCAGGGTGATTTTCTGACCTTCCGCCGGAACAACTACTTTGCTTTCCATTAACCTCTCCTGGGCGTTTGTTAATGATTTGTAAGATGCGCGTCAATACTACTTGAATATTTCCGCCACGCCAATCACCGCAATTTCACGTTATAATGCGCCGAATGTTTCTGACTGCAAAGCCCATGCGAAAAACTTCTCAACGAATTCACCAGGATAAACGATTCAGCCGCCCGACGCGTGATGCGCGGCGTTCCCCTGCCCGCCCTGCGGCGCCGCGCCGCGTGATTCTGTTTAACAAACCCTTCGACGTGTTACCGCAGTTCACCGATGAAGCGGGCCGCCGAACCCTGAAGGATTTTGTCAGCGTCGCAGAGGTTTATGCCGCAGGTCGCCTCGATCGCGACAGCGAAGGATTGATGGTGCTGACCAACGACGGCGCGCTGCAGGCTGCGCTGACTCAGCCCGGCAAACGCACAGGTAAGATCTATTATGTGCAGGTGGAAGGCGAGCCACAGGAGACGGATCTGCAGCCTTTACGGGATGGGGTTAATCTGAAAGATGGGTTGACGCTGCCCGCTGGGGTAGAAAAAGTGGCTGAGCCTGAGTGGCTCTGGCCACGTCAGCCACCTATACGCGAACGTAAAAACATCCCGACGCAGTGGTTGAAAATCACGCTGTATGAAGGCCGAAATCGTCAGGTTCGCCGGATGACCGCCCACATTGGCTATCCCACTTTGCGATTGATCCGGTACGCGATGGGGAGTTATTCGCTCGACGATCTGGCTCCGGGCGCGTGGCGTGAACTCAGCGAAAGTGCTCTCTGAAAACCGGTTTTTTATAACCTCAGGTTAACAATTGCGGAGAAGTGATGTTTAAACCTCATGTTACTGTCGCCTGTCTGGTTCAGGCAGAAGGTGAATTACTGGTGGTGGAAGAGACGATTAACGGTCGACCCACCTGGAACCAGCCCGCCGGGCATCTTGAAGCGGATGAAACTCTGCTGGAAGCCGCAGAGCGCGAACTCTATGAAGAGACCGGCATCGCCACGCCGATGCACTATTTCATCGCGATAAACCAGTGGATCGCGCCCGACAGTACGCCTTTTGTGCGTTTTCTGTTTGGCGTGGATCTGGCGGAAAAAGCGCCAACCCAGCCGCAGGACAGCGACATCGATTGCTGCTGGTGGTTGCCGCCAGCGCAGATTCTCACTGCCTCTAACCTGCGTTCGCCGCTGGTCGCGGAAAGCGTTCGCCTGTGGCAACAGGGCACGCGCTACCCGCTACATCTGGTCAGCCCGTTCCGGTGGCCGTTTCACGAGGGTGCGTGCGCGCCTTCTGCATGATAGAATGCGCCGCCTGTTTTTTTATCGTAATGCGAGCGTGTCATGTCTGACAACAGCCAGAAAAAAGTGATCGTCGGTATGTCCGGCGGCGTCGATTCTTCCGTTTCCGCCTGGTTACTGCAACAGCAGGGTTACCAGGTTGAAGGCCTGTTCATGAAGAACTGGGAGGAGGACGATGGCGAGGAGTATTGTACCGCCGCGGACGATCTGGCGGATGCGCAAGCGGTGTGCGACAAGCTGGGTATGAAGCTGCACAAAGTTAACTTTGCCGCTGAATACTGGGATAACGTCTTTGAGCATTTCCTCGAAGAGTACAAAGCGGGCCGCACGCCCAACCCCGATATCCTCTGCAACAAAGAGATCAAATTCAAAGCGTTCCTGGAGTTCGCGGCTGAAGATCTCGGCGCAGATTTCATCGCCACCGGTCACTACGTACGTCGTCAGGACGTGGCTGGCCAGAGCCAGCTGTTGCGCGGTCTGGATGGCAACAAAGATCAGAGCTACTTCCTCTATACCCTGAGCCACCAGCAGATCGCCCAAAGTCTGTTCCCGGTTGGCGAGCTGGAAAAACCGGAAGTACGCCGCATTGCCGAACAGCTGGACCTTATCACCGCGAAGAAGAAAGATTCGACCGGCATCTGCTTTATCGGTGAGCGCAAATTCCGCGACTTCCTGGCGCGCTATCTCCCGGCTCAGCCTGGCGAAATAGAAACCATCGAAGGCCAGATCGTCGGTGAACATCAGGGGCTGATGTACCATACTCTGGGACAGCGTAAAGGCCTGGGTATTGGCGGCCTGAAAGAGAGCAAAGATGATCCCTGGTATGTGGTCGACAAAGATGTGGCGCGTAACCGCCTGATTGTCGCCCAGGGCGGCGATCATCCGCGTCTGATGTCCGTCGGCCTGATTGCGCAGCAGCTGCACTGGGTTGATCGCCAGCCGATTACCGCCCCGCTTCGCTGCACCGTGAAAACCCGCTATCGTCAGACCGATATTCCCTGTGAGATTATCCCACACGGCGACGATCGGATTGAGGTGCGTTTCGACGAGCCGGTTGCAGCGGTGACGCCGGGTCAGTCTGCGGTGTTTTACCTTGGTGAGGTCTGCCTCGGTGGCGGTATTATCGAACAGCGTCTGCCGTTAGTGGCGGAGTAAGCGGGCTCAGCCCGCATTGATGACGCGTAAACAGGAGTAACCGTGGCGAAAAATTATCAGGAAATTACGCTGGCGCTGGCGGGCATCTGTCAGTCGGCCCATCTGGTGCAGCAGCTGGCTCAGCAGGGTCACTGCCAGCCGGAGGCGCTGACCGTGTCGTTGCGCAGCGTACTGGACCTCAATCCTGGCTCAACGCTGGCGGTGTTTGGCAACAATGAAGCCAACCTGCGCCTCGGACTTGAAACGCTGATGGCGGTGCTGAACAGCAGCAGTCGTCAGGGTGCAGGTGCAGAGCTGACGCGTTACACCCTGAGCATGATGGTGCTGGAGCGCAAGCTCAGCGCCAGTAAAACGGCCATGGCGACGCTGGCCCAGCGCATCACTCAGCTGGATCGCCAGCTGGCGCATTATGAACTGGAGTCAGACACCATTCTCAGCGCGATGGCTGCCATCTATGTGGATGTGATCAGCCCGCTTGGCCCGCGTATTCAGGTCACCGGTTCGCCTGCGGTACTGCAGAATACGCAGGTACAGAGTAAAGTGCGCGCCACCCTGTTAGCCGGTATCCGTGCTGCCGTATTGTGGCAGCAGGTCGGTGGTGGCCGACTGCAACTGATGTTCTCGCGTCAGCGTTTGCTGCGTGAAGCGAAAACCCTCTTATCCCGGCTGCCACTGACTTACTAAGTCGGTGCGGCAAAACACTGCTAAATGATTCAGGAGTTGCACTGATGGAATTATCCTCTCTGACCGCCGTCTCACCTGTCGATGGTCGTTACGGCGATAAAGTCAGCCCGCTGCGTGCGATTTTCAGCGAATTCGGTTTGCTGAAATTCCGCGTTGAGGTTGAAGTTCGCTGGTTACAAAAACTGGCCGCGACCGCAGAGATCAAGGAAGTTCCTGCATTTGATGCCGACGCAAACGCTTTCCTTGATGCGATTGTCGCTGGTTTTTCCGAAGAAGATGCCGCGCGTATCAAAACCATTGAGCGCACCACCAACCACGACGTCAAAGCGGTTGAGTATTTCCTGAAAGAGAAAGTTGCCGACGTCCCTGCCCTGCATGCTGTTTCTGAATTTATCCACTTCGCCTGTACTTCTGAAGATATCAACAACCTGTCGCACGCCCTGATGCTGGAAACAGCCCGTCGTGACGTGATCCTGCCTTACTGGCAGCAGCTGATTACCGCTGTGAAAGATCTTGCCAGCGAATATCGTGACATTCCGCTGCTCTCCCGCACCCACGGCCAGCCGGCTACACCGTCGACGATGGGTAAAGAGATGGCGAACGTCGCTTACCGTCTGGAGCGTCAGTTACGTCAGCTGAAACAGATTGAGGTGCTGGGCAAAATCAACGGCGCTGTAGGGAATTACAACGCCCACATTGCCGCCTATCCCGAAGTGGACTGGCATGCGCTGAGCGAGAACTTCGTCACCTCGCTGGGTATCACCTGGAACCCTTACACCACGCAGATTGAGCCGCACGACTATATTGCCGAAATGTTTGACTGCATCGCCCGCTTTAACACCATCCTGATCGATTTCGATCGCGATATCTGGGGTTATGTGGCGCTGAACCATTTCAAACAGAAGACCATTGCGGGCGAGATTGGCTCGTCGACCATGCCGCACAAAGTGAACCCAATCGACTTCGAAAACTCCGAAGGCAATCTGGGCCTGGCGAACGCGGTAATGCAGCATCTGGCCAGCAAACTGCCGGTCTCACGCTGGCAGCGCGATCTGACCGACTCCACCGTGCTGCGTAACCTCGGTGTGGGCGTCGGTTATGCGCTGATCGCCTATCAGGCGACGCTGAAAGGCATCTCGAAACTGGAAGTGAACCGCGATCGTCTGCTGGATGAACTGGATCACAACTGGGAAGTGCTGGCAGAACCGATTCAGACGGTAATGCGCCGTTACGGCATTGAGAAGCCTTATGAGAAGCTGAAGGAGCTGACGCGCGGTAAACGCGTCGATGCTGCCGGCATGCAGGCCTTTATCGACAGCCTGGCGCTGCCGGAAGAGGAAAAAGTCCGTCTGAAGCAGATGACGCCTGCAAACTATATTGGTCGCGCTATCCAGATGGTTGACGATCTGAAATAATGCCCGCCGCAGACCGGCCCAGTCCGGTCTGCGTTAACATCTTGTTTAATACATTTCGCGTATACTTTCTGCAGGTTGACTCAAACAGAGTGTAAGGAATTTCTATGCGTGTTCTGGTTGTTGAAGACAATGCCCTGCTGCGCCATCATCTCGCCGTCCAGTTACGTGACATGGGCCATCAGGTCGATGCCGCCGAAGACGCCAAAGAAGCTGACTATTTTCTTCGGGAACATCTGCCCGATATCGCACTGGTGGATCTCGGCCTGCCGGATGAAGATGGGATGTCTCTGATTCGCCGCTGGCGCAACGATGCCGTGCGCCAGCCGATTCTGGTACTGACCGCCCGTGAAGGCTGGCAGGCCAAAGTTGAGGCGCTGGAAGCCGGTGCGGATGACTACGTCACCAAACCGTTTCATATTGAAGAAGTCGCGGCACGCCTGCAGGCGCTGATGCGTCGTAACAGCGGACATGCCTCGCAAATCATCGATATGGCCCCGTTTCAGGTTGATCTCTCCCGCCGTGAACTGACGGTCAATGAACAGCCGGTGAAGCTTACGGCCTTTGAGTACACCATTGTTGAAACACTGATCCGTAACGCGGGCAAAGTGGTGAGCAAAGACTCGCTGATGCTGCAGCTCTATCCTGACGCTGAACTGCGTGAAAGCCACACCATCGACGTTCTTATGGGACGTCTGCGCAAAAAAATTCTGGCGTTGCATCCTACTGACGTGATCGCCACCGTGCGTGGCCAGGGCTACCGCTTTGATCTCTGACCATGTCCTGGTTTAATCGTTATCGCCCTATTTCGCTGCGCGCCCGCTTTCTGCTGGCCTCCGCAGCGATCGTCCTCTTCCTCTCACTCTCCTACGGCATGGTCGCGGTGATTGGCTATGTGGTCAGTTTCGATAAAAACACCTATCGCGTGATGCGCGGCGAGAGCAACCTGTTCTTTACGCTGGCGCAATGGCATGACAATAAACTCACCATCGCCCAGCCGGAACGGATGACGCTCAACTTCCCGACGCTGGTATTTATTTACGATGAGCACGGCAAGCTATTGTGGCAGCAACGCGACGTACCGGAGATCCGCAAGAAGATCCGCCGTGAATGGCTGCTGAAGCCTGACTTCTACGAGATTGATACCAGTAACCGTACCAGCATGGTGGCGATGGGCAATAACCTGAATGCTCAGCAACGACTCAACGACTGGGACAATGACAGCAACGATACCTTTACCCACTCGGTCGCCGTTAACCGTTACGATGCCACCACGAATCTGCCCGCGCTCACCATTGTGGTGGTCGACTCTATCCCGCAGGAATTGCAGCATTCTGATGTGGTCTGGTCGTGGTTCAGCTATGTGCTGGCGGCCAACCTGATACTGATCATTCCGTTGCTGTGGCTGGCGGCGCACTGGAGTCTGCGGCCGATTGGCGCGCTGACACAGCAGGTGCGCGAACTGGAGACCAGTCAGCGCGAAAATCTGGCGGATAATCCGCCGCAGGAACTGCGCAGTCTGGTGCGTAACCTCAATCTATTGCTGACCAATGAGCGACAACGCTATACCCGCTATCGCACCACGCTTTCAGACCTGACCCACAGCCTGAAAACGCCGCTGGCCGTGTTGCAGAGTACCCTGCGCTCGCTGCGCAACGGCAAAGAGCTGACGGTGGAACAGGCTGAGCCGGTGATGCTGGAGCAGATTAGTCGTATCTCGCAGCAGGTTGGTTATTATCTGCATCGCGCCAGTATGCAGGCCGATCACAATCCGCTGCAGCGCGATCTGCATTCCGTTTCCGGTCTGCTCGACAAGCTCTGCTCGGCCCTGAATAAAGTCTATCAGCGTAAAGGCGTGGCGATTTCGCTGGATATCTCACCGGAGCTGACCTTTGTTGGCGACCAGAATGATTTTATGGAAGTGCTGGGCAACGTGCTCGATAACGCCTGCAAGTATTGCCTGGAATTTATCGAAATCAGCGCTTTTCAGAGCGAAAATGCACTCCATCTCTATATCGACGATGATGGTCCGGGCATTCCCGAGAGCAAGCGCGATTTAGTGTTTGTCCGGGGTCAGCGCGCCGATACCCTGCGTCCCGGTCAGGGACTGGGTCTGGCGGTGGTGCGCGATATTCTTGAGCAATATGAGGGCAACGTCATCGCCTCCAGTAGCGCTCTCGGCGGAACTCGCATGGAAGTGGTTTTTCAACGCCAGGAAGTCGAACATCGCCGCGAGTAGAATACCCTCAGGGCTGTTATACTTGCTGGCATTTACAGCCCTAAGCGGAACCCTTTTATGGACTATCAGCTCGATATTAACTGGCCCGATTTTATTCAGCGTTACTGGCAGAAACGCCCGGTAGTGCTGAAGCGTGGTTTTAAAAACTTTGTCGATCCTCTTTCACCGGATGAACTGGCCGGTCTGGCGATGGAAAACGAGGTGGATAGCCGCCTGGTCAGCCATCAGGATGGCAAATGGCAGGTCAGCCACGGCCCGTTCGAGAGCTATGATCATCTGGGTGAAAACAACTGGTCGCTGCTGGTACAGGCGGTCAATCACTGGCATGAAGCCTCTGCCGCACTGATGCGCCCTTTCCGTTTCCTGCCTGACTGGCGTGTTGATGACCTGATGGTGTCGTTTGCCGTGCCTGGCGGCGGCGTCGGTCCCCATTTTGATCAGTATGATGTCTTTATTATTCAGGGTGCCGGTCGCCGTCGCTGGCGCGTCGGTGAAAAAGTGCCGCTGAAGCAGCACTGCCCGCATCCGGATCTGCTGCAGGTTGAGCCATTCGACGCCATCATCGATGAAGAGATGGAGCCTGGTGATATTCTCTATATTCCGCCGGGGTTCCCGCATGAAGGCTACTCGCTGGAAAACGCCCTGAACTACTCCGTGGGTTTCCGTGCCCCCAGCGGACGCGAGTTAATCAGCGGCTTTGCGGATTACGCGCTGGCTAATGAGCTGGGCAGCCTGCGCTTCAGCGATCCGGATGTGCCTGCACGTGATTGCCCGTCGCAGATTCTGCCGCAGGAGATTGAAGGCGTACGTCAGTTGATGCTGGATGTGGTCAATCAGCCGGAGCAGTTCGCTCAGTGGTTTGGCGAATTCATTTCCCAGTCACGTCACGAACTCGATGTCGCGCCGCCGGAACCGCCTTATCAGCCCGATGAAATTTATGATGCGCTGCAACAGGGCGATACCCTGAGCCGGTTAGGTGGCCTGCGTGTCCTGACGATTGGTGATGCGGTCTATGTCAACGGTGAGCGGGTTGAGTGTTCACATCCCGATGTGATGGCGGTCCTGGCGCGCCACTATCGCATCACACTGGCCGATCTGGGCGATGCGCTGGATGACCCGTCGGTACTGGCGCAGATCGCCGACCTGGTCAATGCCGGATACTGGTACTTCGGCGACGAATAATCTGATCTGATGCTGAATCAGGCTCTCTTGCCGCCGTGGCAGAGAGCCTTTTTTGTGCCTGCGGGTTTAATTCTTCTTCTGCGCCGCCAGTTCTGACAGCCGCACAATCACTTCCACCGATTTCGCCATGATATTCAGCGAAGCAAACTCATGCTTGCCGTGATAGTTATAGCCACCGGTAAAGATGTTCGGGCAAGGCAATCCTTTCCAAGACAGCGCCGATCCATCCGTACCGCCGCGAATCGGTTTCACTACCGGCTCAATGCCGCAGTCACGCATCGCCTGTAAAGCCAGTTCGATAATGTGTGGAAACGGCTCAACCTTTTCACGCATGTTGCGATAGCTGTTGGTGATCTCGACAGTGACCGAACAGTCCGGGTGCAGGGATTTATTGATCTCTGCGGCAATCTGCAGCAGCGTCTGTTTACGCTGTTCGAAACTCTCCGTTTCGAAGTCACGAATGATATAGAGCATCTCGGCGTGTTCAACGCTGCCTTTGATCTGATGCAGATGATAGAAGCCCTGATAGCCGTCAGTATATTGCGGTTTTTCGCTGGCCGGGACCGCGGCATGAAACTGGTTTGCCAGATCCAGCGCATTGACCATCACCCCTTTGGCGGAGCCAGGGTGCACGTTGTTACCGACGATTTTGACGGTGGCCGAAGCAGCGTTGAAGTTCTCATATTCGAACTCCCCTAAATCACTGCCATCAATGGTGTAGGCCCAGTCAGCGGCAAAGCCTTCCACATCAAAGTGAGAAGTGCCGCGACCAATCTCTTCATCGGGCGTAAAGGCAACGCGGATCGCACCGTGCGGCGTATCGCTCGCAGCCAGTTGCGCCATCGCCGTCATAATCTCGGCGATACCTGCTTTATCATCCGCGCCCAGCAGGGTTTTGCCATCGGTGGTAATCAGCGTATGCCCAATCAGCTTGTGCAGCACCGGGAACATCACCGGCGAGAGAATTTCGTTGCCATTACCCAGCGCAATGTCCCCGCCGCGATAATTTTCAATGATCTGCGGATTCACATGTTTCGCCGTAAAGTCTGGCGAGGTATCCATGTGAGAGATGAAACCGATGACTGGCGTCGGCCAGTCAACATTGGCGGGCAGCGTGCCCATGACGCAACAGTGATCGCTTAAGGAGACATCGACAAAACCCAGTGCCAGCAACTCCTCCTGCAGCTGACGCGCCAGCGTCCACTGCCCTTCACTGCTGGGCACCTGGCGCGCCTGCGGCTTAGCCTGTGTCTCAACGGCCACATAACTTAAAAAGCGCTCAAGTAACTGTTCCATATCCCATCCTTTAAAAGTGCCATCCGGTATTATTAACAGACCAGCCGGTTACAACGTTGCGTAAAATCATTCGCAGACAGGTTAGCGCTGTCGATAACCTTTGGGAAAGCAATAAGCCCGAAAAAAACGGCTGATTACGAGATTGTTGCGGCAAACCTCGCAATGTTGATAAGCACCGGGCGGCTGGAATCAGCATGATGGACAAAAAAATGGCGAGGCGGCCATAGCCGCCCCTGCTTACTTATAAAGCGCGCGCAGCAGCTTATGCACAAACTCCGGTACCACTTCGCTCGCCAGGCCGTAATGCCGCTCGGCAAATTCGTTGCCCACCTGGCTTGGCTCCAGGTTCAGCTCAACAGTATGCGCGCCCTGCAGTTTGGCTTCATGGACAAAACCCGCTGCCGGATAGACATGGCCTGAGGTGCCGATAGCGATAAAGTAATCGGCCTGTTCCAGCGCCTGATAAATCTGCTCCATGCCCAGCGGCATCTCACCAAACCACACTACGTGCGGCCGCAGCGCCGAAGGGAACTGACAGCAGGTGCAGCGATCGTCCGGCGTGATATCACCGGTCCACTCAATGACCTGACCGCTGGTGACACAGCGCACTTTTAGCAGTTCACCGTGCATATGCAGCACCCGGCTGTTTCCGGCACGTTCATGCAGATTGTCGATGTTTTGCGTGACCAGCAAAAAGTTATCGCCTAATACCTGTTCCAGCTCCGCCAGCGCCAGATGGGCCGCGTTAGGCTGAATCTCTGCCTCCTGCAATTGCTGGCGGCGCGCATTGTAGAAGCGCTGCACCAGCGCGGGATCGCGCTGAAATCCTTCGGGCGTCGCAACATCTTCAACGTGGTGCTCTTCCCACAGGCCGTCAGCGGCGCGGAAGGTCCGGATGCCGGACTCCGCTGAGATGCCTGCGCCGGTCAGCACGACAACATGCGGCTGAGGATGGGCGGCCAGTTCGGCCTGACGATCGCGCTCAAATATGCGCTGGCGAAAGCGCTGATGCACTTTTCTCCGGGTTTTCTTCAGGCGGGCAAGTCGTATGCGGCGACGTGGTGTACGCATAAAATCTCCTGGCGTAGCAGCTGCGGCGAGCCGCTCTAAACAGATTCCGGGTTAACATCACCCGATAGTAACGGTTGCTGAGGGCCGCGCCCAACAGCAAAGGTCTTAAACAGATGCGGCGCGAAAAGGATTCGCGCCGCATTTTTTCACTGACCGCTTAATACCCGAGCCGGGTCAATGCGGCTGGCGCGTCTGGCGGGATACCAGCTCGCCAGCAGGCTCAGCAGAATCGCGGTAATCAATACTGAGAACACATCAATCCAGTGCAGTTCCGACGGCAGGAAATCAATGAAGTAGATATCACCCGCCAGCAGATGATGACCGGTAACCGACTCCAGCCCGCGCACCAGTGAGGTCAGATTCAGCGCCACCAGCACGCCCGCGACCACGCCGCTGACGCTGCCCAGCAGGCCTGCCAGCAAACCGTACCAGATGAAGATGGCGCGGATCAGCCGGTCTTTAGCACCGAGGGTACGGAGCACCGCAATGTCACTGCTCTTATCCTTCACCGCCATCACCAGCGTTGAGACGATGTTAAAGCAGGCGACGCCAATCACCAGCACCATCGCCAGATACATGATGGCGCGGATCATCTGAATGTCGCGGTACATATAGCCGTAGGTGCCAATCCAGCTCTTGATGTAGACGTAGGAACGGGTCGCTTCACCGGCATCCCGCACCAGTTTGACCGCCTGGAACGGGTCGGTCATCTTCAGGGCGATGCCGGACACGCTGTCACCCATCTCCAGATAGTGCTGCGCATCGGCGAGTGGCACCAGCGCCAGGCTGTGATCCAGCATGCCGCTCAGTTGCAGGATACCGCTGACCTGGAGCCGGATACGTTTAGGCTGAAGCAGTTTGTTATCACCATCGTTGTTGGGGATCATGATGGTAATCCAGTCGCCCTGCTTCACATTCAGCGATTTAGCAATGCCGCCGCCCAGAATGATCTGCTGCTTACCGGCGGCAAAAGAGGACCAGCCGTTATCTGCCACAAACTGTGGCAGGGCGCTGAGGCGCGGCTCCTGTGCCGGATCAACGCCCTTTACCTGCAGCGCTTCCAGCCGGGCGCCGCTCTCAATCAGGCCGGTGAAGTTAACATAAGGCGCCGCCGCCGCAATGCCGGGCACCTTTTCAATCGGGGCAATCATCGACTGCCAGTGCTGGAACGGCTGATTGACCGCCTCGATCTCGCCATGCGGCACCACCGCCAGAATGCGGTTGTTCAGCTCACGCTCAAAACCATTCATGGCGCTCAGACCGATAATCAGCACCGCCACGCCCAGCGCAATACCGATGGTTGAGATCACCGAAATCAGCGACACCATGCCGCCACGACGGCGGCCCCGGCTAAAGCGCAGGCCCAGCAACAGGGATAACGACGAACCCATTACACCGCTCCTGCCATGGTGAGCTGATCGCTTAACTGACCATCACGCATCTCCATCTGACGCGTCATGCGTTTTGCCAGCATCAGATCGTGGGTCACCACCAGAAACGCGGTGCCCTGACGCACATTCAGTTCGCCCAGTAATTCAAAAATGGCGTCGGCGTTGCGTGCATCGAGGTTACCGGTTGGCTCATCCGCCATCACCAGCCGTGGGCGGTTAACCAGCGCCCGGGCAATCGCCACGCGCTGGCGTTCGCCGCCTGACAGTTCAGAAGGCCGGTGGGCGGCGCGATGGTCCAGCCCGACGGCGGCCAGCATCTCACGGGCGCGATCCTGTGCTTCCGTTTTAGCCGTTTTGCCAATCAGCAGCGGCATCGCCACGTTCTCCAGCGCGCTGAAGTCCGGCAGCAGATGGTGGAACTGATAGATAAAGCCCAGCTCGCGGTTACGCAGCTCCGCTTTGGCCGACGAGGACATAGCATTCAGTGACTGGCCATCAAACACCACGTCGCCCGATGTCGGTGCATCCAGGCCGCCGAGCAGATGCAGCAGCGTACTTTTACCGGAACCGGAGCTGCCGACAATCGCTGTCAGTTCACCGGGCTGGAGGCTGAAAGCCACATTGCGCAGCACATCGGTCTGCACGCTGCCTTCCTGATAGCGTTTGCACAGGTCGCGGCACTGCAACAAAGGAGTGTTACTCATAACGTAAAGCCTCAGCAGGTTGAACGGCGGCAGCGCGCCACGAAGGATAGAGCGTAGACAACAGCGCCACAATCATGGCGCTGAGAGCGATGGTGACCACCTGCCACACATTAATATCAACCGGCAATGCGGCACCATCAAGGAACAGGCCAATCACCGGCATTAAGTTGTTGAGCTGGCTGGCCAGCAAGACACCGAGCAGCGTGCCGAGCAGCGTGCCGATAATGCCAGCGCTGGCTCCCTGCACCATAAATACCGCCACTATTTGCCGGCGCGTCAGGCCCTGGGTTTGCAGGATCGCCACTTCGCCCTGCTTCTCCATGATCAGCAGGCCTAACGAGGTGATGATGTTAAAGGCAGCCACGGCGATGATCAGGCTCAGCAGCAGGCCCATCATATTCTTCTCCATACGCACTGCCTGGAAGAGATCGCCTTTACGCTCACGCCAGTCTTTCCAGACCAGACCCGCAGGCAGTGTCTGCTGACTCAGACTGTCGACAGACAGCGGTTTATCCAGCCACAGTCGCCAGCCGGTAATGTTACCGGCCGGATAGCGCATCACGCGCGACGCATCCTGAAGATTGACCAGAATCTGATAACCATCGACTTCGCTGTTAGCGGCATAGGTGCCCGCTACGGTAAACAGACGCTGACTTGGCACGCGTCCCATCGGGGTGAACTGGCTGACCGACGGCACCATCAGACGCAGCTGATCGCCACGTTTTACGCCAAGCTGGGATGCCAGCTGTTCGCCGAGGATGACATTATATTGCCCGGCCTGCAGCACGCTCTGCCGGGTATTGACCAGGAAAGGCGTTAGCGGATCTTTTTCTTCCGGCTCAATGCCCAGCATCACGCCAACGGAGACGCTGTGCGGGCTTTGCAGCACCACATTGGCGGTGGTCAGCGGCGCGATACGGCTGACACCCTGCAGATTCAGGGAGCTGGCGGGTTGCTGTTGTGGATTGAGACTGCCTTTGTCGCTGGTGATCAGCGCCTGAGGCATCAGGCCAAGAATATTGCCTTCGAGTTCACGCTCAAAACCGTTCATCACCGATAACACGGTGACCATCGCCAGCACGCCGAGCGTAATGCCAATCGTTGAGAGCCAGGAGACAAAGCGACCGAAGCGATCCGATGCTCGTCCGCGCATATAACGCAGACCGATAAATAGCGCGACAGGTTGATACATGGAATCCAGTAAGCCGTTGCCTGAAAATAGGTAGTGGGATGATAAAGGAGCGGCTGGCTTTATGAAACCTCTAACCCTCTGAGTCGGCAGCAAAGTTGCATCCGGATGCGTCACATTCCGCGCCAAAGCAGCGGAATAGCCGATAAAGCCGCCGCTTATTGGCTGATTATTCAGCGTCCAGGGGGGTAGACTACAATCAGTACCATGATCACGGGTGATTTATTGCCGGGCAGTATGAGGTAGCGACCATGTTGAAATTTCCCAAAGGCAGCATCGTTAAACATAAATCCGGGGAGATCAGAGGCGAAATCATCAACGTCTTTGAGCAGGGAAACGCACCAGCCGGCTACTACGTGAAGTGGGATGACGGCAACCTCAGCTATCATCCTGAGCAGGAGTTATCCTGGGCGAATATCGACCGCCCACGCATGCATTACACACAGCAATCCATAAAATAAAATGCCCGTTTAACCCCGTCGCTGCATGGCGACGGCGGTTTTTTCTGATCTCTTGCCAGACTCCGTCTATCCTCTCTTTATCCGCACTATTACCGACCCGCTAATGGCTGACCGATCCCCTGGTTCAGCGCGGCGCGGCAGGAAAATTGTGCCGCAGAGATGATCCCCCTGACATAATATGGAATGATTACGTCCTGGAAAAATGGAGCAACCCCGAGATCCCATGCCCGAACAGACTCGTTATACCCTGCCCGTTAAATCCGGCGATCACCGTCAGCTCGGCCAGCTCATAGGCGCGGCGCACGCGGTGGAGTGTGCCAGCATTACCGAACGACATGCTGGTCCGGTGTTAATGATTACACCCGATACCCAAACCGCTCTGCGTCTGCTGGATGAAATCCGCCAGTTTACCGATCTGCCGGTGGCGCACCTTGCCGACTGGGAAACGCTGCCCTACGACAGCTTTTCGCCGCATCAGGATATTATCTCCGCCCGCCTGTCGACCCTCTACCAGCTGCCGGTGATGCAGCGCGGTATGCTGATCATGCCGGTCAACACCCTGATGCAGCGCGTCTGCCCGCACAGTTTCCTGCACGGCCATGCGCTGGTGATGAAGCAGGGACAAAAACTGTCACGCGACCGGCTGCGCGACCAGCTTGAGCAGGCCGGTTATCGCCATGTCGATCAGGTGATGGAGCACGGTGAATACGCCACGCGCGGCGCCCTGCTCGATCTGTTCCCGATGGGCAGCGATCAGCCCTACCGCATCGACTTTTTCGATGATGAGATCGACAGCCTGCGCCTGTTCGACGTCGACAGTCAGCGCACGCTGGAAGCGGTCCCCGAAATTAACCTGCTGCCTGCGCATGAGTTTCCCAGCGACAAAGCCGCCATTGAGCTGTTCCGCAGCCGCTGGCGTGAAACGTTTGATGTGCGCCGTGAGTCGGAGCATGTCTATCAGCAGGTCAGCAAAGGCACGCTGCCAGCGGGCATCGAATACTGGCAGCCGCTGTTTTTTGAGCAGCCGTTACCCAGTCTGTTCAGCTATCTGCCGGATAATACCCTGATTGTGAACTGCGGCGATCTTGAAGGCAGCGCCAGCCGCTTCTGGCAGGATGCCGAGGCGCGCTATGAAAATCGCCGCGTTGATCCGATGCGTCCACTGCTGGAGCCGGTCACCCTGTGGCTGCGTCCGGATGCATTAATGGGGGAGCTGAAAGCCTGGCCGCGCATCCAGATGACCAATGAGGTGCTGCCCGCCAAAGCCGCGAATACCAACCTCGGTTATACCCCGCTGCCTGACCTGACCGTTCAGGCGCAGGCAAAAGCGCCGCTGGATCATCTGCGTCAGTTTATTGAGACCTTCAGCGGCACCGTGGTCTTCTCGGTCGAAAGTGAAGGCCGCCGTGAGAGCCTGCAGGATCTGCTGGCCCGGATTAAACTGCGTCCTCAGCCGGTGCATCGCTTCGATGAAACCGGCGAAGAGCGTTTTCGACTGATGATCGGCGCCAGCGAGCGCGGTTTTATTGATACCCAGGGCAACCGGGCGCTGATTTGCGAAAGCGATTTGCTGGGCGAACGCGTCAGCCGTCGCCGTCAGGATACCCGTCGCACTATCAATCCGGACATTCTGATTCGTAACCTGGCGGAGCTGCATCCTGGCCAGCCGGTGGTGCATCTGGAACACGGTGTGGGTCGTTATATCGGCCTCACCACGCTGGAAGCCGGCGGCATTGAGGCGGAATACCTGATGCTCTCTTACGCTAACGACGCCAAACTTTATGTGCCGGTTTCATCGCTGCACCTGATCAGCCGCTACGCAGGCGGTGCCGACGATAATGCACCACTGCACAAACTGGGCAGCGATGCCTGGTCACGCGCACGACAGAAAGCGGCTGAGAAAGTGCGTGATGTGGCGGCTGAACTGCTGGATATCTATGCTCAGCGCGCCGCCAAAACCGGCTTTGCCTTTAAGCATAATCGCGAGCAGTATCAGCTGTTCTGCGAAAGCTTCCCGTTTGAAACCACCCCGGACCAGGCGCAGGCGATCAACGCGGTGCTGAGTGATATGTGCGAGCCGCTGGCGATGGACCGTCTGGTGTGCGGCGACGTTGGTTTCGGTAAAACTGAAGTGGCCATGCGCGCGGCGTTTCTGGCGATTGAGAACCATAAACAGGTGGCCGTGCTGGTGCCGACCACCCTGCTGGCACAGCAGCATTACGATAACTTCCGCGATCGCTTCGCCAACTGGCCGGTTCGCATTGAGATGCTTTCCCGTTTCCGTACTGCCAAAGAGCAGGCGCAGGTGCTGGAACAGGCCAGCGATGGCAAGATCGACATTTTAATCGGCACCCATAAGCTGCTGATGAGCGATCTCAAATGGCACGATCTCGGTCTGCTGATTGTCGATGAAGAGCACCGTTTCGGGGTGCGTCACAAAGAGCGCATCAAGGCGATGCGCGCCGATGTGGATATTCTGACGCTGACCGCAACGCCAATCCCTCGAACCCTGAATATGGCCATGAGCGGCATGCGCGATCTCTCGATCATCGCCACGCCGCCTGCCCGCCGTTTAGCGGTGAAAACCTTTGTCCGTGAATTTGACGATCTGGTTATCCGCGAAGCAATCCTGCGTGAGGTTCTGCGTGGCGGACAGGTCTACTATCTCTACAATGACGTTGAAAATATCGAGAAAGCGGCGCAGCGTCTCAGCGAACTGGTGCCGGAAGCGCGTGTCGCGATTGGCCATGGTCAGATGCGTGAGCGTGATCTGGAACGGGTGATGAACGATTTCCACCATCAGCGTTTCAACGTGCTGGTCTGTACCACCATTATCGAAACCGGTATCGACATTCCGACCGCCAATACCATCATCATCGAGCGGGCCGATCACTTTGGCCTGGCGCAGCTGCATCAGCTGCGTGGTCGCGTCGGGCGTTCGCATCATCAGGCTTATGCCTGGCTGTTAACGCCGCATCCGAAGTCGATGACCGCCGATGCGCATAAGCGGCTGGAAGCGATCGCTTCGCTGGAAGATCTGGGTGCCGGTTTTGCGCTGGCAACGCATGACCTGGAGATTCGCGGTGCCGGCGAACTGCTGGGTGATGAGCAGAGCGGACAGATGGAGACGCTGGGCTTCACGCTTTATATGGAGCTGCTGGAGAATGCGGTCGAGGCGCTGAAAGCGGGTCGCGAGCCGTCACTGGAAGATCTCACCAGCAACCAGACCGAGGTGGAGCTGCGGATGCCCGCCCTGCTGCCCGAGACCTTTATTCCGGATGTCAGTACCCGTCTTTCCCTCTATAAACGCATCGCCAGCGCGGAGGCTGAAGAGGAGCTGCAGGAGCTGAAAGTTGAGATGATCGACCGCTTTGGCCTGCTACCCGATCCGGCGCGTAATCTGCTGGATGTAGCGATTATCCGGCTGAAAGCCCGCGCTGTCGGTCTGCGTAAGATCGAAGCCAGCGACAAAGGCGGTTATTTCGATTTTGCGCCGAAGAACAACGTGGATCCGGCATGGCTGATAGGCCTGCTGCAGAAAGAGCCTCAGCAGTGGAAGCTGGATGGGCCGACGCGACTGCGGTTTACCCGTGAGCTGTCGGAAAGAAAGGTGCGGCTTGAGTGGGTGCAGGGATTCGTTTCGCAACTTGCTCAACGGCAGGCGTAAAACCCTGCCCGTGCATTGCTGAGCTAACCGGTAAAGCGCCGGTTAGTTTGCCGCAAAAAAAGGCGCATCCTGAGATGCGCCTTTTTCATTACTGCTGTATTACGTTGTGCTGTGTGGCCGCGTGAGCGGCAAAGCTTTGCCCAATTACGCCTGATCGCCGTTGAGAACCAGCTGACCATTGCGATCCAGTGGAATACGCGTGCCGGGGTCATTTTCCATACGGATTTTACCCTGCTGATCGCCTATTTTATAGGTCACGTCATATCCCAGTTTTTTCTCTTGTTTGTCGTAAACGGTTTTGCAGCGCTGTTCGGTTGTGGTGTAGGTATCCCGATCCTGCAGTCCGCCCTGGACCTGATTACCGGCATAACCCCCCGCTACCGCACCTGCTACTGTCGCCACATCTCTGCCGCGACCGCCACCAAACTGGTGACCCAGCACTCCACCTGCCACTGCACCTAATACAGATCCGGCAAGACGGTTTTCATCCTGCACGGCCCGACGGTGGGTCAGAGTGACATTACGGCACTCCTGACGAGGCTGTTTAATGCTCTCTTTGATTGGCGTTGCAGACAGTACCTGAGCATATTGAGGACCGCGATCAAACACGTTCATGCCTGCTACGGCTGCAACACCCAGAGCTGCTGCCACACCAATACCGATACCCGCTAACATTGATTTATTCACAGGAAGTTCCTCCTGAAAAGTGTTACCGCGCAATCCTGCTGCTAAAGCATCCTCGTTAACTGAGGTATAACCGGCGTGCGCGACGCGCCGTGTTTGTTGAGATGAAGTTTTACAGATGGACCGAAAATGCAACATCAGATAAATGGAGGAAATTGGTCACTTTGCTATCAGGACCAGTTTTTAGGAGAGTTCTGAGGATGGAAAAGCAGCAGCGACAATCCGGCTAAAAAGAAGATAAAAACTTAAAAAACAGTCAGATAGTTGCCGCTACAATGCATTTCAGCAACTGAGGTGCGACAGGCTTATGATCGGGGCTGCCCCGTTTGCTTACCACATTTACGGCATCGGGGAGCATGCGCCACGTATGCGGTTGTTACTTTAAGCGGGGGAGTACGGGGAGTTCGTGATTTTTTGATGTCGGGATTGGCATGCTAAGCATTCCGGTCAGTTAACCGGAATGCTTGATCATCTCAACGGCTTAAAACCGATAACCTACAGCGATGTTAAAACCATTGATGGCAACATCTTCGTTATATTTTACGCGAGTACCTTCATATCCAACACTCACAGAGAGATTGCTGATAGGATTAACCACGACACCCGCACCGTAGGCAAAGGATGTTTTGCTTTCGCTGTAAGAACCCGAATACTGTGCGTACTGTGACTGGTAATTGGCTTTGTCTTCTACTTTGGTACGCGCGACCCCAATTAAGCCGTAGAAACTGACATAATCATTAATACGGTATGCCGGACCCGCCATCAGGGAATAATATTTCGCTTCAATTTTTTCATTATATTTCTCAATACCGTCAAAATAATCATTCTGCTCGGAATAACTGTCATCGCCTTTCATGTAGCTGAATGAGCCAATCACACTGAGAGGAGACTCCCATTCATAGCGATACTGAACGTTGACGCCACGGATATTTTTAAAGTCTTCAACCTTGCTTTGTGCATATCCAACCGAGACGGTGTGATTATCAGCCAGCGCATTGCTGCCCACGAGAAGACCGCCACACAGTAATGCCAGCATCGTCATTTTAGAGGTCATGTAGTTAATTCCTTTTCATAATTTAACATTATTTCCCTGCGCTTAACGCAGGACTTCGTTCCCTGAATCACCAATACCCGACGGACAGGATAAATTTTTTGTCTATCTGCCTGTATCGGACAGGAATTTCATGTAGCGCTCCGCGCCTGATGTTCAGATCGGTCGGAGAGCATCTATTCATACCCGGATTTTTTTAAAACTGGCTATCCTGAGTCAATGTGAAACTTAAACGCCAGCCTTATTAAATGGCACTTCGGCCATTTAATTTAGGTTAAGTAAAGAATTTAACCACAGGATTCATCCTGGCGGTTAGTTATCAATCAATTCTTAATGACACTATTAGACCAAAAAGAATTAGAGGTATCAAGACCGAGTTGCCATAAAAAAGCAAAAACCCCTGAAAACCATTACTGCACATAGATCCAGAAAACCATACTGCGTTATACAATCCATTAACGCACATTATTAACTGACCTGTATATCCACAACCCATTAAAAGACTAAGTTACAGTTCTATTTAAACCCCTCTGAATAAATGAAAGCATTCGGAAAAATAATACCTGTATTTTCCCAAAAAGCGTCACCCTCAAGCTGACTGCCAATGCTGCCGCCGGTGCTCATGCCCATCCTTTACCTGTGACTGATTCTGCACATCAACACTGGTGATATTCAGCAAGCTGACGATCTGCCCGTAAGCATCCGGGGCTGGTAACCCTGCCATTACCACAGGCATCCATAACTTTCCTATCACTAATGATGTCATTCTCAGGCAGGTCGTTTATCAGACACTAGGTCTTTTGGCATGCTATCCGTAATAAAAACCTCGGTGAACATGCGCCGGGACAACCTAGCAGCTTAGCCTATATGAATGAAACTTTTGTAATTCGCCTGCATCTCTTTCAAGAATACCAATGTAATGCTGGTATGACCTAATTAACTCAAAATAACCTAAAATTGAGATAATCCCAAATGCGTCATACAAGTCAGAATAATCTATTGTTTTCTCGGTAATGATACATCCCCAGTCAGGCGGCAACTTATCATCCAATACATTAAAGATATTTGAAGGTACCCATAATGGATTCTCACCTTCAGGGCATAGCAAAAAATCTATTCGAGTCGTATAAAACATAATACCGTAGACTTTATACTCCATACCAGTTTTTAGCGGCTCAAATAATGTTTCGTCAGTTTCCCCCATGATTCTTGCATCATCGGGTAAGCTTTTTCCGGATATTGAATTGCATATAACTAACATTTATCACACCCTACTTAAATTTGAAATCGTCTACTTGGCCAGTTTTGGTATTCCGAACATAGTGAACTTCAACACCATTAATATTTTGAGCCATTTTGACCCAACCATCTTCTCTAGGCCATCGTTTATCTGTCATTGGTATTGGCAGTTGACGTCCAGATTCTGGATTCGACAGTGCTTGTTCAATAGCCAGTTTTTCTTGCAAAGAACTAGGTTCCGTTCTACCAGTTGAACCACGGCCTAATTGTGTTTCTGACGAATAAGCTAAATCATCTTTATTATACTCAGGAATCGGCGTAGCCGTTGTATTGCCTCCCGTATCCGGCATACCATCAGTATTCCCGGTATTGCCTGGTGCCTGCTCACCAGACCGATCCGGCGTAACCAGTGACGTTCCTTTATTTTCATCATGAAAAGGATTAACCAGTTTTCCGCCGGTCAGATCATCATTCACCGGCACAGTTTCCGTTTTGTTACTACTGCCATCCTGATACTGCTGATTATGCGCCACATGCGGATCGCGGGATTTTGCAGCCTCATCACGCGCTTCAACGATTGCACGACCGTCAGTGATCGGCGGCGTATCCGCCTCAGTTCCTGACCCTTTCAGAGTCTTATCCAGCTCCGATGCAATTTTGTTATTCGCATCCTGAACTACCTTGTCACCCGGACTCAATGGTAATCCCGGAACGGGTACCAGCACAGGCCTTGGCAAGAGAAGATTATTATTTTCCAATGCATTTTTACCCGCCACCGCGCCCGCCACCGCACCGCCCGTGCTGTCTCCGGCCACGCCGCCCGCAAGTCCCGCCGCCAGCGTCCCCAGCGCGCTGATGGTCTGCCGCTGCTCCTCACTCAGGTCTTCGCGCTTAACTCCCGGATACATCTGCTGCGCAATATATTCGCCCATCGCCGCGCCAGAAGCACCCGCAAGTGCAGGATTACCCGACGCGTATGACGTCACCGCGCCCACTACCGCGTGCGCAATCAGGTTTGCCTGAACGTTCACCACCTCTTTGCCGTCCGGGTCTTTCGTGGTCGTCAGCTTGTGTATCTGCTCCGCCAGATAAGGTGCGGCCGCCCCGCTCACCGCCTGGGCAATGTTGCCCCCCGCCAGCCCCTGAATCGCCGCCGTCGCCGCGCTGATGCCCTGCTGCACCGAGCCGCCGGTTCCCAGGCCGCCGGCCAGCATCTCACGGGTGTACAGCGTCTGATAGACCTGTCCGGTGATGTCGGCCGCGGTCGGCTCCTGACCTGGATTTGCTTTCCGCCACTGCGCTTCGGCGTCCTTCTTCTGGTCCGGCGAGATGTTCTTCATCTTCTCCGTGGCCGCTCTGGTCGCCGCAATCTCGCCCTGCGTCCGCGCAATGTCGCCCGCCTGGCTGCCGATTTCCGCCAGCAGCTGCGCCGTCTCCATCCGCCGCTGCTCTTTCTCCTTATCGAAGATTTTATCCAGCCCCGGATTCGCACCCGCCGCGTCGCGGCTCAGGTCCGCCACGTCCTGCGTCTGCTTCGCCTTATCCCGGATAATGAGGGTGCCGTCGCTCACCGCCGCCTTCGTCACCGACGAGGCGCTGCCGCTGCCGTTCAGCCCCGCCAGCAGGCCGTTCGCCATGTTGCCTTCGAACTGGCTGCCGATGCTGCCGCCGGTGCTCATGCCCACGCTCTGGTGCTCGGTTTTATAGTCCGCGTGGTTCTCTATGTTGCTGAAGCCCAGCGTGCCGGTGTCAAGACGGTTCTTATCGGCGGTGGCGGTGGAACTGATGACCGCGCCGTTCAGCCGGGTGTGCTCACCCGCCGTCACGTCAAAACCGCCCTTCCCGGCAAAGATGCCGGTCTGCTCGGCCACGCTCTGCCAGTTGCTGTGCATCTTGTCCTGGCTGAGGTTGACGCTTGCGGAGCCGGTCATCGAGCCGAAGGTGAAGCTGCCGCCCGCGCTGGCGTTCTGCTGCTTGCTGTCGTAGCGGTCGCTGTCCTGCTCTGAGGTCAGCGTCAGGTTGCGGCCGGTATCGACCTTCACGCTGTCCCCGCGCACCTGTGCGCCGGTCAGCGTGGTGTCGCGCCCGGCGTTCAGGCTCAGCCCGTTGCCCGCCGTGAGCGTAGTCTCGGTGTGGGTCAGCCCGTTGCCGTTCTCCCGGCCTTTGCCCGCGTTGACGCTGGCTGAAACGCTGATGCCGTAGCCGCCCGACCCGGCGGTCAGGCCGATACCCAGGCTGCCGCCCTTGCTGCTGTTAGTGCTGTCGGTGCGCTCGCTGTTCTGCGCTGAAAGCAGGCTGATGTCATTTTTCGCCGTCAGCCCGAGGTCGCCGCCCGCCTGAAGCTGGCTGCCCTGCACGAGGATGTCGCCCGCGCTGCCCGGCTGTGCGCCGGTGGCGGTGATGGCCAGGTTACCGCCCGCGCCCAGCGTACTGCCCTGCGCTTGACGGCTTTCGGTGCGGGTCTCGCTTTTCGACGACTGGCTGCCGTAAGAAAGACTGATGCCGATCGAGTTGGTGGAACCTTCTTCATAACCTTTGTCGCCCGGCTTCAGGCCTGCGGCGGTGTTTCTGGCGTTCGCCGCGTCGGTCTGCGCGCCGTCCATCTGGTAAGCCTGCGCGGCCTGGGCCGCCGTCAGCGCCGCTTTGGTGCCCTGCAACGCCTTCAGCCGGTCATCGCCGCTCTCATCGGCGGTACGGGCGGTCTGCACTGCCGTGTTCAGCGCCGCGCCCACGGTGCCGGACAGCGCCAGCGTCAGCCCGCTCTGCTTCTGCTCGGTTTTCGTCAGTGCGGTGTGGCTGTTTTCGGCCGCACTGAGGGTCACGTCGCTGCCGCTCAGGGAGAGATCTTTACCGGCGATTACGTCGCTGCCGTGCACGTTAAGCTGGTTACCGGCGCTGAGGGTGACGCTGCCGTCGCTGCTCCCCACCGTGCTGCCGCGGCTGAGTATGCCGCTGGCGTCGGTGCTGCTCTTCTGCATCGCCTGACCCACGGTGAAACCGATGCCGCCGGTGCCCATCAGGCCCGATTTTTTCTCCTCGCGCTGATGCACTTCATCACGCGTTTCTGTGGCGGTCGTGATGCTGAGATCGCGGCCGGCGGTCAGGGCAACATCCTGCGTACCGGCGACGTTGCTGCCGGTCACGGCAATGTCGCGGCCCGCCTGAAGCCGGACGCTGTCGCCGCTCAGCGTGGTACTGAGCGCCTCGCTGCTGTGCAGTTCGTCGTGGGTCTCCAGACTGCTGCCCGACAGCAGCCCTTTGCTTGACTGCCTGCTGTGTTCGGTGAGATCGGTACGGCTGTTGCCCGCGCTGAGCACGATGTCGCGTCCGGCGCTGGCGGTCAGTGCCCCGCCCGCCGTGACGTCCGCTGCCGTAGCGCGGATATCCTGTCCGGCACTCAGCTGCAGCGCGCCGCCGGCGGTGATGCGTGACCCGGCATCGCTCTGCTGTGACAGGTGACGGTAGTTGCTGCTGTTCCAGCTGTCATTTTCAGTGTGCTGCGTGCTGAGGGTGCCGAGCGTCAGGTCATTGCCCGCCTGAATCTTCGTGGTGCTCTTCTCTCCGGCGTTGCCGATATCGCTGGCGGCCAGGGTGATGTTGTTCAGCGCACTCAGCGTCAGCGCACCGTCGGTGCCCTGCACGTAGATACCGGCCGGACGATCTATCCAGCGGTCGGTGCCGTCGCCGCGCAGCGTTGACTGGCTGGTAATATCCCGTCCGGCCAGCAGCGACACCTGCTTATCACCGCTGATGACGCCGCCCAGGTTAGTGATATCCTGACGGGCGGTGAGACTGACCGTGTTGCCGCTGATGTAGCCGCTGTTGGTCAGCGACTGCGCCGTCAGCTGCGTCACGTCGCGGCCCTTAATGGTCCCGCTATTAGTGATGTCGTTGCGGGCATTCAGCGCCACGCTACCGCCCCCGATCAACGCGCCGTCGCCGGTTAAGTCACCCTGCTTCACTTTCGCATAAACCTGCGGTACCAGCACGGTCTGCTGTGTGCCATCCGGCAGCGTCACGGTCTGATTCACCAGCCAGACGATATCGCTGGTGAGCAGCGCCATCTGCGCCGGGGTCAGCGCCACGCCCAGCTCCAGCTGGTACGTTTTGCCAAAGGCTACCCCATTATTCATCAGCCCGCGATACTGATCTTCATCACTGCCATACCCGCTGATATAGCGGTTGCCGGTCAGCTGGATAATCTGATCGCGCACCAGTCGCTGCTCGTAATAACCATCGCCCAGCCGCTTCAGGATCCGGCTGCTGTCGGTGGTCAGAGCGTTCTGCATATAGTCGCTGCTGAGCCACTGCTTCTGATTTACAAAGCGCGGATCGGTCTCGACCAGGTAATGGCTGTCACTGCCAGGTTGCAGCTGGTACAGGCTGTTATCCGGCAGCCGAATGTCAGGTGAGACGGCGCGGATCACCGGCGTAATCGTCTGTCCGTCGACGACCGTTGCTGGCAGTGTCAGCGAGAATTGTTGTCCGGCAGGTAACAGCAGTGGCCGGTCTTTGAGGCTGCCGAGCTTGTCCAGCGTCAGCGCACTGTCATAGCGTAATCCGGCTGGCAGTAACGCACTGCCGCTATCCGTGGCACTCAGCGCCACGGCCGCAACCGCCTGCTGGAGAGCAGGTGTGCCGATGCGGTCAGCCTGCGCGGTGACGCCCTGCTGCTGGCGGTTGCCGGTCTGATAGCCATTTCCCTGCGGCGCGGCATTCGCCTGCCAGCTCAGCGTCTGCAGATCGATGGTTTCCGTCACGGGCGCCGGGCGGTAGTTTTTCTTATCTTTGCCCTGCGACGTTTTGGTTCCACCCAGTTTCTTTTTCTTCTTCTTCGCATACCAGCGAACCGATTTCCCGTCGTCCGTGGTAACGCGCGTTCCTTTTGTCGCCTGATTATTCAGCTCGCCTATCTGACCGCCGAGCACAGCACCCGCGACAATCTGGCTGTCGTGGTTGTTAAGACGGCCGGCGCTAAAGGTCATGTTACCGCCCGACAGAATCTTGCCCGGATCGCTCTCCTGAATCTGGGTTTCTTTCACTATCCGCCGGTAGTCATACTCATAAAACTCGCTGCCGCTGGTGCCATCCGGCATTTTTGCCGTGTGCACGCCATATTTGTTTTTTTTGCTGGTATCCACGTCGGCCCAGTCAAAACGATCGGTGTGGCCTTTTAGCACCGCGTCGTGATGCTGGCTATCTTCGGTCGTAACGACCTGCGTGGTCAGGTGGCGGTTGGTATTGTTGATTTCCGCCATGCTGATCGTGGCATCCTGCCCGGCCTCAATTGTTGCCCCGTCATTGTTGAGCTGCTGCCCCTGTCCGGTGGCCTGATTATTCGCATCCAGCTGGCCACCAATGTGCAGATCGCCATCACTGTAGATCAGCGCATGGTCGCGGTTGTTCAGCGTGCCAGCCGCAATATCCAGTCGCTGCCGCGCCGCAATCACCGCCGCTTTGCCCGCTTCGCTGAGGTTGTTGAGCAGCGTAGCCGCAATGGCAATGTGATCGCCATAGATACGGCCGGTGCCGCTGTTATTCAGGACGCCCGCCACCAGGTGTGTCAGTCCGCCGTCAATCAAGCCGCGATTGTTCAGGGTGTCGGCTGCCGTAATTTCGGTCTGCCCGCCGCTTATCTCGCCATTTGCCTGATTACTGATATTTTTCGCGGTAAGGAATAGCGCCTGCTGAGCAGCAAGGGTGCCGTCGTTGGTCACGTTTCCGCCCGCCGTCAGCCGCAGCGTATCGTTGGCTTTGACCTCTGAGAGGTTATGGAAATCACCTGCCAGCGTGATGCCGAGATTCCCCTGCGACAACACCTGTCCGTCGCCACTCAGGGAAGCTGCGTTGATCTGCGCCTCTTTATCAGCAATCAGCGTGCCCTGCTGATTGTTGATGGCGAGCGCCTGCCCCTGAGCTGTGTCCTGAATAGTCAGCGTATCCGCTGACGAGATCAGCCCGCTGACGTTATCCAGTGCCTGTTGCACGGTAAGCGCCAGCCTCTGTTTTGCGCGCAGAGCACCCTGACTGTTGTCCAGCGTGCCGGTTTCGATGGTTAAACTGCCCGCTTCAATGCCTTTGCCGCTCTTTCGTGTATCGCGGTTGATCAGCGATGGCGTGGTGATCGTCATCTGCTGGCCGCCCTGAATCATCCCGCTACGGTTATCCAGCTGCTGGCTCAGCGACAGGGTGCCGTTGCCGACGCTTTGCACCACCCCGTCACTGTTGACCAACTGACCCGCCGTCAGCGATAGCGTGCCTGCCGAAAGGAGTTTGCCCGCCTGATTAAGCAGCGCATTTTGTCCCGCATTGAGCGTCAGATCGGTGCCACCCTGGATCTGTCCCTGCTGGTTATCCAGCGCGCCACTTTCAATATTGAGGTTACCGGCACCGGCAATAAGTCCGCGCTGGTTAGTCAGCGTCTGACCTGCCGTGGTGAGGGTGATACCCCCCGCCGACTGCAGTTTACCGTCACTGTTGTTCAGCGCCTGACCGTTGAAAGTCAGCCCGCCATTGCCTGCGACCTGTCCCTGGCTGTTGTTCAGTTCACTGGCGCTGAGTGATGCCTGCTGTCCGGCGGCAATGAAACCCGTCTGGTTATCAATTGCCCCGCTGCGCAGATCCAGACTGTTGAGGGCAACGATACCGCGCTGGTCACCACTGTCGCGATTGATCAGGGCGTGCCCCTGGGTGTCCAGCGTCATGTCGCTGCCAGCCTGTAACAGGCCACCCTGGTTTTGCAGCTCCCCGCTGGTGAGATCGAGCCGCCCTTTGCCACCCGTCAGCGTGCCGGACTGGTTGTTGATATCGCCCGTCACAACCTGCGCGCCGCTATGGCCGGTGATGAAGCCGCGCAGATTATCCAATGCGCCGCTGTAGAGCTTCAGCATGCCCGCACTGAACAGGCCGCCTGCGGCTCCGCTGTCACGGTTGATCAGGCTGTTGCCGTGGGTGTCCAGTTGCAGATCGCCACCCGACTCAATCCTGCCTGCCCGGTTGTTGAGGAGTCCGCTATCCAGTTGCAGGGTGCCTTTAGCACCCAGTTGACCCTGTTGGTGGTCGAAGGTCTGCTGATGAGTATCGATGCGAATATTTTGTCCCAGCATCACCCCGCTACGGCCATCAATCTGGCCGCTGGAGAGCAGCAGATCGCCGCCTGCAACAATGCCACCGCGTTCGCCGCTGTCGCGGTTATTCAGTTCGCCGCCCTGGGTGTTGACGGACAGCGCCTCACCCGACTGAAGCAGGCCGCGCTGGTTATCCACGCTGCTGCTTTCCAGCGTTAGTCCATGATCGGCATTAATAATCCCATCGACGTTGCTCAGTCCACCGCTGGTGAGCCGCATAGCGCCCGCCGAGACCAGCGAGCCCGTGCTGTTATCAAGATCACCACTGCTGATATGCAGATTAGCCCCCGCAATAACGCCGCCTGATGCCGCATTATTCAGCGCCTCTCCGTGCGTATTAAGCTGCATATCACCGCCGGACTGCAGTCGCCCGCCGCTGTTATCCAGCGCGCCACTGCTCAGCAATAGTTCGCCTCTGGCGCTGAGCAGAGCAGACCTGAAATCAGCGGCCTGGCCCTGCGTATCGATCACCAGGTTTTGTCCCTGAATGACGCCGTGATCACCGGCTAACATTCCGGTTGAGAGTTGCAGATCGCCGCGCGCCACAATGCCGCCGCGATCGCCGCTGGTGCTGTTGTTTAGCTGCGCGCCGTGAGTATCCAGTGAGAGCGCCTGACCCGATTGTAATAAGCCTCGCTGATTGTCGAGCGCGCCGGTCTTCAGCTTCAGCGCCCCATCAGACATCAGTGTGCCGTCAATGTTGGTCAGCAGGCCGCTGCTGATGCTGGCCGCCGAGGCAGCGGCGATAACGCCGTTCTGGTTATCCAGGTCGCCACTGTTAAGGGCAAGTGCGCCACCGCTGATTATCCCTGCTTTACCGCTGTCACGGTTAATCAGCGCCTGTCCGTGGGTATCGAGCGCAAGATCGCCGCCTGACTGGATCAGACCGCTGTGATTGTCCGTTGTCCCGCTGGAAATGCTGAGATCGGTACGGGCGACCAGGTTACCGCCAGTATTGTTCAGTTCACCCTGCTGTGTGTCGATGATCACGCCGTGGCCGAGCAGGGTTCCACGCTGATTATCCAGCGCCTGACTGCGCAAAGTGACCTGCTGGCCCGCTTCGATGCGACCCTGGGTGTTATCAATAGCCTCGCGGGACTTCAGCGTAGCGTCAACGCCAGTTGAAGCAATCAGGCCCTGCTGATTATTCAGGCTTGCGCTGGTGAGTTGCAGATTGCGACTGGCCTGCAGCGCACCCTGCGCGTTCGTCAGGGTCTCCTGAACATCCAGTTGCAGATCGCCGCTGCCCGCAGCCAGCAGCGTGCCACCGCTGTTATCCAGGCTGCCTGATGCAAAATGCAGATTACCGCCGCTCTCAATCCGCCCACCGCGGTTGTCTGTGTCACCCGAAACTGCGATCGCCATCTCACCAGCGCCACGCTGCGACAGCAGACCCTGACGGTGATCCAGCGTGCCCGCCGTCAGCGTCAGCGCCTCTGCCTGGGTGTGTGCCTGTGAGAGATCGAGCCTGTCGCCGCTGAGCGTTAACGCACTCGCTGACAGCAGATTGCCCTGATTGCCCTCCAGACGAGTCGCATTAAGGTTCAGCGCGCTGTTATTACCCGCCAGCTGCACGGTGCCGCCCTGATTATCCAGCCATGGCGTATCCAGCTGCAGTAAGTCACCGTTACCTGCGATGAGCCCGCTGCGGTTTTCAATATGCTCTGCCTGCAGCCGGGTATCGCCTTCATTGCTCAGCGTGCCCTGATTGTTGAGCAACGACCCCGTGGAGATCGTCAGGGCTTCGCGGTTTTGCTGCCGCAGCAGGCCGCGATTGTTACTGACGTTTTGTGCCGCGACAGCGAGGCTGCCCGCCGCCAGTTTGCCGTCATCATTGTTAAGCGCCGTCGCAGCCTGAATCCCGAGTGTACGGCCCGCCACCGTGGCGCCCTGGGTGCTGATATCCGCCTGCGTAGAGGTCAGCGCGATGGCATCTGCTGAGGTCTGGCTCCCGGCGAGATCGACCCGGCTGCCCCGCGCCTGAATCTGGTCGTGCGCCAGGTTTTTACCCCGCGCTTTAAGTTCGCCCTGGCTGGTCAGCAGCAAATTACCGGGCTGGCTCAGCGTCTCATTGCCGCCAACGCCTGCCGCCAGCGTACTTTCAGCGGTGCTCTCAATGGTGCTGGCGGAGAGCGTCGCGTTACGGCCTGCGCTCACCAGCCCGCTGTTGCGCAGCGTGCCGCTGGAGGCCAGCGTGACATCCTGCTGTGACACGATGTTGCCGCGATTCTCCTGGTCGCCAGTGCTGGCTATCTGCAGCGAGGCCTGACTTTGCAGCGTGCCGCGGTTCTCCAGTCTGCCATCCACGGTCAGGTGCAGCTCACCGGCGCTTGCACCCAGCTCACCGGCATTACGCACGCCAACGCCCTTTTCAGTGCCGGTCAGGGTGATTTTATGGGCATACATGCCGCCAATAGCTGCGACGTCGAGCGCAAACTCAGGCCGTGTCGTCCCATTATCCGCTTTCACCGTAGTGACGGTACCTTCGGTCGCAACCTGGTTCCTGCCTGTGACCACATTGAGTTCGCGGGCATGAACTTTTGCGTTAACCGCTACCGACTGCGCAATGATCTGGGTGTAGTCAGCATCGCTGTCATTAAGGCCCTGACCTTCGATATTGATTCGGCCGCCATTAACATCGAAGCCTTTGAGCTGGCCGTTTTCAATCAGCGCCTGTCCGGTGGTCAGCGTATTGCGGCTGGCGTTGATAAATCCGCAACCGTTACAGGTAATGCCTGACGGGTTTGCAATGACTACCGCCGCACGCTTACCGGCTACTTCGATAAACCCGTTAAGCTGGCTGGGATTACGGCTGTTGACTTCGTTGAGAATGACCGTGGCTTCCTGCTTTGACAGCCAGGGGTTAGCCGCCACCATGCCACCCAGTTGAGTAGCCGTGTTCTGATGGCTGTTGTTCAGGATTGCGCCGCGCGCGTCAACGTCGAGCTGGCTGTACTGATTGCGGGAAACACCCTGGCTATTGGGCGTCTGAATGTTGATTTGCGGCAGACCATTTGCGGTGGCCATGATGGTAGGCTGCTGGCTGCCCGGCGCGCTGCTGTCTGCCACAATGTTGGCCTGCACCGGCAGACTGACCACGCCCGCTGCCAGCCAGAGTGCAAAGCTGAGCGGTGAGATCCGCACCCTCGCCTCTGCATATGAGGTGCGCTTCGGGCTTCGGGCAACACGTGAATAGCCGCTACGGGTGATGTCAGACACCACCATTAACATGCCGCGAACCCGGTTGAAGATAAGGCGATAGCAGAGTTTATTCATAATGCGCACAGTCCATTGTCAGCAATATCGATAAAAGGTTTAGTAGTTCCAGTTCACGCTGAAACCATAGGTGACAGGATCGGTTTTGAAGCCGTCCGGTTTCGACAGAGGAATCCCGGCAAAAAAGTCGTAGCTCAGGCTGGCTGGCGTGATCGCGCCGCGCAATCCGATGACGCCGCCCGCCAGATGTCGTCCCAGAGGTCCACCCTGGGAGGCGCTGTTGCCGCCCACCTCGCCATAGTCGGCACCCAGGTAAAGCTCCTGAGTGGGCAGCGGCGTCTGCCAGGCCAGCGTGTTCTGAACGCTCCAGCCGCGACTGGCACTGAGGGTGCGCTCGCCATCAAAACCGCGCACCGTCCAGCGGTTGCCAATCGCGAACTCATCCTGCGGTGTCAGCGGGGTGTTGCTCATCTGGCGACGATATTGAATGTTGTAACTTAAGCGCTGATTACCCAGCGCGAACGGCGTGGTGAGTCCCGCCTGCCAGGTCAGGATTTTAGAAAGCGCGGTGGCATAGGTAGAGTCCTGATATGACTCCTCCCAGGCGGGCAGCGCACCGAACCAGCGTGTACCACGCTGATAGCTGACACCGGCGTCCAGCGTCGCCGGACCGATGTAGTGCCGGTGTGACAGGCCGAGTCGCCATGCGCTGGTACGGCGCTGCTGGCTGCTGATTTCGGTGTCGTTGATGAAGTTGCGCGACTCTTTAACCAGCACATCGGCGCTGACGGTGGTTTTGGCAGCGGCATTGCGGTAGATCACCCGGCTGGCCTGCACATCCAGCGAGCGACTCTTTCCGGCGTAGAGAAAATCGCGGCTGTAACCGGCGACTGTCTGATGGTAGTCGTAGTCGCTGGCGGTAAGGCCAAACAACCAGTAGCCGACAGGCACCGAGTAATGTCCCGACAGGCTTTTGCTGCTTTTTCTGCCAGCAAATCCCAGGTCGCGACTGGCGGTCAGGTAGAAGAGATCGCTGAGGGAGGTCGGGTTATCCAGCGCCAGCATCATCCCGCTCTGATAGCGCCCGGTACTTTCGGTGCCGGAATCATCCAGCCATGCGCCGAGTCGCCAGAAACGGCGCTGCGTGCGTTCAATCACAATGTCACTTTCACCCGGATTGAGGCCAGGACGGAGCGCCATATGCGCCTCTACTGTCGGCAGACGCTGCAGGTTTTCCAGCCCCTGTTCAATATCCCGTAAATCCAGCAGATTGCCTGCATGGGCGGGTAATGTCGGCCACAGGCTGACATAGCGGGATGATGAGGGTGACAGTTCCACACTGCGGATTTTGCCAGGCACGATCAGCAGGTGCAGCACGCCCTGGCGCAGATCCTGCTGCGGAGCCAGCACGCGCGTAGTGACCCAGCCATGATTGATCAGCCGGTTTTGCAGCGTGCTCATTAACTGGCTGATGCCTTTTACGCCGAGACAACGACCATTGGCCTGACTGGCCAGACGCTGCAGAGGCACCCAGTGCGGCAGCGCCTCCTGCCCGGACAGACTGACCTGCTGAATAACAAAACAGGGTGTTTCCTGCGGGAACGTCAGGTGGGAAGGTGCCGGAACCGTTTCTGAGAGACGCACATCAGGCACCTGTGGCATCAGCCGCTGCTGACGCGCTTTTTGTTGCTCCTGCTGATGCTGTAATTGCTCATCACCCGGCGCCGCCTGCACAGTAAAAACTGGCAGGGTGTTAATCAGCAGAGCGCAAAGCAGAGGTGCCAGCGTTGTTAAAACTCCATTTTTTTGGGGCTGCATAACCGATCCATGTGGTTAAGGTGTAACAAAATGTATATGACTACTTTCCTGCGCACATTATGGCGCTGGAATCAAAAACCACAAGAAAAATTGCAGAAAAACTTACACTAAACTTACAAAAGTTAGTGAGACAGGCCATTTAAAAAAGTACCAGTAATTGCCCGTAAATCAGGGATTGCTGAGTCCGGCGAAACGCCGGAATTAGCTAAAGGCGCAGAGACGGATATTTTTAGCCAATGAATAACAAGGGATTAGCCATTCGCTAAGCGCGTCAGAGACCAGCTTTGTAGCCGGGCTAACGACGGAACTGAAGTAGCCGAACTCGTTACCTGAAAAGTTTTCTGGCTATAGCAAATATTCTCACGGTTATTCTCTTGTTATAAATGGTACGAATTTCAGGCATCATCCTGATACTACCCTGCCATGCTCATAAAATTTTACTTTAGTCAAAATTATGAATGAATTTTGCTTTAGTCGATATCGCACTCTCCTGCGCCAGCGTCTGTTTCAGGGGCTTCTCCAGGACATAAAAAAAGCCCCCTCTGAATCGAATCGAGGAGGCTTACCATTAATTAGCCAGCGTTATTGCTGTTGCTTAGTGCAGCTTCAGCCGGGGACGAATAACCCGGTTAATACTGCCGACCAGCATCATCAGCCCGGTTTTGAAGTAGCCGTGCAGGGCGATCTGGTGCATACGGTAAAGCGAGATGTAGACAAAGCGCGCGATGCGCCCTTCCACCATCATTGAGCCGCGCATCAGGTTGCCCATCAGGCTGCCGACCGTACTGAAGCGGGAGAGCGATACCAGCGAGCCATGATCTTTATAGACATAGGCTTTCAGCGGTTTACCGTCACGCTGCGCCAGAATGTTGTCCATGGCACGTGAGGCCATCTGATGCGCTGACTGGGCGCGCGGTGGTACAAAACCGCCGCCCGGCAAGGCGCAGGAGGCGCAGTCGCCAATTGCGTAGATGTCATCGTCCAGCGTGGTTTGCAGTGTCTCTTTGACCACCAGCTGATTGATGCGGTTGGTTTCCAGTCCGCCAATCTCTTTCAGGAAGTCGGGTGCTTTAATCCCAGCCGCCCAGACCATCAGATCGGCTTCGATAAACTCACCGCCTTTAGTATTCAGGCCATTCCGCTCGGCGCTGGTGACCATGGTCTGCGTCAGCACGCGCACGCCCAGCTTGGTTAGCTCCTGATGTGCCGCAGCAGAGATGCGTGGTGGCAGTGCAGGCAGAATACGTTCACCCGCTTCCACCAGCGTCACATTCAGCGCTTCGCGCCCCAGGCCTTTGAAGCCGTAGCTGTGCAGCTGTTTCACCGCGTTATGCAATTCAGCTGACAGCTCAACGCCTGTTGCCCCGCCGCCCACGATGGCGATGTTAACTTTCTCGACCCGGCCTTCGCTGGCGGAGAATTTCAGGAACAGGTTGAGCATTTCGTTATGGAAACGACGCGCCTGATGCGGATTATCCAGGAAGATGCAGTGATCTTTGACGCCCGGCGTACCGAAATCATTCGAGGTGCTGCCCAGCGCCATCACCAGCTGGTCGTAGGCCACTTCACGCTGTGGCACCAGCACTTCGCCCTGCGCATTCAGCACTTCAGCCAGGCGGATCACTTTTCGGGTGCGATCGATATCGGTAAGCGAACCCAGCTGGAACTCAAAACCGTGATTGCGGGCATGAGCCAGATAGCTCAATGCATCAATGCCTTCGTCCATTGAGCCGGTCGCCACTTCGTGCAGCAGCGGCTTCCACAAGTGACTGTGGTTACGATCAACCAGGATAATCTCGGCCTTCTTTTTACGACCCAGTTTATGGCCCAGCTGCGTGGCCATTTCCAGGCCGCCCGCTCCCCCTCCGACAATAACAATTTTCTTAACAGACGTAGTCAACAAAGACCCCCTCAAATTGTGAACCAAAAGTTAACCAAAGGTTAAATTAAACCTTAAGAAACATAGGGTTGGCGAAGTTAAAATCGCAATCTGCTGGGAGAATAGCATGGCGGGAAGAGGAGAACATAAGAATATTGATATACATCAAAGCGGGAAAATAAAACTCAGATAATTACGTAATAAAAACAGGCACCTTGCGGTGCCTTTGCTGCTTAACCTAATGTTTTAAAAGCTTTTATCCGCTTAAGATGTGGGGATATATTTTTGAATTTGTGCCCTTCCGTCTCATCCCAGACAATTTCATAAAACGGATGCAGCTGGTCAGCAATGTGCTGGCTGTCGAGCGCCTCATCGTGACGGGAGAGAATGGCCAGACAGCGGTCGCGATTACGCTCGCGAAAATCGCTGACGCACTTCGTTGCGATATCCTGATACTCCTCCGGCCGGTCAATCTTCCCTTCCATGTTCGCCTGCGGCGAGAGGTTGGGATTAAAAATCACCTGCCGGATGCCGCACAGAAATCCAATGCGCTCTGACCAGAAGCCGCCCAGTCCGACGCCGCAAATCAGCGGCCGGTCGTCGTCAGAAAGCGTCAGCATCTTATCGGTCTCTTTTAGCAGAAACTGCATGTCATGTTTGGGATGGCGGGTGCTGTAACTGATCAACCTGACGTCAGGATCGATAAATTGCAGTTGCAGCACTTTTTCGTGATTGCCCGGACTGTTGGAATCAAAACCGTGCAGATAGATGATCATGATAATCCTCAAGGTAGTGATAGCGCCGGGCAGTCACTGCTTACCACGACGCCTTATGAGCCAGCCAGCGTTCCTGAAGCGCACTCAGTTGCTGAGCATTATTTTTCCAGCGATGCGTTCCCCGCAGTTCATCGCGGGTAAACCTGCCCTGATGATACAGCTGTGTGACCCGCTCTGACCCGACCGGGATCAGGTTATCCAGTACACTGATAGCACCCTGACGCTGATTGCAGACCAGAATCATGTCACAGCCCGCGGAAAGGGACTGCTGCGCCCGCTCAGGATAGCTGCCCATCACCGCTGCGCCCTCCATCGACAGATCGTCGGAGAAAATAATACCGTCAAAGCCCAGTTGCTCACGCAGCACGGTTTTAAGCCAGTATGGCGAACCACTGGCGGGCAGCGGATCAACTTCGGAGTAGATGACGTGTGCCGGCATGATGGCGTCCAGCGCCTGTTCGGTAATCAGCTTGCTGAAGATTGCCATGTCATGCTCACGCAGCGTCTTTTCGTCCCGCGGATCGCGTGGGGTCTCTTTATGCGAATCCGCACTCACCGCACCGTGACCCGGAAAATGTTTGCCGGTGGTCTTCATGCCCGCCTCGTGCATCCCCGCAATAAAGCGGCGGGCGACGTCAAGGGCGATGGCCGGATCGGCATGGAAAGAACGGTCGCCAATCGCGGCGCTGATATGACCAATATCGAGTACCGGCGCAAAGCTGATATCGATATCCATGGCGATCATCTCGGCCGCCATTTGCCATCCCGCCTGTTGCGCCAGTTCACCGGCGGTATCCAGGTCGTGCAACGCAGCAAAAGATTGCATGGCAGGCAGTTGGGTGAAGCCGTCACGGAAACGCTGCACGCGACCGCCCTCCTGATCCACCGCCACTACCAGCCGGGTGTGAGAGGCGGCGCGGATCTGCCGCACCAGTTCTGCCAGCTGAGCGGGATCATGATAATTTCGGGCAAATAAAATTAAACCGCCCACCAGCGGATGCTGCAGGATGTCGCGCTCTTCGCCATCCAGTTCATAACCCTCGACGTCAAGCATCAGTGGGCCGGGTAAATCTGATCTCATATCATGAATCCTGTAGCGAAACGCACCTGCGTAACGCGATTAAATCTGTTCCCAGCTCTGTCGAGCCAGCTGTTGTAATGTGTCGTCGTCACGCTGACCGGCACGGAGCTGATACCAGCTGGCCATCAGCAACTGCAGCCAGGGCTGCCAGCGTCTGACCTGCTGCACCAGCGCGGTAAGCGGCAGCTGCATCGCCGCGGCATACTCAGCCAGCCACTCGGCCTGGTGCTGCGGATCGCTGGCACAGACAGCCGCCAGCTCCAGCGCCACGTCGCCATCGGCGGCATACTCCCAGTCGATCAGACGCAGACCTTCGGGACCTTGTATGACATTTCCGGCATGCAGATCCATGTGCAGCGGAGCCAGCCTCAGCGGCTGGGGTTCACCCTGCTGCGTCAGACGCCTCAGCGCCCGCAACCAGCGGTGATGCCGCTGTGGAGTGAGCTGCCAGTAGCGCCATAACAGCGGCAACAACTGCAGACGATAGCCGGTCAGCGGCTGCTGATGCAGCTGCTGTAGCAGTGCCACGATCTGTGGACGCTGCTGGCTGAAACGGTGTTCATCCAGCGCTTCGCCTGCGCACCAGGTCAGGATAATCCCCTGACGATGGCCCGCCACGGGATGCGGCGCCACTCCGCTGGCTTGCAATTTGCGTAACAGACGGAATTCGCGCTGCCGATCCACAAACGGAATAGCCGGTTGCGGTGCCGCCCGCGCGATAAAGGTTCCGCGCGGGCTGACAATCTTCTGGCTGTGCCCGGTCAGACCGGCCAGCGGGATAAAGGATGTCTTTTCTGGTTCGCCGGTGACCTGCTGAATCATCCGCTGGAAAGCGGGATTAATTCTGTGCAATGCCGTTGCCGGACCAGATGATCTCGCCTGTCTGAACCAGCATCAGTTGCATTTGCAGCGTCGGCGCTTTGACATCGCCACGCGCGTTGCTGTAGAGCACATACTGAGCGTTAACGTTACGCGCCAGGCCAATCGCTTTACTGCGCGAGTTCAGGCTGTCATCCGGCGATAATCCCAGCGTCTGCTTGGCCTGCGCCAGTTGGTCAGCAGAAACCAGGGTGAATTTGCCGTTGTTATTCAGCGCATTCTGGATAGCTGCCGTCGCTTTCTCGCTTTGCAGCGCACCGTTGGTGCTGTTTTTAACCCGATCCACCAGCAACACGCTGCCCGGCTCGGCGCTGGCGGCCTGTAACATCTGCGCCACCAGCGGCTGAACGCTGGCATCCCAGTTGATAGTGACCAGTTTCGGTGGCTGCGGCACTGGCTGCGGTTGCGGCACCGGTTCAGGTTGTGGAACGGGCTGCACCGGCTCCACAGGTTGAGTCGGTTCAACCGGTGCAGGCTGCTGCTGTTTCACCACACAGCCGGTCAGAATGAGCGCCATCAGGAGCGCTCCGGTACGATTAACACTGCGTATCACGTAGAAAATCCTTAAAGATAGAGATAAAGACGAACCTTGCTGGCCGTCAGGTTACCCAGTTGCGAAGTGGCGATAATGCTGCCCTGCGCCGGAACGGTAACGGTCTGCGCCGGTTCCTGCGGGGTGATTTCCAGCCCTTTGTCGTCATACCAGTAGTAACGATAGTGCACAACAACCGGTGTTTCGCGCTGATTATAGAGCACGCTGGTGGCACGCTTTAGTCCATCGTTCTCATCCAGCGTCGGTTCATCGGTAATGATCCCTGCCGACAGCACAGAGGACTCCATCACCAGCGACTGTGACGTATTGATCATCGGTTTTTCACTGCTGCAGGCCGTCAGGCAGAGCAGGATCGGCAGGCCAGTCAGCCAGGATCGCATAGCACGCTTCCGTTATCAGGTCAGTTAGAGAGCATCGGTCCCAGCGGTTCACCGCCCAGCAGATGCATATGAATGTGATAAACCTCCTGACCACCATGTTGATTGCAGTTCACAATCAGACGATAACCATTTTGATCGATACCTTCCTGACGGGCGATTTTCGCCGCGGTAGTAAACATACGTCCCAGCGCATGCTCATGCGCCGCTTCCGCCTCGTTGACCGTTGGGATCAGCACATTCGGCACGATTAAAATATGGGTCGGCGCTTTGGGCGAAATGTCGCGGAAGGCAGTGACCAGCTCATCCTGATAAACCACATCAGCGGGGATTTCGCGGCGGATAATTTTACTAAAAATGGTTTCTTCTGCCATGGTGCAATTCCTTTAGCTTTAGCCTGAGTCTTAATCAATCAGTATGCGGGAGAAATTTGTTTTCTTTCAACCTCAGGACCACTTTTCTTGCATTGTTCGCCTGCCTTTGCAGCAGCACCCTCTCTCCGTGACCCGCACGCTGTTCAGAATGCTGGCAACGCCCCTGCCACACCAGAAAATGAAACGCTGTTTTATAAATTAGAATTTCGCCACCCTTTTCTTTGTATGACTGCCACTTCAGCGCCAGCACTTGCCAAATTGCGAAGGTTTAGCCGCCCCGTCAGTTCTACTTTGCTAACCAGTCCGGGTGAGATGACCGGCGTCACCAGGGATAAACCGCCATAAACATCAAGGAGCATTCAGACATGCGCTCACGTAAAATTGGTCTTGGCCACTATCTGGCCTACGGTTCCGGAGATTTTCTTGGAGCAGGTACCACGGCGCTGACCGCCGCCTGGTTGCTCTATTTTTACACCACCTTTTGTGGGTTAACCCCGATTCAGGCTACGCTGATCTTTGCCGCTGCCCGCGTGCTGGATGCGATAGTCAGTCCGCTGATGGGCTTTCTGACCGATAACTTCGGTTCGACCTGGCTGGGCAAACGCTTTGGCCGCCGCAAATTCTTTATCCTGCTCGGCATACCCTGTGTATTCAGTTATAGCCTGATGTGGGTCAGCGACATGAGTTTCTGGTGGTATCTCTGCACGTATCTGCTGTTTGATATCGTCTACACCATGATCCTGGTGCCGTATGAAACGCTGGTGCCGGAAATGACCGACGATTTCAAACAGAAAACCCGCTTCTCCGGTGCCCGCATCGGCCTGGCTCAGCTGTCGGCCATTCTGGCCGCCTTTTTACCCGGTATTTTGCTGGGTATGCTGGGCAAAGATAATCCTCTCTCCTTCTTCTACGCCAGCCTGGTGTTCTCGGTAATCTGCGCGCTGGTGCTGACGCTGGTGTGGTGCTTTACCTGGGAGCGTCACCCCGATGACTTTTCCGCCGAGTCACGCCGTGCAGAGCAGGAAAAGCAGCAGCTGACGCTGATGCAAAATCTCAAACGGCTCTATGTCGAGCTGGCTTCAACCTTACGCATCCGCATCTTCCGCCAGCACCTTGGCATGTACCTCGGCGGCTATATCGCCCAGGATGTGTTTAACGCCGTCTTTACCTGGTATGTGGTATTTGTGCTGATGCAGAGCGCTCAGGTCGCCTCCAGCCTGATGGGCACCATGGCGGTGCTGCAGTTTATTGCCGTGATGGCGATGATTCCGCTCTGCATCCGTATGGGACCCGCGCCCGCCTACCGTCTGGTGGCTGTACTGTTTGGCCTTGCGGCGCTCTCTTACGCTGGATTGTGGTATGCCGGAATGAACGACAACATGTCACTGCTGCTGGTGATCTCCGCCCTGGCAGGCCTGGGACGTGGCGGCATCAACTATGTGCCATGGAACACCTATACCTATATCGCCGATGTAGATGAGGTGATCACCGGACAGCGCCGTGAAGGAATTTTTGCCGGCATCATGACCCTGACGCGTAAAGCGTCGCAGGCTGGCGCAGTCATGCTGGTCGGTATCGTGCTGCAGCTTTCCGGCTTTGTCTCTGGCCAGGCAACTCAGGTACCCGGCGTCAGCCACACTATCCTGGCGATTCTCAGCATCGGCACTGTGGCCGTGCTGGCCTGCGGCTTTATCGTGTCACTGCGCTTTAAGCTTAATCTGCAGACCCACACTGTGCTGCGCCAGGAGACGCTGAAGATGCGCGACGCGGGCCGCATCGTGCCAGAAAGCATCACGCCGGAAGCACGCGGAATTGTAGAAACGCTGGCTGGCATGCCTTACGAAAATCTTTGGGGCAACAACAACATTGGCTTCCTTAATCGTAATAAGCCAGCGCCGGAAAAATTGTCCGCACATCCCACTTTAAACCCTTCTTTAAACCCGACCTTAAAACGACAGGAATAAACCATGACTGTATTTCCCGTTAAACACAGCAAATTATTGTGCCAGCCCGAGCATCTGTTGCCACGCAGCGAACTGGTACAGCTGATTCAAAAGCTGACACAGAATCTGGTTAACATCACCGATGAGACAGGCGAATTTTTATTACGGCTGGACGATGGCCGGGTGATTGATACCAAAGGCTGGGCGGGTTGGGAATGGACACACGGCATCGGTCTGTATGGCATGCTGCACTACTATCAGCAGACCGGTGACCAGCAGACGCTGGCGATCATTGATGAGTGGTTTACGCAGCGTCTGGCGGAAGGCACGCCGACCAAAAATGTGAATACCGTTTGTCCTTTTCTGACGCTGGCCTACCGTTACGAAGAGACCGGGAACCCGGCCTGGGTGCCGGTGCTGGAGCGCTGGGCAGAATGGGTCATGTATGAGATGCCGCGTACCGAACAGGGCGGCCTGCAGCACATTGTCTATAACAACGAAAACCCGCAGCAGCTCTGGGACGATACACTGATGATGAGCGTGATGGCGCTGGCTAAAATTGGCCAGTTGCTGAAGCGCGATGAGTGGATTGAAGAAGCGAGTTATCAGTTCCTGCTGCACACCCAGTATCTGATGGATCGCAAAACCGGCTTATGGTTCCACGGCTGGAACTTTGACGGCCGCCATAACTTTGCTGATGCACGCTGGGCGCGCGGTAACAGCTGGGTGACGATTGTCATTCCCGACTTCCTGGAGATGATGAACTGGCCTGAGCATCACGCTACCCGCCGTTTTCTGCAGCAGGTGCTGGAGACCCAGGTTAAAGCACTCAGGGAGTGTCAGCACAGCAGCGGATTGTGGCACACCCTGCTTGATGATCCGCACAGCTACCCGGAAGCCTCCGCCACCGCCGGGTTTGCCTATGGCATTCTGAAAGGGGTTCGCAAGCGTTATCTGCCCGCGGAGTATCGCGAGGTGGCAGAAAAAGCGTTGCGCGGCGTGATTGCCAATATTGATGACGATGGCGAGTTAAAACAGGTCTCCTTTGGTACCGCAATGGGCAAGGATCTGGATTACTACCGCACGGTTCCTCTGACCTCTATGCCCTACGGCCAGGCGATGGCCCTGCTCTGCCTGACAGAGTATCTGCGCGTTTACCTCTGAATCCCGGCCAAAAAAAAGCCCCGCTTAGCGGGGCTTTTTCATCTCTGTAAATCATTACATGCTGCGGATGTAATCATCCATATCGGTTTTCAGGTTATCGGATTTAGTCCCGAAAATCGCCTGCACACCGGAACCGGCAACCACCACGCCACGGGCGCCGAGGTTTTTCAGTTCAGTCTGATCCACTTTCGCCACATCGGCGACGCTGACACGTAAACGGGTGATACAGGCATCCAGGTTGGTGATGTTCTCTTTACCACCAAACGCCGCCACCAGTTTGCCCGCCATCTCGGTACCTGTCGCGGTAGATTGCTCGCTGCTGCTGCTCTCTTCACGGCCAGGTGTTTTCAGATCCAGCTTCGCAATCAGTACACGGAATATGGTGTAGTAAACCAGACCATAGATGATACCAACAATCGGGAACAGCCAGATTTTACTGCTGTTGCCGCTCAGGACGATAAAGTCGATCAGACCGTGTGAGAAGCTGGTGCCATCACGCATCCCAAGCAGGATACAGATTGGGAATGCCAGACCCGCCAGCAGCGCATGGATCACATACAGGATCGGTGCTACGAACATGAATGAGAATTCAATCGGTTCGGTGATACCGGTCAGGAATGCGGTCAGCGCGGCGGAAATCATGATACCGCCCACTTTAGCGCGATTTTCAGGCTTCGCTGAATGCCAGATAGCAATCGCTGCCGCTGGCAGACCGTACATTTTGAACAGGAAGCCGCCAGAGAGTTTACCTGCGGTCGGGTCACCCGCCATATAACGCGGGATATCACCGTGGAACACCTGACCTGCCGCATTGGTGTATTCACCGATCTGCATCTGGAAAGGAACGTTCCAGATGTGATGCAGACCAAATGGCACCAACGCACGTTCAATTACGCCATAAATACCAAAGGCGACAACCGGGTTTTGATAGGCAGCCCACTGTGAGAACTCCTGAATCGCGGAACCTATCGGTGGCCAGATAAAGGAGAGCAGCACGCCGAGAATGATAGCTGCCAGACCGGAAATAATCGGCACAAAACGCTTACCGGCAAAGAAGCCCAGATATTCTGGCAGCTTGATGCGGTAGAAGCGATTAAACATGTAAGCGGCGATGGAACCGGCGATAATACCGCCCAGCACCCCGGTGTCGGCGAGGTGTTTAGCCTCGATCTCCGCCGCAGGCAGATGCAGCACCAGCGGGGCAACCACCGCCATGGTTTTCACCATGATGCCATAGGCAACAACCGCTGCCAGCGCCGAAACGCCGTCATTATTGGTAAAGCCCAGCGCCACACCGATAGCGAAAATCAGCGGCATGTTGGCGAACACCGAACCACCCGCTTCTGCCATCACATGCGAAACCACTGCAGGTAACCAGCTGAAATTGGCTGAACCGACCCCTAACAAAATACCGGCAATCGGCAGAACCGATACCGGCAGCATCAGCGATTTACCGACCTTTTGAAGGTTGGCAAAAGCATTTTTGAACATAGCGTGAAGCTCCTGAGTAAGAGTGCATATTTGCGCAGTGCGCGTGGCAAAGAGGGAGGATTCTTTGCCGGGCTGGCGGTGACCGCCTTTTGATTTATTACGAAGGGTAAAATAATTCCCGATTTGTTACTTTGACGGGTATCACGTTTCGACAATCACAAGGGCGCACTTTACGAAATTTCTTACTGATCCGCACCAGTAATCGGCGATAAAAAGCTGACCCTGTCTGAAAAAACAGGGTCATATACGCAGGTTACAGATTAATTACAGAGTCTGAAATAATAGCTGATCAGGCGCCCAGCTGGCTCATCGGGATATGAAACAGCGTGGAGAAGTTTTGGGTTGTTGTGGCTGCCAGCGTTTCTAAATCCACCCCTTTCAGGACAGCCAGATATTCGGCAACATCGCGCGTATAAGCGGGCTGATTCTCTTTACCACGGAAAGGCACCGGGGCCAGATAAGGCGAATCCGTTTCCACCAGCATCCGATCCAGCGGCACATAGCGTGCGGCTTCACGTAACTGCTCGGCATTGCGGAATGTGACGATGCCGGAAAAAGAGATGTAGAAGCCCATATCCAGCAGTTTTGCTGCGGTGGGCTGATCCTCAGTGAAGCAGTGCAGCACGCCGCCGCAACGTTCAACCTGCTCTTCACGCAGAATCGCCAGTGTATCTTCGCGGGCATCACGGGTGTGAACAATGATCGGTTTGTTCAGCGCAATACCGGTACGGATATGCTCCCGGAACGAGCGCTGCTGCTGATCTTTCGTTTCTGGCTGATAGTGATAATCCAGCCCGGTTTCACCCAGGGCCACCACCTGAGGATCGGCAGAGAGCCGACGAAACTCCTCAACATCATAGGCCTCTTCCTGATTCAGCGGATGCACACCGCAGGAGAGCGCTATATTTTTCCGTTCGCCGACCAGACTTTTAAGGGTATGAAAACCCGGCAGCGTGGTGGCGATTGCCAGCATAAATTTCACATCACGTGCCGCCGCTTTGGCGATCACATCATCCAGGTCACGATGGTTCTTTTCATAGTCCAGGCCATCAAGATGGCAATGGGAATCCACAATAAACATAATTACTCTCAGATAGGTTTAGCCGACAAGCGCGGGCTTCTGTTTGTCCGCCCAGCTCAGAAGCTGATCGGTCAGCAATAATTCGCGATTTACCGATGCCACATGCAGTAGCTGCTCGCGACAGCGCATCCACTCCTGGATGCTGCTGTTGAGCGCGCTGGCAGAAAAGTATCCGGCCAGCAACTGCACCACATCCTGACGATCGATATTACTCAGCCACTGACCTGCATGTTGCTGCCACTTCATTGCATCCAGCAGCAAAGAGAGCAGCCAGCCGATACGCGCTGCCGCGTCGTCGGCGTTCAGCGCAGGCAGCAGTTGCAGGATGTCCTGCTGCAACGCAGCGGACAGCGCATCGCAGAGCTTCTGCCGGGCCTGCCACGGTCCGTTTTCCAGCAGGCTCAGCGCCGCACCCGGTGCACCTGCGCTCAGACGCAGAGCCGCCAGCAGCATCTGTTCGTCGTGCGCAGCGTGCTTCTTCAGCCAGAGCAGGCTTTGTCCTTCGTCCGGCGGCGTCAGATGCAGCGCCATGCAGCGGCTGCGCAGCGTGGCCAGCAGGCGCGAGGGATCCCGGCTGCTGAGGAAGAACCAGCTGTTGGCTGGCGGCTCTTCCAGCGTTTTCAGCAAGGCGTTGGCCGCCGCTTCCGAAAGCTGCGCGGCATCCGGCAGCCAGACCACTTTCGCGCCGCCCTGCTGACCAAAGTGGTACATTTTTTCAGTAACCTGCCGCACAGCATCGATGCCCAGGGTACTTTTGCCCTTCTCCGCCTCAAGCCGATACCAGTCAGGATGGGTATTGGCCTGCATCAGCTGGCAACCGTGACACTGCCCGCAACTTTTCAGGCCATCCCGCTGCTGGCACATCAGCCAGCGGCTCATCCCCCAGACCAGCGCCTCATCGCCCATACCTGCCATCGCCTGGATCAACAACGCATGGTGAGCGCGATTCTCCTGATGCTGGCCAATCACCTGGCGATAAGGCTGATTCAGCCACGGATACCAGTTCATCACGCCTGCTCCGCCAGCCAGCCATCCAGCGCCGCCTGAAGTGACGCTGTCACATCACTCAGTGATTGTGTGGCATCGATGGTGATGATGGTGGGATCCTCCGCTGCCAGCGCCAGATAGCGCGCGCGGGTGCGTTCAAAGAAACGCAATGACTCCTGCTCAATGCGATCCAGCTCACCGCGCGCACGGGCGCGCTGCAGACCGATGTCGGGTGTCACATCAAGATAGAGCGTGAGATCGGGGCGGAAATCGCCTAAGACGGTATCACGCAGCGTCTGCATCAGACCGGCGTCAAGTCCACGTCCGCCTCCCTGATAAGCCTGAGAAGAGAGATCATGACGGTCGCCGATCACCCAGGCACCGCGCGCCAGCGCCGGTTTAATGACCGTTTCCACCAGCTGAACCCGTGCCGCATAGAGCATCAGCAGTTCCGCTTTATCTGTGGCCTGCTCGCCCTCAATACCCTGCTTAAACAGCACCCGCAGCTGTTCTGCCAGCGGCGTTCCGCCAGGCTCACGGGTAAAGACCAGATCGTGAATGCCACGGGCACGCAGCGTGGCGACGATGGCGTCACGCGCGGTGGTTTTACCGGCGCCTTCCAGGCCTTCAATGACGATAAACTTACTGTTCATTTTTTTCCTTTAGCGTCTGCCGGTAAACCTGCACCGCCTTGTTATGGCTGGCAAGATTAGTCGTAAAGGTATGGCCGCCCTTGCCGTCCGCAACAAAGTAGAGATAGTTGGTTTTCTCGGGATGAGCCGCTGCCTGCAGAGAGGCTTTACCCGGCATGGCGATCGGACCCGGCGGAAGACCGTTAATGATATATGTATTGTAAGCGCTGGCCGTCTCAAGATCTTTGCGGGTCAGCGTCCCGTTATAGCTGTCGCCCATGCCATAGATGACGGTGGGATCGGTCTGTAACCGCATACCGGTGCGCAGGCGATTGATAAACACCGAGGCTACGCGCGCGCGCTCTTCGCTGACGCCGGTCTCTTTCTCAATAATTGAGGCCATGGTCACCAGCTCCTGTGGGGTTTTATAGGGCAGATTATCCGCCCGTCCCTGCCACACCTCATCAATGGTTTTTTTCATCCGCTCATGAGCGCGCTGTAGCAGCGCCATATCGGTGGTGTTAGCCGTGTAGAGCCAGGTATCCGGGAAGAAGTTGCCCTCCAGCTGCTCAGGCTCCACTTTTAGTGCGCTGGCAAGGGTGGCGAACTGATCATCTTTCAGGGTATGCCGGATATAAGGCGCTTTGCGCAGCTCACTCAGCCACTCTTTCAGCCGCTGGCCTTCCACGAATCGCACCGGGAACTGCGCCTCTTTACCGCTGGCCAGCAGTTGTAACAGCGAGCGCACCGTCATGGTTGGCTCAAGGCGATAGGTACCCGCCTTGAAGGTCGCCAGTTCAGGTTCCAGACGCAGCAGCGCGCCAAACCAGATACTGTGCGGAATAATCTTCTGCTCTTCCAGCTGCGCTTCAAGTGCGACCCGGCCCGTGCCGGCAGGCAGCGTGTAGATCGTTTCCTGCTGCAGGGTTAACGGGGTAGCCGCAAACCGCTTAACCTGCCAGTAACTCAGCACAGCCGCGAGACCCACGATCGCCAGCAGGCTGACGACGATTTTTTTGCTTCGAATCATGTTGCATCCATTATCTTTTCACAGCTTGCGCGCAACTGATTAAACAGCGAGCGCTCAGTAAACTCTACCGCTTCTATCTGTCGGACCGGCAGGACCGGCATCAGCGCGTTACATATCACCACTTCATCGGCGGCCAGCAGCTGCGCCGGTTCGCTTTTTATTACCTGGCAAGCCTGGCCTCCGGCCGCAAGTTGCGCCATCAGACTCCGCCGCATAATGCCATCCACACCCGACGCTGACAGATCAGGCGTAAAAATTTGCGAGCCCTGACGCCAGAATAAATTGGCCGCACAGCATTCCACCACCCAACCTTCAGTGTCAAGCACCAGCGCTTCGTCGGCGTCTGTCTGGTCAAGATGAGCTCTGATCATCACCTGCTCCAGACGATTAAGGTGCTTGATACCGGCAAACTGTGGATTACGTGCCAGACGGATCGGGCTGAGCCGGAGTGACGCGCCACGCTGTTGTAAATCGGCGTAGTGTTGCGGCCAGGGCGCCAGCGAGACAATTCGCGTGGATTCACCACAGCCGCGCCGGCTGTAGCCCCGCCCGCCGCTGCCCGTGCTGATAATCACTTTCAGCACCGCCTGAGTTTGTTGCTGCGCGGCCTGTCGCATTTCTGTCTCAAGCTGAAGCCAGTCGACGCCATCAATCCATAATCGCTCACAGCCCTCTTTGAGGCGCTGAATGTGGCTCTCCAGCAGCACGATTTTACACTGACGCACGGCGGCGGTAGTAAAACAGCCATCCCCAAACTGCAGGCCACGGTCGCTGGCGGCCAGCACCGATTGTTTTAACCCGTTAATCCACATGGTTCTCTCCTGAGCGTGACTCGTGATTTCAGCGCATTCTGCAGGATAAAAAAAGGCCCGCATCGCGGGCCTTTTTAGCAATCAACAACGATTACACTTTACGGAAGATCAACGAACCGTTGGTTCCGCCGAAACCAAAGGAGTTACACAGGGTGTACTCCAGACCGGGAACCTGACGCGCGGTGTGAGGCACGAAGTCGAGATCGCAGCCCTCATCCGGATTGTCGAGGTTAATGGTCGGTGGAACGGCCTGGTCGCGCAGCGCCAGAATCGAATAGATCGATTCAACCGCGCCTGCCGCACCCAGTAAGTGTCCGGTCATTGATTTGGTCGAGCTTACCATCACGCTGCTGGCTGCTGCCCCAAAGACCGATTTCACCGCCCGCGCTTCCGCTTTATCACCCGCTGGCGTGGAGGTGCCGTGCGCGTTGACATAGCCGATCTGCTCTGGCGTAAGCTGAGCATCGCGCAATGCGTTGATCATTGCCGCCGCGGCGCCTGAACCATCTTCTGGTGGTGAAGTCATGTGGTAGGCATCGCTGCTCATACCAAAACCTACGATTTCCGCGTAGATTTTTGCACCACGTTTCTTCGCATGTTCATACTCTTCGAGTACCACAATGCCAGCGCCGTCACCCAGCACAAAACCGTCACGATCTTTATCCCACGGGCGGCTGGCCGCTTGCGGGTTTTCATTACGGGTTGAGAGAGCACGTGCTGCACCAAAGCCACCGACGCCTAATGGCGTACTGGCTTTCTCTGTGCCACCCGCCAGCATCACATCAGCATCGTTATAGGCGATGATACGTGCGGCATGACCGATGTTATGCACACCAGAGGTACAGGCTGTCGCGATAGAGATGCTTGGACCTTTCAGGCCATACATGATGCTGAGATGACCCGCCACCATGTTAACGATGGTTGAAGGCACAAAAAATGGGCTGATTTTGCGCGGGCCGCCGTTGACCAGTGAAGTATGATTCTCTTCAATCAGACCTAAACCACCGATGCCGGAGCCAATTGCTGCGCCCATACGGCTTGCATTTTCGTCGGTAACAACCAGACCACTGTCCTGCATGGCCTGCATACCGGCCACAATGCCGTACTGGATGAAGGCATCCATCTTGCGCTGATCTTTGCGCGAGATGTAGTCATCACAATTAAAATCTCTTACCAGACCTGCAAAACGTGTTGCATAAGCACTGGTATCAAAATGGTCGATCAGGGTAATGCCGCTCTGACCGGCAAGGAGAGCACTCCAGGTAGACTCTACGGTATTGCCGACAGGAGACAACATGCCAAGACCAGTCACAACTACACGACGCTTAGACACGTTCGTCCTCCAGGGAGGGGAAATAGGGAACTATGTGGGACAAACAAAAAAATCAGGCGGTCGAGCGACCGCCTGAAGATATTCATTAGCCTTTATGGCTATTGATATAGTCGATCGCTGCCTGAACGGTAGTGATTTTCTCAGCTTCTTCGTCTGGAATCTCAGTATCAAACTCTTCTTCCAGAGCCATCACCAGCTCAACGGTATCAAGAGAATCGGCACCCAGGTCTTCTACGAAAGATGCAGAGTTGGTGACTTCTTCCTCTTTCACACCCAGCTGCTCACTGATGATTTTCTTAACGCGTTGTTCGATATCGCTCATACTATTTAATTTCCTATCAAAACTCGCTTTCGCGATGGTTTTCGTAGTGTATAAAATGGTGAAAAAGATGCAACAAAATCCCGGCTGGTCGAACCACGATTTTGCGTTATTTTGCGGTTCTAACCGCAAATAAAGCAAATCATTTCGTGATTTATCAGACCATGTACATTCCGCCGTTGACGTGCAGCGTTTCACCTGTGATGTAGGCTGCTTCGTCAGAGGCTAAAAATGCCACAGCATTGGCGATTTCCTGAGCATCGCCTAAGCGACCCGCAGGAACTTCCGCCAAAATACCGGAACGTTGATCTTCGTTCAGTGCCCGCGTCATGTCAGTCTCAATAAAGCCTGGAGCCACGACGTTGACGGTAATGCCACGTGACGCGATTTCGCGCGCCAGTGATTTGCTAAAGCCAATCAAACCCGCTTTTGCTGCCGCATAGTTTGCCTGGCCCGCATTACCCATAGTTCCAACAACGGAACCAATGGTGATGATACGGCCCACGCGCTTTTTCATCATGGCACGCAGGACCGCCTTGGAAAGGCGGAATACCGATGTGAGGTTGGTATCCAGGATATCCTCCCACTCATCGTCCTTCATGCGCATGAGAAGATTATCACGCGTAATGCCTGCATTATTGACTAAAATATCCACTTCGCCAAATTCAGCACGAATATTCTCTAAAACAGTGCTGATTGAGTCAGCGTCAGTCACATTCAGTAACAGGCCTTTGCCCTTGTCGCCAAGGTAAGCACTGATGGCGTCGGCGCCACTCTGGCTGGTTGCAGTTCCTACCACTTTAGCACCGCGTGCCGCCAGTGTTTCTGCAATCGCACGACCAATGCCGCGACTCGCGCCGGTAACCAGCGCAACTTTACCTTCAAAGCTCATGATATTCCTCTTATTCCTTACCGAGTGCAGCCGTCAGGGATGCAGTATCGTTAACGGCAGCCGCTGTCAGGCTATCGACAATACGTTTCGTCAGTCCGGTCAGGACTTTGCCTGGCCCCATCTCCAGGAGCTGCGTCACGCCCTGTGCTGCCATCGCTTCCACGCTCTCGGTCCAGCGAACCGGGCTGTAGAGCTGACGGACCAGCGCATGGCGGATGGCTGCAGCGTCGGTTTCAGCTTTCACATCGACGTTGTTGATCACCGGTACCGCAGGCGCGTTAAAGGTGATGCTCTCCAGCGCCACCGCCAGTTTATCGGCCGCAGGCTTCATCAGTGCGCAGTGAGAAGGAACGCTGACCGGCAGTGGCAAGGCACGCTTAGCGCCCGCTGCTTTACAGGCGGCACCCGCACGTTCAACGGCTTCTTTGTTACCCGCAATAACCACCTGGCCCGGCGAGTTAAAGTTAACCGGTGAGACAACCTGACCCTGCGCGCTCTCTTCACAGGCTTTGCGGATAGCCGCGTCATCCAGGCCAATAATCGCCTGCATCGCGCCAGTGCCTTCAGGCACCGCTTCCTGCATCAGTTTGCCGCGCAGTTCAACCAGCTTCACTGCATCCGCAAAGTTAAGCACACCCGCGCAAACCAGCGCTGAATATTCACCCAGGCTGTGACCAGCCATCAGGGCTGGCTGTTCACCGCCCTGCTGCTGCCAGACACGGTAGATTGCCACGGAGGCGGCTAACAGTGCAGGCTGAGTCTGCCAGGTTTTGTTCAGCTCTTCAGCCGGACCCTGACTTACTAATTGCCACAGATCATATCCCAGCGCGTCAGAGGCTTCACGGAAGGTCTCTTCTACCAGCGGATACGTTGCCGCTAATTCAGTCAGCATGCCCACGGTCTGTGAACCCTGACCGGGGAAAACAAATGCAAATTGCGTCATTTTTCGTTCCTGTCAATCAAAAGCGAACCAGCGCAGAACCCCAGGTGAATCCACCACCAAAGGCTTCCAGCAGAATAAGGTGTCCGGGTTTGATACGGCCATCACGGACCGCTTCATCCAGTGCGCTTGGCACCGATGCGGCAGAGGTATTGCCATGACGATCCAGTGTGACGACCACTTTATCCATGGTCATGCCGAGTTTTTTCGCGGTGGCACTGATAATGCGCAGGTTCGCCTGATGCGGCACCAGCCAGTCCAGCATTTCACGATCGAGATTATTGGCCTGCAGCGTTTCATCAACGATGTGAGCCAGCTCGGTGACGGCAACCTTGAAGACTTCGTTGCCTGACATGGTGACATAAGCGGGCTGATCCTGATGCGCACGATCCTGATAAGGCAGCGTCAGCAGCTGTGAATAGCGACCATCAGCATGAAGATGGGTAGAGATGATCCCCTGCTCTTCGCTCTGACCCAGCACGACCGCGCCTGCACCATCGCCAAACAGGATGATCGTGCCGCGATCTTCCGGATCAAGTGCGCGTGCCAGGACATCCGCACCAATCACCAGCGCATGTTTCACTGCGCCATTTTTGATGTATTGATCGGCCACGCTCAGTGCATAGGTGAAACCTGCACAGGCGGCAGCGAGGTCAAACGCCGCGCAGTCTTTGATCTCCAGCATTTGCTGGATCATGCAGGCAGAACTGGGGAAGGCATGACTGGAAGAGGTTGTGGCGACAATAATCAGCCCAACATCGTTCGCTTCAATGCCTGCCATTTCAAGGGCGCGTTGCGCCGCACTGAATCCCATGGTGGCGACGGTTTCGTCAGGCGCAGCAATACGGCGCTCGCGGATGCCGGTACGGGTAACAATCCACTCGTCCGACGTCTCCACCATTTTTTCCAGATCGGCATTGGTGCGGATCTGGCTTGGCAGATAACTGCCCGTACCGATAATTTTGGTATACATCTAGGCTTTGTCACTCCTGGCTAATACAGCATCAAGGCGCGCAGCAATTCGCTCGGGAATTTGCTGCCTCACCGCCTGCTCTGCCTGTTCTATCGCCACAGCGAAGGCGTGTTGATTTGCCGCACCGTGACTCTTGATCACTGTTCCGCGCAATCCTAACAGACAAGCGCCATTGTACTGGTCAGGGTGGAGATGCCCGAAGCGCTTCGTCAGACGTTTCTGAATCCAGCGCCCCAGCAACTGAAGCCACCATGACCGTTTTTTACCTTCCCCTGATGACTTCAGCAGAGAAAGAAACATTCTTACCACGCCTTCCATAGTCTTCAGCGTGACGTTTCCGACAAAACCGTCACAGACCATCACATCCGTTTTACCGGTGAGCAGTTCGTTACCTTCAAGGTAACCAATATAGTTGATTTGCGGTGATTCTCGCAGCACTGCCGCGGCGTCGCGGATCGTTTCCAGCCCTTTGGTCTCTTCATGACCAATATTGAGCAACGCGACACGGGGCCGTGCAATACCAAGCACATGCTCAGCCATTACCGACCCCATTACGGCAAACTGCACCAGCATCGCACTGTCTGAGCCCACATTTGCGCCCAGATCCAGCACCACGGTTTTACCCTGTTGCTGGTGCGGTAAAACGGACATCAGCGCCGGGCGTTTAATGCCATCCAGCGGTCTTAATAAGAGTGTCGACAGCCCCATCAGCGCACCGGTATTCCCGGCGCTGATGCAGGCCTGCGCACGTCCCTCTTTAACCATCTCCAGTGCCACACGCATTGAGCTGCCGCGACTGTTGCGGATGGCCTGAGCGGGCCGCGCATCACTTGCAATAACCGATTCGGCAGGGATGACCTGCAAACGCCCCATCAGGGAGGAATCCGCTTTGGCAAGCAATGTCATGAGAGTGTCGGGGTGTCCGACCAGAAGAAGGAATAGTTCCGAATGAGAGGCCAGTGCCTGCAATGCTGCAGGCACTGTCACGCAGGGACCGAAGTCCCCGCCCATGGCATCAATCGCCAGGGTCAAACGTGTCAAGGTATCGCCTTGCTAAGCAAGAAACTTACTTAACGATAACCTTGCGACCGCGGTAGTAACCGTCCGCAGTGATGTGGTGACGCAGATGAGTTTCGCCAGAAACTTTATCTACTGACAGAGCAGCAGTGGTCAGCGCATCGTGCGAACGACGCATACCACGCTTAGAACGGGTGGGTTTATTCTGTTGTACGGCCATGGACCTTACTCCTATTACTTACGCTTTAAACTGGCTAATACGGCAAATGGATTTGGTTTCTCCACCTCTGCAGGCAGTTTACCAAAGACCATGTCCGCCTCGGACACTTCACAGTGTTCAGAATCGTGCACCGGAACGACCGGCAGCGCGAGAATAATTTCATCCTCGACAACCGCCAGCAGATCGATCTCACCAAACTCGTTGACATCGACCGGCTCGTACGCTTCCGGCAATGCCTCGGCCTGCTCTTCAGAAGAGACAGGGCTGAAGCAGTAACTCACTTTTACGTGATGAGGAAAGGTCTGGTTGCAGCGCTGGCAACGCAACGTCACTTGTACTTCAGCAGTACCCGTCAGTACTGCCAGACGTTGGTTATCAACCGCAAACGACATGGCACAATCCACATCACTGTCCACACTAACGACCGACTCGGCCACACGCTCCACCTGTACAGATGTGTAGACACCCTGATAATCAAGGCGCTTCTGAGCAGTGCGGACAGGGTCCAGCGTTAGGGGTAATTTTACCTTTTGCATAGGGCGCGCATATTAACTTTGTAATGTCATAGAGTCAAAGAAAAAGGCCGTTAAACAGCATCTTTCAACCACTATTCGCATCCAGTGCGGCGCACAGTTTAAAATGACTGTCACCAATTCGCTATCACTATTGAAAAAAAATGACGCCATCGATTCTTTTAGCTTCAACCTCGCCCTTTCGGCAGGCATTACTGCATAAACTCGGCCTGCCTTTTATTACCGCCGCGCCTGAGGTTGATGAGTCACCCCAGCCCGATGAAACCGCTGAAGCGCTGGTAACCCGTCTTGCCGTAGCTAAAGCGCAGGCACTGGCAAAAACGTATCCCAGCCACTGGATAATCGGCTCCGACCAGGTTTGCGTGCTGGATGGCGCTATCGCCGGTAAGCCTCACACGGCTGAGAATGCGCGGGCGCAACTGCGTGCCGCCAGCGGAAAAGCCATTACCTTTTATACCGGTCTGGCGCTATTTCATCCGGTCAGTGGCACACTGCTGCACTGCTGTGAGCCCTTTGTGGTTCATTTCCGCACGTTAACTGACGCTGAAATCAGCGGCTATGTGGAAAAGGAGCAGCCGCTTCAGTGTGCGGGCAGTTTTAAAAGTGAAGGTCTGGGGATTTGTCTGTTTGATCGGCTGGAGGGACGCGATCCCAATACGCTGGTCGGGCTGCCGTTGATCGCGCTCAATGAGATGTTGCAGCAGGCCGGCATCAATCCTTTAACGAACTGATGCCGGAGAGATTACGCTTTCAGTTGACGCAGCTTAAGCAGGCATTGCTTCAGGCCATCATCCAGTGGCGCTTCGACCCGCATCACTTCGCCGGTGCCGGGATGCGTAAAGGTCAGCGCCGCAGCATGCAGGAACAGGCGTTTTAAACCGGTTGCCGCCAGCTGACTGTCAAACTCACGTTCTCCGTAGCGATCGTCGAAGGCAATGGGATGCCCGGCATGCAGCGTATGGACGCGAATCTGATGGGTACGACCGGTGACCGGGCTCGCTTTCACCAGCGTGGCAAATTCGAACCGCTCTTCTACTTTAAAGCGGGTTTCCGAAGCTTTGCCTTCGCTGCTGACGCGCACCACGCGCTCACCGCTTTGCAGGATGTTTTTCAGCAGCGGCGCCTGAACCACCTTCAGGTGTGACGGCCAGTTGCCGCGCACCAGGGCCAGATAGTCTTTCTGCATCCCCTTTTCACGCAGTTGCTCATGGAGGGAACGCAGCGCCGAACGCTTTTTAGCGACCAGCAGAATACCGGAGGTGTCACGATCCAGGCGATGCACCAGCTCCAGAAAGCGTGCTTCCGGTCGCAGGGCACGTAACCCTTCAATCACCCCGAAGCTGAGTCCGCTACCGCCATGCACGGCTGTGCCGGAAGGCTTGTTCATCACCAGCAGCGACTCATCCTCAAACAGGATGGCATCGGCCAGTGAAGCCACTTTCGCCAGTTTGGGAGAAACAGCATCTTCATCGCGTTCCGCTACCCGAACCGGCGGAATGCGCACCTCATCGCCCTCCTCCAGCTTATATTCTGGCTTGACGCGCTTTTTATTCACCCGCACCTCGCCTTTGCGAACGATGCGATAAATCATGCTTTTGGGCACACCCTTGAGCTGGGTGCGCAAAAAGTTATCAATGCGTTGTCCGGCATTTTCAGCCGTGATGGCGACAAAATGTACGCCGGGATTCTCTGTTTTCATGGCGGCGATTCTAAATAGTGTCCCCTGATAGCGCCACCCCTTTTTCTGTGCTTAACTCTGGAGTTGATGTGACGGCAGGTCGCCTCTCTGCTGGCTTTTTCAGCAAAGCGCTGTTTTGTCCGACACATTAGCGATTTAAATGTAAAGAAACTTCACAAGCTGGCTAAAGTCGCCTTGCTATATGAAGGTTAGCAATGGAATAATGCTTGAGTTTCTTACCTGAACCATTTCAGGGCAGAAAAAGAGCGAAATTGTCATTTTGCCGGATTGAGCAGACACGCAGCAATGGCGTAAGACGTAATGCGAAATCAGGCACTTAGCGGGCTGCGGGTTGCGGCCTGGACAACAGTATGGGATGCACGGGTTTTCTTTATTCTCTCAGGCATTTCCACTATCTGGTGCTGTTTTCCCTTATGAAAAACAGGCCACCGACGTTATTTGCGCCCCTCGCGCGGTCGACAGCCGTGAGGTTGACGACATTGCACTAAGTCACGGGGCCATCGGTTGATACTCGTCCAGGGTAACTATGCCCGCAGCTGTAATCACTCATGAAAGAATAACGAGTAAGTCACGATGAAAAGAATGTTAATAAACGCAACTCAGCAGGAGGAGTTGCGCGTTGCCCTGGTTGACGGTCAGCGTCTGTACGATCTGGATATTGAAAGTCCTGGACACGAGCAGAAAAAAGCCAACATTTACAAAGGTAAAATCACTCGCATTGAACCCAGCCTTGAAGCTGCGTTTGTCGATTACGGCGCAGAGCGTCACGGTTTCCTCCCGTTAAAAGAAATCTCCCGCGAATACTTCCCCTCCAGCTACAACGCGCATGGTCGTCCGAATATTAAAGACGTGCTGCGTGAAGGTCAGGAAGTCATTGTTCAGATCGATAAAGAAGAACGCGGCAATAAAGGCGCTGCGCTGACCACCTTTATCTCTCTGGCGGGCAGCTATCTGGTACTGATGCCGAACAACCCACGTGCAGGCGGTATCTCTCGCCGCATCGAAGGTGACGATCGTACCGAGCTGAAAGAAGCCCTGTCGGCGCTGGAACTGCCGGAAGGCATGGGCCTGATTGTCCGTACTGCGGGCGTCGGTAAATCAGCCGAATCGCTGCAGTGGGATTTAAGCTTCCGTCTAAAACACTGGGAAGCGATCAAGAAAGCCGCTGAAAACCGCCCTGCTCCGTTCCTGATCCATCAGGAAAGTAACGTGATTGTGCGTGCCTTCCGCGACTATCTGCGTCAGGACATCGGTGAAATCCTTATCGATAACCCGAAAGTACTGGAACTGGCGCGTCAGCATATCGCTGCGCTGGGCCGTCCGGACTTCAGCAGCAAAATTAAGCTCTACACCGGTGAAATCCCGCTGTTCAGCCACTATCAGATCGAATCGCAAATCGAATCCGCTTTCCAGCGTGAAGTCCGCCTGCCTTCCGGTGGCTCGATTGTGATCGACAGTACCGAAGCACTGACCGCTATCGATATCAACTCAGCACGTGCAACGCGCGGCGGTGATATCGAAGAGACGGCGTTCAACACCAACCTTGAAGCGGCCGATGAGATTGCTCGTCAGCTGCGTCTGCGTGACCTGGGCGGCCTGATCGTTATCGATTACATCGATATGACGCCGGTACGCCATCAGCGCGCGGTTGAGAATCGTCTGCGTGAAGCTGTCCGTCAGGACCGCGCCCGCATTCAGATCAGCCACATTTCACGTTTCGGCCTGCTGGAGATGTCCCGTCAGCGTCTGAGCCCGTCATTAGGTGAATCCAGTCATCACGTCTGCCCACGCTGTAGCGGAACCGGCACCATCCGTGATAACGAGTCACTGGCGCTGTCGATCCTGCGTCTGATTGAAGAAGAAGCGCTGAAAGACAACACCAAAGAAGTTCACGCCATTGTTCCGGTTCAGGTGGCCTCTTACCTGCTGAATGAAAAACGTGAAGCGGTTAACGCTATTGAAACACGCCAGGGTGGCGTGCGGGCTATCATCGTTCCTGATGACAAGATGCAGACCCCACACTACTCCGTGCTGCGCGTGCGCAAAGGCGAAGAGACGCAGACCCTGAGTTATCATCTGCCGAAGCTGCATGAAGCCGAAATGGCGATGCCGTCGGAAGAGGAACATGCTGAACGTCGTCGTCCTGAACAGCCTGCTCTGGCCGCGTTTGTGATGCCTGATGCGCCTCCGGCACCGGTAGAAGTTGAGCCAGAAGCGCAGCGCGCTGAAGCCCAGCCGGCCGCAAAAGCAGCACCTGCTGTGGCTGCGCCTGCTACCGTCAGCACCGGCTTCTTTGGCCGTCTGCTTGGTGGCCTGAAAAAAATGTTCGCAGGCGAAGAAGCCCCTGCCGCCGCACCCGTGGCCACTGAGGTTGCAGAACCCCAGAAAGCGCCTGAAAGCGAGCAGGAAAACGGCAATGGCCGTGGCGAGCGCCGCAGCAATAATAACAACCGCCGTAACAATAATCGTCGTGAGCGTACGCCGCGTAACGGAGATAACGCGCAGTCGCGTGAAGGCCGTGAACCACGCGAAAACCGTGAGCCTCGTGAAAACCGCGAACCTCGTGAAAGCCGTGAACCGCGCGAAAGTCGCGAGCCACGTGAAAATCGCGAGCCGCGCGAGGGTAACGATAATCGCCGCAACAAGCGTCAGTCCCAGTCTGGTGAAGTGCGTGAAGAGCGTCCGGCACTGAGCGAAGAAGCGCGCCAGCAGCGTGATGAGCAGCAGCAACAGCGCCGTGAACAGCGTGCTGAGCGTCAGCGTCGTCGTCAGGAAGAGAAACGCGCCGGTGAAGAAGCTGCCAAAGTGGCTGAGCAGCCGGTAGTGGTAGCCGACGTTCCGGACGTGACCGAGCCGCAGGATGATGAGCGCGTACAGGTTATGCCGCGTCGCAAGCCGCGTCAGCTGAACCAGAAGGTGCGTGTTGATGATAACCGTCCACCTATGCCAGCCGAAGCCAGCGACTTCGCCCAGCCGGCTGAAGTGCGTCAGCCTCAGCAGACAGACGTGGCTCAGCCGCAGCCTGAGTTCCAGGCACCGCAGGGTGAAGAGCAGGATGACAACGACAACCGTGATAACGCCAATATGCCGCGTCGTTCACGTCGTTCGCCTCGTCATCTGCGCGTCAGCGGACAGCGTCGTCGTCGTTACCGTGATGAGCGTTATCCGACTCAGTCAGCAATGCCGCTGACCGCTGCAGCTGCATCACCAGAGATGGCATCCGGTAAAGTCTGGATCCGTTACCCGGTGAGCCAGGCCAGCGAAGAGCAGGTTCAGAATGTGACTCACGAGACGCCAGCGTACAACCGCGAAGAGACAGCAGACGCCGCCAGTGCGCAGCCCGTTGCTGCCGCTGTTGAATCTGTTGCTCAGGAAGCGCCTGTGCAACAGGCCGAGCCGCAGGCAGAAACGCCAGTGCCGGTCGTGAACACTGACGATACCCGTGCTATCGACGCGCCGGTTGACGAGCAGCCTTCCGTTGTTCCGGCGGCAGATGAAGCAAAAGCGGAAGCGGTAGCAGCCGAAGCCGTGCCTGCTGAGCCTGTCACCGAAGCGCCGGTTGTGACACCTGCGGTTGAGACTGCACAGCCTGCAGCGGTTGCAGAAGAAGCACAGCCTTCAGAGGTTGCTGAGCAATCGGCTACCGACGTCAGCGAAGCGATCGCAGCAGAAGTTGAGGAAGTTCTGAATGCGCCGGTCGCTGCTGAAGCTGAAACAGCGCCAGTTCGTGAACCTCATGCTCCGGTGGCCGCACGCGATGTCGCCCCTGAAGCACCGGTGACTGCGGCCGAACCTGTTGTATCAGTGCCTGCAACTGCCTCAGTGCCGAATGACGGTACGCGCTGGAAGCATTTTGCCTCTGCGCCGATGACTAAAGCACCTGCGCCAGTCTGGCAGTCAGAACCGGCACCGCACAGCGACTGGGTGCGTGCACCCTATGAGTTCGACGGTCGCGGTTCTGCGGGTGGTCATAGCGCCACACATCATGCCACTGCCCCGGCGACCAAGCCGTAACGCATAAGCTGTTGTGAACTGAACCCCGGCCTGCAAGCCGGGGTTTTTTTATGCCTGCGATTCTGCCCGCCAGCGGACAGAGGATAATTAACCTCCCCTCCTCGTTTATCAGTAATCAGGAAAGTGCGTGCGTGTGTGCGTGTGTGCGTGTGTGCGTGTGTGCGTGTGTGCGTGTGTGCGTGTGTGCGTGTGTGCGTGTGTGCGTGTGTGCGTGTGTGCGTGAAAGCGTGAAAGCGTGAAAGCGTGAAAGCGTGAAAGCAAGACTGACATGCGAGCTGCCTGTCGCTGTAAATCAACCCGGTTTAATTTCTATGGTTCCCGCCACCGGCTGAATCGCAGGCAAAAAAATCCCACCCTCCTTTAGCGGGAGGGTGGGAAAAAGTAAGCGCATCCGGTTAAAGTACGCTCAAAATTTCAGGTCAGACTACGAGTTCATCTGGAACAGCGACATTTTAGACATGTCAGTAAACGTCTTATAAGACGCCTGTAATGCCGTCTGCTGCATGGTGTAGTTAGAAGCCGCTTCGGTTAAATCCACGTTAACCAGGTCACTCATCTGCGAGCTGTAAATCACACTACGGTCATCGCCCTGAGCATTCAGCGTATCGATCTCTGAAAGCTGGGTACCAATCTCAGAACGCACGGTTAAGATATTATTCAGCGAGTTACCCAGGCCACGGTTGGTTTTATCCATCGCCGCCTGGAAAGTCTGTTTGGTTGCGGCGTCAGCATCATCCTGCGGCACTTTCAGCGCAGCAATGGCGCTATCCAGCATCGTAAACACATTCGTTTCGCTGGCGCTGCCATCCGGCTCTTTGGTGGCATTGCCGGAGATCGCCATAAAGATATTGTCACCGGTATGGCCCACGGTCATGGTACGGCTGGTGTCGACCTTCTGAGTGATCGCATCGGTGCCGCCTGCGTAACCGACGCCAGTGCCAGCCGCATCCACAAACGGCGCGCTGTCAGTTTTATAACCGGCAAAAATATAGCGGCCATTGGCATCCTGGCTGTTTGCCTGGTTCAGCAACTGGGCGCGGATACCCTCCAGCTGGGTAGCAATCGAACCACGGTCATCGTCGCTCAGCGTACCGGTTGAACCGTTGACGATCAGCCCTTGCGCAGCAATGATCCCATCGGTGACGCCTTTCAGCGTATTCTCTTCCAGTGACAGACCCTGCTCGGCAAAGGTACGCGCCAGCGCATACTGCTTGCCCTGCTGCTGGGTTTGTGACAACACGACAGCACGAGACGCGGCAATCGGATCGTCCGAAGGATTATTCACACGGCGGCCGCTGGAGAGCTCCTGGCCTGATTTCAGCCAGGAGGCCTGTGAGTCAGTGATGCCGCGCACCTGCTGCTCAAAAATCATATTGGTACTGATTCGCATGTTATCTCCTGCCCTTAGCGAATATTGATCAATGCATTAAACACGGTGCTGGCAGTCTGCAGCACCTGCGCATTGGCCATGTAATATTGCTGATATTTAGTCAGGTTGGCGTACTCCTCATCGAGGTTTACCCCAGAGACCGATTGCTGGCGCTGGGTCAGCTGGCTGACCACGCTTTTCTGAGTGGTGCTGGTGGTTTCCAGTGAACTGGTTTTGTTTCCCACACTACTGACGATGGTGGCGTAGGCCTGAGACAGCGTGGCATTGCCGCCGACCAGTTTCACATCCTGCAGATTCAGCAGTTTTTGCGCATTACGGTTATCACTTTCACCGCCTACTGCACCCGCGGCGGCCACCTGCGATTCACTGGTGATCGCGACTGACATATCGTTGATGGCGTTCTGGACCGGCTTCACCAGGAAACTGTCTTTGGCAGCAGGTGCAGGCGTGCCGGCGACGGTCAGTTTCAGGCCGTCAAAGCTCAGCGTGGTGTTGCCACTGGCATCGGTACCTGGCGTGATGGTAACGGCCGTACTGTCTGAGGCGCGGGTTGCGGTCCAGTTATTGCCGTCATAACTCACGGTGTAATTGGATGCTTTCAGTGCACTGGTATCGGTCCACTCAGCGGTGACGGACGCGGCGGTGCTGTTTTTACTGTTGCCCACCACGATCGGGCTGCCGATATTAAAGAAATCGACGCCCTGATTGCCTTTGCTATCAAAGCCCTGCTTGTGGACATCGTTGAAGCTGGTGGTAAACGCCGCCGCTAACTGACCCAGCTGGTTCTGTGCCAGATCCAGATCCTGAGTACGGAACGCCAGCAGACCGCCCAGCGAACCGGTGGTGATCAGCTTCTCCGGGATCTCGACGTTGCCCGCCTGTTTATCGACATAGCCGATGGTGGTGCGTGTCGGATCGCTGCTGGAGGGCATCGCCACCAGATCGTGAGATTTGTCGCCGTTCACCAGCGTCAGGCCATTGGCCATCGCAACCGTGTAGCCGCCATCCTGCTGCGATACCGTCACACCAACCACGTTATTCAGGGTATTCACCAGCTGATCGCGCTTATCGAGCAGATCGTTAGGTGCGGCACCGTTTGCCGTGCTCAGTTTGCCAATCTGTTTATTCAGATCGGCAATCTGGCTGGTAATAGTATTGACCTGCTTAATGCTGGAATCGACATCGGCATTGACGCTGTTCTGCATATTGTTCAGGTATTGCGCTGACGTCTGGAACTGGCTGACCAGCCCCTGCGCATTGCTGAGCATCGACTGACGCGCCGACGGATCGTTGGCGTTGCTGACCACGTTCTGCAGGTTGGTAAAGAAGCCCTGCAGCGAGGTCGACAGGCTGGTAGTCGAGGTCGACAGCAGATCGTCAATGTTAGAAATCTGGCTGTGCTGGGTGCTTACCGCGCTGTAGTTGGCGCTGGAACCGCGCAGCTGCGTAGCAATAAACGCATCATATTCACGTTGTACACCGGTGATATTCACGCCGTTACCATAATAGCTATTGCCCTGCAGGGTACTGTTCGCCTGCGCCAGTACCGTGGTCTGACGTGAATAGCCCGCCACGGTGTAATTGGAAATGTTGTTACTCGTGGTGCTCAGAGCGGCCTGCGCGGCACTCAATCCGCTCATCGCGGAGTTAATTATGCTGGACATCTCGGTTCCTTACGTTCCCCGTCAACCGGGCTGGCAGACATCAAAGTGGGCGCCAGCAGGCGAAAACGCTTCTGGCTATAGGGATGTTATCGGCTTGCTAAAGTGAAACTTGAGGCGCAATGATCAGAACAGGTCGCCCATATCCTGACTGTAAGCTTTGACGACTTTGTCGCCCATACTTTTGAATTGCTGAATCATTCCCACCAGCTTTTGCGCATATTTTGGATCGGTGGCATAACCGGCCGCCTGTAAGGCCTGCGCACCCTGCTCTGCGCTTGAGGCGTTCGTCACCGCCGCATAGCGTGGGTTTTTGGTCAGGAGTTTGACGTAGTCGGTCAGCGCCTCGAAATAGGAGTTATAGACGCGGAAGCTGGCACGCACTTTCTTCGCTTCGCCCTGCTCATATTCGGTGGTCATGATATCGGTGGTGTCACCTTTCCAGTCGCCGCTGGCTTTAATTCCGAACACGTTGTAGCTCGGTTTGCCGTCGCGGGTCAGGATCTGACGCTGGCCCCAGCCCGACTCCAGCGCAGCCTGCGCCAGAATCAGGTGATGAGGAATGCCACTCTGCTGGCTGGCAGCCTGCGCCGGTTGCGTCAGCTGGGCGATAAACTCGCGGCTGTCACTGGGCAGACCCGTCGGTGAAGCGACCGGCGGCAGACGCGGCATTGCCTTACGCACAATCTGCTCCAGCTGCTGCGCCGGCAGTGGTGTTGCCCCGCTGGTGCTGAGAATAAAGCTGTTATCCAGCTTCATCGGCACCGTACCGGCTTTTTCATCCGGCGCGGTGGCGGGCTGCATCTGTTTAACGATGGTTTCCGCCAGGCCGAGGCCGCGCTTCCCCATCTCCTGTGCAATCTGCTGATCATACATAGAGGTAAAGAGTTTGGTCTGCTCGTTGCCCATAATGCCGTCCTGCGGCAACGCCTCGCGCATACTCTTCAGCATCATCTGTACAAACATCCCTTCGACCTGACGCGCAACCTGCAACGCTTGTCCTTTCGGATCGTTGCTGGCCTGGCGTTTCAGTTCATTCAGGGAACGGCTGTCGAAAGCCGAACTCGTCAGAGATTGCATATCAGCCATCAGATAATTTCCAGTTTGGCACGCAGACAGCCGGCACTCTGCATCGACTGCAGAATTGACATCAGTTCGATAGGTGACGCACCCAGCGCATTCAGCGCACGCACCACATTGTTCAGGTTGGCGCTGGCGTTGACGCGTTGCAGCGCACCGCCGGTCTGGCGCAGATCGATCTGAGTCTGCGTCGTCGCCACCGTCTGACCACCGGCCAGTGGGGTATCAGGCTGACTGACGTTCTGCTGCTGGTTAACCGTCACCGACAGATTGCCCTGCGCCACCGCACACTGATTCAGCGTCACTTCACGGTTCATTACCACCGAACCGGTACGGGAGTTGATGATGACTTTGGCATCTTCAACCGGGATCGACACATTAATGTTCTGGATCTCAGCCAGCAGACGCACCTGCGCACCATTATTAGGCGATACGCGGATCTGCACGGTACGGGCATCCAGCGGCTGCGCTGCGCCGTAACCGCCACGGGCGTTAATGGCATCAGCAATTCGCTGCGCCATTGAGAAATCTTCGCTGTTAAGCTGCAGGTTAATGGTGTTCTGCGTACCAAAGTTGCTCTGCAGTTCACGCTCAACGGTTGCACCGCCGGTGATACGGCCACCGTTCAGCTGGTTAACCTGAACACTGCTGCCGCCCGCTGACGCACCCGCGCCACCGACCAGGATATTACCCTGCGCCAGCGCATAAACCTGGTTATCGACGCCTTTCATCGGCGTCATTAACAGCGTGCCGCCGCGCAGGCTTTTGGCGTTACCCAGCGACGAGACCACCACATCCAGGTTCTGTCCCTGACGGGCAAACGAGGGCAGTTTAGCGGTGACCATGACGGCCGCCACGTTCTTCAGCTGCATGTTGGTCCCGGTGGGAACGGTAATACCAAGCTGCGACAGCATGTTGCTCACTGTCTGGGTAGTAAATGGCGTCTGGGTGGTCTGGTCACCGGTGCCATCCAGGCCCACGACCAGGCCGTAGCCCAGCAGCTGGTTATCACGAACGCCCTGTACCGTGGTTAAATCACGAATCAAATCGGCTTTTGCCAGCAGGCTGATGCCCAGCAGCAGCGCCAGCCCGGCGCGTAACAGCGTTAACTTTTTCATTGAAACCTCTTACATCGGCGAGATGTTCAGGAAGAAACGCTGGAACCAACCCATGGTCTGCGCCTCATTGATGTAACCATTTCCGACGTACTCAATACGTGCATCGGCGACAGCGGTAGATAACACGGCGTTACTGGCGCTGATGGTGCGTGGGTTGACCACGCCCGAGAAGCGAATGAACTCCGTGCCCTGATTAATGGCGATCTGTTTTTCACCGACCACGTGCAGGTTGCCGTTTGACAACACCTGATCCACGGTGACGGTAATGGTGCCGGTAAAGGTGTTATTGGCGGATGCGCCGCCTTTACCTGCGAAATCATTTTTGCCTTCGGCGCTGAGGTTGGCTTTTTCACCACCTGCACCCACCAGGCCTGCCAGACCAGTCGGCACCGCGCTCACACCAAAGCTGTTGCTGCCATCGCGACTGGCATTGGCTGAGGAGCTCTTGCTGGCGCTGACGTTTTCCTGCAGCGTAATGGTCAGAGTATCGCCAATGTTGCGTGGACGGCGATCTTCAAACAGCGGCTGATAGCCGTAGTTAAGCGGTGCGACGCCCTGGAATATAGAGCCGTTGACCACCGGTGGCGCGGACGGCATTGGTTGCGCTGTAGTTGCACCTTCGACCAGCGGGGTACGCGGGACCAGGGCACATCCGTTGAGAGTTAGCAGCAACGAGGCGACTAACCAATGTCCAGGCTTGAGAATCTGTTGCTTCGCCACGGCGTCACGACCTTATTAATGTCTGTCATTCAGGCCAGCATGCGCTGGCCCTGTTCGGGATTAAAGCTGAGTTAATTTCGCCAGCATCTGATCAGAGGTACTGATCGCCTTGCTGTTGATTTCGTAGGCGCGCTGCGTCTGAATCATGGTGACCAGTTCTTCCGCTACGTTAACGTTCGAGGTTTCGGTATAGCCCTGATAGAGCAGGCCCGCGCCGTTCTGGCCTGGCGTGCTGTCTGTCGGAGCGCCCGATGCCTGCGTTTCCTTGTAGAGGTTTTCACCCACGCTATCGAGACCGGCGTCATTCATAAAGGTGCTCAGGGTTAACTGACCGACCTGCGCGGCCTGAGCCTGTCCCTGCTGCGTTACGCTGACCACACCGTCACGCGACACCGTGATGCTGGTGGCGTTAGCCGGAATGGTAATGCCTGGCTGTACCGGGAAACCGGAGTTGGTCACCAGCTGGCCGTTCTGATCAACCTGAAACGCGCCGTCACGGGTATAAGCAGAGGTGCCATCCGGCATCTGAATCTGAAAATAACCCTGGCCGTTAATGGCGATATCTTTTGAGTTGCTGGTCTGCGACAGGTTGCCCTGCGTATGCAGACGTTCAGTGGTCACCGGACGTACACCGGTACCGATCTGCAAACCCGATGGCAGCGTTGTCTGTTCTGATGACTGGGTGCCCGGCTGGCGCATGGTCTGGTACATCAGATCTTCGAACACGGCACGCGAACGCTTAAAGCCGTTGGTGCTGACGTTTGCCAGGTTGTTGGCAATGACGTCCATGTTCATCTGCTGCGCATCAAGACCGGTCTTAGCGATCCATAAAGAACGAATCATGTTGTTATCCTCGTGCCTTAGCCCATGCTCAGGAGCTGGTTGGCTTTTTGTTCATTTTCGTCGACGTTGGTGATGACTTTCATCTGCATCTCAAAACGTCGGGCGTTGGCGATCATATCGACCATGGTTTCTACCGGTTTGACGTTGCTGCCTTCCAGCACGCCGGGCATCACCTGCATAGTGGCATCAGCCTGCAGCGCGGCACCGCGGGTCGCCTGCGTCGACGCAGTAGGCCGGAACATGCCGTCATCACTGCGCTGCAGCTCCTGCCCGGTTGCCCTGACCAGCTTCAGCTTGCCCAGCTGAACCGTGGCGTTCGGCGAATCACCGGCATTCAGCCCGGTGATCGAGCCGTCGGCTGCAATGGTGATTTCAGTGCCCTGCGGGATCACAATCGGACCGCCATCGCCCATCACAGGATTGCCCTGAACCGTCAGCGTACCGGTCGGACTGATTTGCATATTGCCGTTGCGGGTATAGGCTTCGCTGCCGTCAGCGGTTCGCACCGCCAGCCAGCCATCCTGCTGCACCGCCACATCGAGCGGACGCTCGGTGTAGTCCATCGCGCCCTGGCTCATGTCGGCGCCCGGTGTCGAGGCGGCGACCAGCGTACGGGTTGGCAGTGACCAGCCACTCACCGGCACGGCGCGCAGCGCATTCAGCTGCGCACGAAAACCCGGTGTAGAGGCGTTGGCGAGGTTGCTGGCGGTAACCGCCTGCTGATCCAGCGTCTGGCTGGCCGCGCCCATCGCGGTATATATCGCGTGATCCATATGGCAATCCTGTTAGCGAATTAACGTAAGTTAACCAGCGTGTTGAGAATCTGGTCCTGAGTTTTAATGGTCTGCGCATTCGCCTGATAGTTACGCTGCGCGACGATCATGTTCACCAGCTCTTTGCTCATGTCGACGTTGGAAGATTCCAGTGCGCCAGCCGTCAGTGAACCAAAGGTGCCGGTATTCGCCAGACCGATTGCTGCCTGACCGGATGCACTTGACGCAGACCAGACGTTGTCACCCTGTGACTGCAGACCTTCCGGGTTAGAGAAGCTCGCCAGAACAATCTGACCCAGCAGCTGGGTTTTCTTGTTGGAGTAGCTGCCGGTGATGGTGCCGTCATCATTGATCGCGTAGCTGGTCAGATCGCCAGGTGCATAACCATCCTGGGTCGGGCTGCCAAAGGTGGTGGCGCCGGTGTTCTGCTGCAGGCTGCCCAGCATGCTCAGGTTGATCGGCTGATTGGCGACTGCGCCATTGGCTCCGCCCACGTTCAGTGTCAGGCCGACGGTGCCATCGGTAGTCGTGCTGACGACAGCGCCGGTGGCATCCAGCTTAGAGACGCTGGTCAGCTTACCGCTGGTGTCAAACGCCATTCTGAAGTCACCCGCCGAACTGCCGGTGTTGCCATCAATGGTGCGCACGGTCCAGCTGTTGCTGGTGGTGTCTTTCACGAAATACATGTCGAGCGCGTGGTCATTACCCTGCGAGTCGAACACGGTTGCCGTGGTTTTCTTGTTGTAGCTGTCTGCGTTCGCCGTGGAGAAGGTGGTCACGGATGGCGTGGTATCCGTTGAGTTCAGGTTGGCAACCAGACCGGCGGTAGTGGTCGCGCGGGCTGACATCTGCTCGGTAGGAATACGCAGCGCCACCGGGTTAGCACCTGACTGGATTGTGGCCGGTGAACCGCTGGCCGGATAGCCGGTCACGTTCAGACCCTGGGTGTTGACCAGGTTACGGTTGGCATCCAGCGTTAACTGACCATTGCGTGAATAGAAGACGCCGCCGCTGCTGTCGGTCATACGGAAGAAGCCGTTACCGCTCAGCGCAACGTCCAGGCCACGGCTGGTCGTGGTGGTAGCGCCGTCGTTAAAGTTCTGGATTACCGCAGCAACTTTGGTGCCGAGGCCGACGTTAGAACCGGCAAACATATCGGCAAACGCGATGGTGCTCGATTTAAAGCCCGCAGTGGCGGAGTTGGCAATGTTGTTACCGATGACATCAAGGTTACTTGAAGCAGCACCAAGGCCGCTGACCGCTTGGGAAAATGACATGTGTTTGTTTCCTGTCTACAGGTTAATCAGAGAATCTGACGTACGTCGTCAAGGGTGGCGGAGCCCATGGTGCCGAGATCCAGTTTTGTGGTGTTGTTCGCAGTACTCACCCCATTGACGTAGGCGTAGTTAAGCGGTTGTGCCACCAGTTGTGCGTTGCCATTGCTTGCGGCAATCGCAACGCTGTATTTACCATCCGGGGCGACAGAGCCATCTGTCAGCTTGCCGTCCCACGAGAAGGTGTGCACGCCAGCGCTCAGCGCGCCCAGATCGACGGTGTCGATCACCGTGCCACTGGCATCTTTAATGGTTGCCGATGTGCCGGTTGAGGCGGAGGCCAGCTCAACGCCAAATGGCGTTGTGGTGCCGTTGCCTACCAGAATCTGTCCGCCATTGACCATTACGCCATGCCCAATCAGCGTGGAGCTCTGCAGCGACTGGCTGGTGCTGATCTGGCCGGAGATCGATCCCAGCGTGGTATTCAGTTTTTCAATGCCGCTCAGGGTATTGATCTGTGCCAGCTGCGTGGTGAGCTGGCTGTTATCCATTGGATTGGTTGGATCCTGGTTCTTTAACTGCGTCACCAGCATGGTCAGGAACTGATTCTGCAGATCCTGCGCGTTGTTGCCGGTGCCACTGGTGTTAGAAGAGCTAAGGACCGTGGGGTCCAGTCTTTCGTTAACGCCTACCGCGATAGCCATAATTTTTCTCCGTTATTGCCCGATCGTCAGGGTTTTCATCATCATCGACTTCACGGTGTTGAGCACTTCGACGTTGGCCTGGTAGCTGCGTGACGCCGACATGGTGTTGACGCTTTCAGAGACCACATCCACGTTCGGCATCTTCACGTAGCCTTTGGCATCTGCCATCGGATTGCCCGGGTCATAGACCAGCTTGGCAGGTGTAGGGTCATCCACGACTCTTGCCACTTTCACGCCGCCGGTCGCTGAGCCTGGCGCCGCATCGGTCTGGAAAACCACCTGCTTTGCCACGTAAGGCTTGCCATCGGGGCCGGTGACGCTGTCGGCGTTCGCCAGGTTACTGGCACTGACGTTTAATCGCTGTGATTGCGCGGTCATCGCTGAACCGGCAATGTCAAAAATATTCAGCAAGGCCATAATTATTGTCCTTGTAACACGCTCATCATGCCTTTGATCTGGCTACTGATGAGGGTGAGGTCGGTTTGATATTTCAGGCTGTTATCCGCGAACTGCGTACGCTCACGGTCCATATCTACGGTGTTGCCGTCGGCAGAAGGCTGGTCAGGAATGCGATAAAGCATATCCATCGATGGCACGCCGTTTGTCTGTGCTTCAATGTGGCGAGCTGACGTGACTTTTAACGCCATGCTGCTGCCTTCCGCACGACCATTGGACATCACCCGACTCAGCTCGCTGGCAAAGTCGATATCCCGGGCCTGATAACCAGGGGTATCGGCGTTGGCAATATTTGACGCCAGGATCTCCTGACGTTGAGCACGCAGGTTGAGGGCCTCCGTACCAAATTTCAGCGCCGCATCCAGTTTGTCGAGCATGTTTCCTCCGCGTATGAGAATTTCGAGCTCGCAGCTTAATTTGAAAATGCAAGGGGTCATCGTCTGAATAAGGCCTCAAATGACCGCTATTTTGACAATTAAGGATTTTTCTTAAGGGGTACACTCGTCGCCATCATCAGTGAGGAAATGCACAATGCGTCGATATCTGACCCTGCTGACCAGCCTGCTGGTCGCGATCGCCCTGCCGGTTTCCGCCGGGGATCTCAATGCACAACTGAATCAATTTTTTAAAGCGCGTGACGCCCAGCATGCTGATGGCATGGTTGTGGTGGTACGCACGCCGCAGGAACAGTGGCCAGCCTGTGAGGCGCCACAGTTCACCCTGCCCGGCAACAGCCGGTTGTGGGGCAATATGAGCGTGGCGGCAAACTGTGGTGAGAACCGCCGTTATATTCAGGTACAGGTGCAGGTCACCGGTTCCTATCTGGTGGCGAACCGGCTGCTGAGCCAGGGCAGTAGCGTGAGCGAGAGTGATTTCACTCTGCAGACCGGCCGCCTCGATACTCTGCCCGCCCGCGCCCTGCTGAATGCGGACTCGGTCGCAGACGCCGTGGTGCTGCGCGATATCCAGCCAGGACAGCCGATTAATCCCTCCACGCTGCGTCAGCCGTGGCGTGTCAAGGCGGGTCAGAATGTGATGGTGATTGCCAGCGGTGACGGCTTTGACGCCAGCGGTGAGGGCAAGGCGCTGAATAACGCCGCCCGATCGCAGTCGGTCCGGGTCAGGATGGGAAATGGCCAGATTGTCAGCGGTAAGGTACGCGAGGATGGGAATATTCTTATAACGCTGTAAAGTGTTAAAGAAGCCAGTAGTGCTGCCGATAGAAGAATCAACGAAGCGATAACGCTATTCTGATTCAGGTGGCAGACCTCCCCTGACCGTACAGGAGCCCGAACATGAGCATTGACAGAACGCAACCTCTGAAACCCGCCAGCACCGTACAGAGCCGCGATAGCAGTGAGTCCGGCAGCAGCAAAGTGCGCCAGAGCGCCAGCCCGGTGGCAGCAGCCACGACCCCTGCAGCAGCCCAGGTCAGCCTGAGCAGCGCGCAGTCGCAGCTGATGCAGCCGAGCAGCAAAGATATTAACGTCGAGCGCGTTGAACAACTGAAAACCGCCATTCGTAATGGCGAACTGAAGATGGATACCGGCAAAATCGCCGATGCGCTGATTGCCGACACCAAGGCGTATTTAGAGGGTAATTAGTTCCCATGAGTAATTTGCAGACCACCTTAGATAAGATGCAGGACGTGCTGGCGTCGCTCTCAGCCGTGCTGGAAGAAGAGCAACAGCAGCTGGCCGCCGGAAACATTAACAGTAATCTGTTGCAGCGTATTACCGAAGATAAAAGCGCGCTGCTCAGTACGCTGAACTATCTGGATGAGATGCGCCGCACCGCTGAACAGAGTCAGGCGACATCGGCACCTTATCGTGGTCAGAACGACATGGCGCGTCGCTGGGACACTATCCAGCAGCATAGCCGTCGTCTGCAGGATGCCAATGTTCATAACGGCCTGCTGCTGCAACACCAGATCCGCTACACGCAGGATGCGCTTGACGTGCTGAAGCCGCATCAGACCCAGGCCTTTTACGGCCCGGATGGGATGGGTAAAGGCCAGGCGACGTTAAGTCGCAAAGCCTGAACCGGATAGTAGCGAAAAAAATCCCGCCTGGTGCGTAATGCCAGTCAGTTGAACGGCAGGTGATAATGCAGTCTGGTGCCGGGCTGGGGCTGGCGGTCCTCGCGCCGCTGCGCGGTTCCTTCACTTCATTCGCCTGCCTGACGGACCGCCGGGGATGGCACATCCTGTGCCGCCCCGCCTTTCGCCCGCGTCCTGCGGGCTCTCCTGGCCGACTCATTCTGTTCAGCGCTGCGGATTGCCTGCCCCTGCCCGGCCCCTGCCTGCTCTGAAACTTCAGTGTGTATTGTTAAAAAGGGCACGAGAGTGGAGGCCTGAGCGCCTCTGCTGCTGAAAGGGCTATCCGCAGCGCTGAGGCGTGACGGTGGGCCAGAAGTCCACGCCGGGAAGCGTGGACAGTTCGGGGCCGGCCAGGGAGGGCCGATCCCCGAACGGTTCGTCGGCACGACGTCAAAGCCGAAGGTACCGCGTGAGCGGCGCGAGGACGGCCCGGCAGCAGCAGAGGTGCGCTGGCCCGCACTGCGGCTCGCTCGCCCGGAAAAAAAGCTGCCACGTTTGACCGTGACAGCCTTTACAAATCTAATCTTAACTGACCAGCATTACGCCTGGTGCGGGATTTTTTTTCGCCTTATTTTATTGTCAGGCGCTTAACCTTACACAGCGGTGCGACGCGCGTAGTCGCGCAGCCGGAAGCCCAGCAGTCCCAGCGCCAGGAAGTAGGCCCCGCCGCCCACACCACAGACCGCGGCCAGACGCAGCAGCCGCCACAGCATCGATCCCTGCTCCCAGGCTGGCATCCACTGCAGCATGGCAAACAGCGCGCCTGCCATCACCACTACGGCTATCAGCAGGCGGATCAGGAAGCTGCTCCAGCCCGGCTGCGGCATAAAGATATTCTTCTTACGCAGCTGCCAGTAGAGCAGCGACGCATTCAGACAGGCTGCCAGCCCAATCGACAGTGACAGACCGGCGTGTTTCAGCGGACCAATAAACGCCAGGTTCATTACCTGCGTCATGATCAGCGTGATAATCGCAATTTTAACCGGCGTTTTGATGTCCTGACGGGAATAGAAGCCCGGAGCCAGCACCTTGACCACGATCAGCCCCATCAGTCCGACGGAGTAGGCGATCAGAGCGCGCTGAGTCATCAGTGCATCAAAGGCAGTGAATTTGCCGTACTGGAACAGCGCCACGGTCAGCGGGCCGGAGAGCATGCCCAGCGCCACCGCGCTGGGAAGCGCCAGCAGGAAACAGAGGCGCAGACCCCAGTCCATCAGCCGGGAATATTCATCATGGTTGCCGCTGGCAAAACTTTTGGCTAGCGACGGCAGCAGAATGGTGCCCAGCGCCACGCCCAGCACACCCGAGGGGAACTCCATCAGGCGGTCCGCGTAGTACATCCAGGAGACCGAACCTGAGACCAGAAACGAGGCGAAGATGGTGTTGATGATCAGCGAGATCTGACTGACAGAAACGCCCAGAATGGCAGGTCCCATCTGACGCATGACCCGCCAGACGCCCGCATCACGCAGATTCAGGCGTGGCAGCACCAGCATCCCGAGCTTCTTCAGGTGTGGCAGCTGATAGCCGAGCTGCAGTACGCCGCCAGCCACGACGGCCCAGGCCAGCGCCATTACCGGTGGGTGGAAGTGCGGCGCGGCAAACAGCGCAAAGCCAATCATGCTGACGTTCAGCAGGGTCGGTGCAAAGGCCGGTACCGAGAAGCGGTTCCAGGTGTTCAGCACCGCACCCGCCAGTGACGCCAGCGAAATCAGCATAATGTAGGGAAAGGTCACCCGCAGCAGCGAGCTGGTGAGCGCAAACTTATCGGGACTGTCGGCAAAGCCGGGGGCCGTCACCATGATGACCCAGGGCGCAGCAATCATGCCCGCCACCGTGACCAGCGCCAGCGCCAGCGTCAGCAGGCCCGAGACGTAAGCCAGGAACAGTTTCGTTGCCTCTTCGCCCTGCTTGCTTTTATATTCAGCCAGAATGGGCACGAAGGCCTGAGAAAAGGCGCCTTCAGCAAAAATACGCCGCAGCAGATTGGGAAGTTTAAACGCAACAAAGAACGCATCGGTCGCCATTCCGGCGCCAAACACCCGCGCCACGATGGCATCACGGGCAAAGCCCAGTACGCGGGAAAACAGGGTCATAGAACTGACCGCTGCCAGCGATTTCAACAAATTCATAATTGACGGCGCATCCTGAAAAGAATCGGCAAAAAAGGAGAATTAGCGCGGGCACCCAGAAGATGCCCGGCGACAGTCTACTGCCACGGAGGGAAATGACCAGCACGGAGTGTTACAAGGCGTTATTCCTGCGTCGCCTCACGCCACAATTTTTCCACCACACGCTGCGCCATCAGCGCCTGCTCACCGCTGGTTTCAGGCTTCGTCTGATTTTGTACGCAGTCGATGAAATGGCGAGCCGCACCGCTGAAACCGCGCTGGGTCAGATGACTCTGCCAGGCGGGCGGTGGCGTAATCAGCAGCCCGTCACGCCGTTCTTCCTGCCAGTCGCGCATTTCACTGATGTCGATGCACTTACCGTCACACACTGCGCTGACCCGCTCGCGCTGACTGCCTGCGCGCCGGTGCATGCTGGTGGTAATCGACAAGCCCTCAACAGCGAAATGGTGCTCGGCATAGAGCATCTGCCCCTGTTCGTTGGTGTCGATGCGTCCCTGAACCTGGCGAAAGGGTTTCCCGCCCAGCCAGAGGGCGGTATCCACCACATGCAGATAGTCATCGAGCAGGGTAAAGCGGAGATCCTGTGGCCCGACGCTGTCGCTACGGTGCTTTTCAATCCGCAGAGAAGCGGCGTCCGCCATCTCCGCCCGCAGCTGCTGATAGCGCGGGGCGAACCGCCGGTTAAACGCCACCATCAGCTTACGCTGCCGTTTTTCCGCCAGCGCCACCAGCGCCTCAGCCTGCTCCAGGGTTTCAGCCAGCGGCTTATCGACGCAGACATCCTTTCCTGCCAGCAGCAGCGCCCTGACCACTTCATAGTGCGTGGCGGTGCTGCTGTGGACAAAGACCGCGTCGCAGGCAGCGGCTAATTCATTCAGCGAACCAAAACATGGCATGCGATAGCTGTCACAGAGCGGCCGGGCTTTGGCCTGGTTCGGGGAAAACGCTCCAGCCAGAGTCCAGTCCGTCGACGCCGACAGCACCGGCAGCCAGACTTTCTGCGCGATACCGCCTAATCCCACCATGCCAATACGTAAGGTCATCTCAGCTCTCCGGTTGCAGCAGTTGGGTGAGTTGTGCCTGAAGCGCTGCAACCTGCTGTTCCAGCGTTGCGACCCGCGCCGCCAGATCGCCCTGCTCTTCCGACACCTCTGCGGCCTGCGGCTGGTCACGCTCATCGCCCAGCAGATGCATAAAGCGGCTTTCGCGCTTGCCAGGTTCACGCGACAGACGGATCACCTGAGCGCTGTCGTCGCGCTGCATCAATCCTTCCAGCGTTTGCTCAACTTCGCTGACATCACTGAACTCGTGCAGACGGCCGCTGCGGGTACGCAGCTCGCCTGGCGTCTGGGGCCCGCGCAGTAACAGCAGCGTCAGCAGAGCGACTTCTGCGCTGTTAAGCTTTAGCGTGCCAAACGCGGAGTTGCAGAAACGCTGCTCATATTTCACGACCCGCTGCCCGGCGGCGCTGCTGGCGGTGATCAGATGCCGTTTTTCCAGCTGATCGAGCTGATCCTGTACCTCACTTTCGCTCAGCTCCATCACCGGCTCGCGGTTCGATTTCTGGTTACAGGCCACCACCACGCCATTCAGCGACAGCGGATACTGTTCCGGCGTGGTGACCTGCTTCTCCAGCAGGCAGCCCAGCACGCGCATCGCCTGCGCCGATAAAGTCATCTTCATGCTCGCATCCTCATTATTATCCACGCCGGTCAGGCGTCCATTCCCGCAGGGTTAAGGCTGTCAGCACGTGATCCTGCCAGCGTCCGTCGATCAGCAGATAATCTTTCGCGTAACCCTCTTTCTCAAAACCGAGTCGCGCCAGCAGATCGCCGCTGCGCTGGTTGTGCGGCATGTAGTTAGCCATGATGCGGTGAATATGCTGCTGGCGCTGCATATAGCGGATTGCCACCTGCAACGCTTCGAACATGAACCCCTGCCCCTGCCACTTTTCACCCAGTGAATAGCCGAGGTAACAGGCATGAAAGGATCCGCGCAACACATTGCTGAAGTTCGCTACTCCCCTCACTTCGGTTTCATCGCTGTCCATTAAAATGAAATAGAAGGCCGAACCCTGCTTATGCATGTCGGAAATCAGCCCAAGCCGCGCCTGCCAGCCCGAGGGGTAGCAGTGGCTGTCATCACGCACCGGCTCCCACGGTTTTAAAAACAGGCGATTTTCCGCGTAGTAATCTGCCATTCGCCAGGCATCACGCTCGTGAACCAGACGGACCACCAGCCGATCGGTGGTTAATCGCACCCTGGGCGCGGCAGAACGATAGCCAAACATCCTGACTCCTGAAATCAATGGCTGATAGAGATGAGCCGTCATTACCCGGCTTTCACTATAACCGCCGCCTGGGCTGCGGTAAAACGTTACAGCGGTTTAGTGATAAAGAGGCTGATTTTGCTCGGGTCGCACCGCGGATAACCCCTGCTGCAGGCGGCATCACCAGCGGATCCTGCAGCGCGCCTGACAGGCAGGTTTGCCCTGTGAGGTAATCTCTTCCATACTTTTTACGAGCCCGAAAGCAGGATGAATTGATTCACTCTGTTAAACACTAAACCTGTAAAACCCGGGAGATCAGGATGAAGCTCTATATCTACGACCACTGCCCTTTCTGCGTTAAAGCGCGAATGATTTTTGGCCTGAAAAACAAACCGGTTGAGCTGGTGGTAATGCTCAACGACGATGAAGAGACGCCGAAACGACTGATTGGACAGAAAATGGCGCCCATTCTGCAGAAGCAGGATGGCAGCGCGATGCCTGAAAGTATGGAGATCGTACACTATGTCGATCAGCAGGATGGCGAACCGATGATCGTCGTCGCGCTGAATCCGGCGATCGGCGACTGGCTGCGTCACATGAACAGCTATGTCAATAAACTGCTGCTGCCGCGCATTGCAGAAGCGGCGTTTGCCGAATTTGCGACGCCTGAGGCGCGTGACTATTTCCGCAACAAAAAGCAGGCGAGCATCGGTGATTTCGACACGCTGAAAAGTCATTCTGCCGGCCTGATCAAAAACGTCAGCGACGATCTGCGCAAGCTGGACAAATTAATCGCCCAACCCAATGCGGTGAATGGCGAGCTGTCCGAAGATGATTTTAATCTCTTCCCGCTGCTGCGCTCTCTGACGCTGGTGGCCGGTATTGACTGGCCGAGCCGGGTCGCTGACTACCGCGATAACATGGCCAAACAGACCCAGGTGAATCTGCTCTCCTCGATAGCTCACTAACCCCTCCCGATGAGAGACGCTGCGGCGTTTCTCATCTCTTTCCTGATGACACCCGCTACGCATTCAGGCAGGCTATGGCCTGTTTATTGGCTCTGATATTCAGGATAAAGATCGATGAAAAAGGCTTTTTTCGGGCTGACTGCCCTGTTGATCGCGCTGCTGGTGAGCGGCTGTAATCAACTGACGCAATACACCATCAGCGAACAGGAAGTAAACCAGGCGCTGCAGAAGCACAACAACTATGAGAAAGATATTGGCGTTTCCGGGCTGGTTAATGCGCACATCGTCCTGAACAACCTGACCAGTCAGATTGGCCGTGAAGAGCCAGGTAAAGTGACGCTCTCTGGTAATGCTAAAATCAATGTGACGTCACTGTTTGGTCCGCAGCAGGCCGATATGCAACTGAAGATGCGTGCTCAGCCGGTCTATGACCAGCAGCAGGGTGCAATCTATCTGCGCGATCTGGAAATAGTTGATGCGCAGGTCGCTCCGGAAAAAATGGCCTCCATTATGAAAACGCTGACGCCTTATCTGAATCAGTCGCTGAAAAACTACTTTGATCAAAAGCCGGCTTACGTGCTCAGCGCCGACCGCAGCAAAGGCGAGTCGCTGGCGAAGAAGTTTGCCAAAGGACTGGAAGTAAAACCTGGCGAACTGGTTATTCCCTTTACGCAGTAATGCCAGTCAGTTAAGCGACAGGTGATAACGCAGTCTGGTGCCGCTCAGGGGCTGGCGGTCCTCGCGCCGCTGCGCGGTTCCTTCACTTCATTCGCCTGCCTGACGGACCGCCGGGGATGGCACATCCTGTGCCGCCCCGCCTTTCGCCCGCGTCCTGCGGGCTCTCCTGGCAGACTCATTCTGTTCAGCGCTGCGGATTGCCTGCTCCTGATCGCCACCAGTCTGCTCTTAAGCTTCTGGTGCGTGCTGTTAAAAAGGGCACGAAAGTGGAGGCCTGAGTGCCTCTGCTGCTGAAAGGGCTATCCGCAGCGCTGAGGCGTGACGTTGGGCCAGAAGTCCACGCCGGGAAGCGTGGACAGTTCGGGGCCGGCCAGGGAGGGCCGATCCCCGAACGGTTCGTCGGCACGACGTCTCAGCATTACCCTGTTGGGCAGCGGATTTTCTTTGACAGCATAAAAAGCAGGTGCAAACGGTTGCCTGAATCCTTATGCTTAGACCCCGGCCAAAACACGCCTTTTGTTTCCCTTCTGCCGGAGCTTCACTGATGACAGCACAACCTCAGCAACTTACCCTGCGTCGCCCTGACGACTGGCATATTCATCTGCGCGACGATGAGATGCTCAACACGGTCCTGCCCTATACCAGCGCGGTGAATGGTCGTGCCATTGTGATGCCTAACCTGGTGCCACCGGTGACCAGCGTGGCAGCAGGTGAAGCGTACCGCGATCGCATCCTGGCGGCGCTGCCCGCCGAACACGCCTTTACGCCGCTGATGACCTGCTATCTGACCGACTCGCTTGATCCTGATGAGCTTGAGCGCGGTTTCACCTCCGGTCTGTTTACCGCGGCTAAGCTCTATCCGGCGCACGCTACGACGAACTCCAGCCATGGCGTTACCGATATCGCCTCCATTGCCCGCGTGCTGGAGCGGATGCAGAAGCTCGGTATGCCACTGCTGATCCACGGCGAAGTCACCGATGCGCATGTCGACATTTTTGACCGCGAAGCCCGGTTTATCGAAACGGTTATGGTGCCGCTGCGCAGCCAGTTTCCGGCACTGAAAGTAGTGATGGAGCACATTACCACTCAGGACGCCGCAGAATATGTTGCCGCCGCCGATGAGACGCTGGGCGCGACCATTACCCCGCAGCATTTGATGTTTAACCGCAATCACATGCTGGTGGGCGGTATTCGTCCGCACCTCTATTGCCTGCCGATTCTTAAACGCAACGTGCATCAGGAAGCATTGCGCAAATTAGTGGCGAGTGGTCATCCGCGCGTCTTCCTCGGCACCGACACAGCACCGCATCTGCGTCATCTCAAAGAGGCCAGTTGCGGCTGCGCGGGGGTATTTAATGCGCCAGTGTCGTTACCCGCTTACGCCACCGTTTTTGAAGAGCTGAACGCGCTGGAACATTTTGAAGCGTTCTGTTCGGAGAATGGCCCGCGTTTTTACGGCCTGCCGCTGAATGAAGGGACGATTACTTTGGTGCGTGAGTCCTGGCAGGTGCCAGAGTCCATCGCGCTCGGCAGCCATTCACTGGTGCCGTTCCTGGCGGGTGAAACACTGAACTGGCGCATCGCATAATTTTACTTGCCTCCGGCCTGCCGATACTGTAAATATATACAGTATCTTAAACGGAGGCTGTTATGCGCGTTGAAATTACCGTATCAAATACCCGACCTCTTCCTGCTGGCGCGATAGAAGCGTTGAGCGATGAATTATCGCGCCGCATTGATGAACAGTTCCCTGACTCGACCAATCACGTCAAGGTACGTTATGCCAGTGCCAATAATCTCAGCGTGCTGGGCGGTGGAAAAGAGACGCGCGACCAGATCAGCGAGATCCTGCAGCAGACGTGGGAAAGCGCTGACGACTGGTTCAATACTGATTAACCGCCACTGTGCTTTTTTTCCGGGTGTCGCCACCCGGTTTTTTTATCTTTTCTCCCCTCTCGCACTTACCCCGTCCTGCATCTAGACTCTTAATGATCAATGCCCTATCCTTGCGCTCGTCACGCATAACAGGAGGTGCGACACCATGACTACTGATAAACCGGAAGAGGCGATGACCTTTGGTGAGTTGTTAGCACTGATTGGTGATCAGAAGCGTCGTTTAACGGTGCTGGAAAATGCCTTTTCCAGTCTGATTTTCTGTCTTGACGATCGTGCCAGTCAGCTACTGGTACACAATCTGTCGCTGGAAGCCCAAAATCAAAACCATGATGAGCAGCTTCAGCAGCACTTTGCCCGTCTGGCAGAAACACTGCAAAAACGCGGCGGCGGCGTAGTGCCAGAAACGCCGGCTCTCTGAGTCCGCTCACGCGGCATAGCCCGCTTTTTGCCTGTCTTTTGACTGCTGATAAAAATGCCTGCCCGTCAGGCATTTTATTTTTTTACGACCGCCTTTCAAACGCAAATATTCTGTGAGAAGCTGACTCACGGCATTTTTTAAACAGTGATACCCTCGTTTACTGTTATAATTGTTTCGCTATTGGAATAAAAAAGCCGCATTGAACCTCATCATGCACTTCGTTTAACGAGTAATAAGGAGGTTATAATGGACAGAAGAAAAGATGTTATACAGACTCACCCACTGGTGGGCTGGGATATCAGTACCGTTGACAGCTATGACGCCATGATGATCCGCCTGCACTCGTTGTCGTCGCAGGATCAAAAAGAAGAAGAAGCGGATGTTGGCCCGACTTACTGGCTGACAACGGATGTGGCAAGGCAATTTATCTCGATCCTCGAAGCAGGCATCGCCAAGATAGAGTCAGCCGAGCAGATAGAACGACTCCTCAATAAGCATTAATTTCTGCCGCATCAAAGAGGCGCCCTCAGGGGTGCCTTTTTCGTTTCTGTTTCTGGTATGCTTTTGATTATCTGTCTCTTAGAGCGTAGTTACCATGATTTATGATCTTATCGTCGTTGGCAGCGGTTCCGTGGGCGCGGCGGCAGGCTACTATGCCACCCAGGCGGGTTTATCGGTGTTAATGATCGACAGCGCCCATCCTCCCCATAATCAGGGCACACATCATGGCGAGAGCCGGCTGATTCGTCACGCCTATGGTGAAGGTGAACGCTATGTTCCCCTGGTTCTGCGGGCGCAAACGCTGTGGGATGAGCTGGAACAGCGTGCCGGTGAGCGCATCATGCATCGCAGTGGCGTACTTAACCTCGCTCCGAATCAGTCGCCGTTTATTCAGAACGTTATCGACAGCGCGACCCGCTGGCAGCTCAATATTGAGGTGATGCAGCCTGATGACGTGCGCAAGCGCTGGCCACAAATCAATGTGCCTGAGGGCTATCTGGGCGTATTTGAGCCGCAGTCCGGCTATCTGAAATGTGAACAGGCGGTACGCAGCTGGATCCAGCTGGCGGAGCAGGCGGGCTGCGCGCAGCTGTTTAACTGCCCGGTTTCAGAACTGGGTCGCGATGGCGATCTGCAGCAGGTCACTACCCTGGATGGCGTCTATCGGGGCCGCAAAATGTTGATCAGTGCGGGCACATGGGTTGGCAAATTAGTTCCTGACCTGCCGGTCGCACCCACCCGCAAGGTGTTCGCCTGGTATCAGGCAGATGGCCGCTACAGTGAGAACAATAAGTTTCCCGGTTTTACGGTGGAAATGGGCGATGGCAGCCAGTTTTATGGCTTCCCGGCGGATAACAACGCCCTGAAAGTGGGTCGTCATGATGGCGGTCAGCTGATGCAGCAGCCTGAGGATCGTAAACCTTTTGGCGCGGTGGCGGCCGATGGCAGCGAAGCTTTTGGATTCCTGCGTCAGTTTTTACCTGGCGTCGGTGTCTGTCTGCATGGCGAAGCCTGCAGCTACGATTTTAGCCCGGATGAAGACTTTATAATTGATACCCTGCCGGGTGAACCAGACCGCTTGTTAATCACCGGGCTCAGTGGACACGGGTTTAAATTCGCCAGCGTATTGGGCGAACTGGCTGCAGAATTTGCCCAGCAAAAACCGTTCTCTTTTGATCTGACACCCTTCCGCCTCTCACGTTTCTGACTCTGATAAAGGGTGGTATCAGCCTGATGCCGCCCGACTGACAGACTTTGACGAAAATTGACTATTATTGACATAAAGTCTGAATATATTTCGCCCTTTTGGTTAATTCCGGCTATTTTAAGTTGACGATCAGCGCCTCACAAATAACTCATTCAGTAATATTGCGCATTTCACACCTGGTTTATTCAACCTTTTCACAATATAAAATTAAAGTTATAGAAGCGTAAGGATGATTGCTTTTATATTTCATAATGTGGATGCTTATTTCAGATTATTACTTCATGAAAACCCCATTATGTTATTACGTAATTCATCTCATCAGTTTGGCCTGGTTGCCGTGCTGCTGCACTGGTCGATGGCGCTGGCGATTTACGCCATGTTTGCGCTGGGATTATGGATGGTCGGCCTCGGCTATTACGACAGCTGGTATCACGACGCGCCTGAGATCCATAAAAGCATCGGCGTGATCCTGTTGCTGACGCTGATCGTTCGCCTGCTGTGGCGCGTTATTTCACCGCCGCCAAAACCGCTTAGCAGTTATTCCCCGCTGGTACGCATCAGTTCGGTGGTGGCCCACCTGTTACTGTATACCCTGCTGCTGGCGATTCTTATCAGCGGCTATCTGATCTCCACTGCCGATGGCAAACCCATCTCAGTATTCAGCTGGTTCACCCTGCCCGCGCTGTTCAGCGGTGCTGGCGAACAGGCTGATCTTGCAGGCGACATTCACCTCTGGCTGGCCTGGACGGTTGTGGTCCTGTCACTGCTGCATGGGCTGGCTGCGGTAAAACATCACTTTATCGATCGCGATATCACCTTAAAACGGATGTCGGGTTTGCGTTTCACCTCTCCCTCTGAAAAGGATAAATAATATGTTTAAAAAGACCCTGCTGGCGATGACCGGTGCCAGTCTGCTGCTCGGCTCACTCACCGCCTCTGCCGCTGACTACAAAATCGATAAAGAGGGCCAGCACGCCTTTATTCAGTTCCGTATCCAGCATCTGGGTTACAGCTGGCTCTACGGCACCTTTAAGGATTTTGATGGCCGCTTTACCTTTGATGAGAAGAATCCTGCCGCAGATAAAGTCGACGTCACCATTAACACCAGCAGCATCGATACTAACCATGCTGAACGTGACAAGCACCTGCGAAGTGCGGACTTCCTGAACACCAGCAAAAATCCGCAGGCCACGTTCAAATCCACAGCGGTGAAAAAAGAGGGTGATGAGCTGAAGATTACTGGCGATCTTACGCTGAATGGCGTGACCAAACCGGTAACGCTCGAGGCAAAAATGCTGGGTGAAGGTAAAGATCCGTGGGGCGGCTACCGCGCTGGCTTTGAGGCTGAAGGGGAAATTGCACTGAAAGATTTCAACATCACCAAAGATCTGGGGCCAGCTTCGCAGAAGGTTCAGCTAATGATCTCGGTTGAGGGTGTACGCCAGTAAAACAGCAAGCCGCCTGAAGCTGACTTCAGGCGGCCACGCTTATTTCTTCAGCGGCGAGGGAATGGTCATGTTTAACAGGCCACGCGACTTGTTAAAGATCTTGTTGCCATTTTCACGTCCTGCCCGACGCGCGCGCTGCTCTTCCGGTGAGAGCTTCGCCTCTTCCTGGCAGATCGGGCTACAGCAGTTCTCAAACTTCTCCGCGCAGCTTTTACACTGAATAAACAGCAGATGACAACCGTCATTGACGCAATTAACGTGGGTATCACAGGGTTCGCCGCACTGATGACAGTTCGACAACACATCGTCAGAGATCCGCTCACCCATTCGCTCATCAAAAACAAAGTTTTTGCCTTTGAAGCGTACCGGTAATCCCTGCTCCCGGGCGCGTCGGGCATACTCGATGATACCGCCCTCAATGTGATAGACATCCTCAAAGCCGTTGTGGCGCATCCAGGCGCTGGCCTTTTCACAGCGGATCCCGCCGGTGCAGTACATCACGATCTTTTTGTCTTTCTGATCCTGCAGCATCTCAACCGCCATCGGCAGCTGATCGCGGAAAGTGTCAGCAGGCACTTCCAGCGCATTATCAAAGCGACCCACTTCATATTCGTAGTGGTTACGCATATCCACGAACAGGGCGTCAGGATCGTCCAGCATGGCGTTAACGTCAGCCGCTTTAAGATACTGACCCACATCGCTGGCATCAAAACTGTCGTCTTCAATACCGTCCGCGACAATGCGGTCGCGTACCTTCAGACGCAGCACCCAGAACGATTTACCATCATCATCCAGCGCAATATTCATCCGCAGGTTGTTCAGCGCCGGATCAAAGCCATATAGCCATTCTTTCATCTTTTCATACTGGCTGGCTGGCACGCTAATCTGCGCATTGATGCCTTCGTGAGCCACGTAAACGCGACCAAAGACCTTAAGAGCCGTCAGGCCAAGATAGAGCGCGTCACGGAATGCTTTGGGATCGGCAATCTGGAAATATTTATAAAAAGAGACAGTGGTGCGCGGCTCGGTTTCAGCCAGCATGCGCGCCTTCAGCTCTTTATTGGAAACGAGGTTATGTAACACTGGCATGGTGTTCGTCCTGTTATCAATAGAAGAAATTTAGCGCGCACATGATACCTGATTTCACCGGGATGCAAAGGCCAGTGACCAGATTGATCGCCTGTTGCCGTTTTTTCCAGCAACATTGGACTATTAACCTTTGTTAATTGATGGCACGTTCCGATAGTGATATTTAAGCGCACGTCAAAAACTGGCACAATGGCGTAAATCAACGAGATATCAGCACCGCACGGTGCGCGACGCAGGAAAATTAACCTTCACATGACTCAGTTGCCTCAGTTTTCACGAGAACTGCTTCACCCGCGCTATTGGCTGACCTGGCTGGGTGTCGCTTCTCTTTATCTTTTGGTGCTACTTCCTTATCCCCTGCTTTATGTTCTCGGCTGTAATATTGGCCGCATTGGGATGCGTTTTATGAAACACCGCGTCAGTATTTCCCGGCGTAATCTGGAATTAAGTTTTCCGGATATGCCGGTAAATGAGCGCGAAGCGATGGTTAAACACAATTTCGAATCGGTCGGCATGGGATTAATTGAGACCGGTATGGCGTGGTTCTGGCCTGACTGGCGCATCAATAAATGGCATACGCCTTCGGGGCTGGAGCATATTCAGCAGGCGCGCGATAGCCAGCGCGGCGTGCTGCTTATCGGCATGCACTTTCTGACGCTGGAGATTGGTGCACGCATGTTTGGTATCCATAACCCTGGCATTGGCGTCTATCGCCCGAATGACAACAAACTGATCGACTGGCTTCAGGTCAAAGGTCGGATGCGGTCGAATAAAAGCATGCTCGACCGTAAAGATCTCAAAGGAATGATCCGCGCACTGAAACAGGGTGACATTATCTGGTATGCGCCCGACCACGATTATGGCCCGCGCAGCAGCGTCTTTGTCCCCTTCTTTGGCGTGGAAAAAGCGGCAACAACGGTGGGTACTCATCTGCTGATCCGCACCGGTAAACCTGCTGTCATCCCTTTTGTGCCGCGTCGTCTGCCTGGGGGTCGCGGCTATGAACTGATGATACTGCCTGACATCAGCGGCGAATTTACGCTGGAAAGTGATGTCGCAACCGCAACCAGAATGAATCAGGTTGTTGAAGAGGGTGTGCTGCTGGCACCTGAACAGTATATGTGGTTGCACCGCCGCTTTAAAACGCGCCCCGAGGGCGAACCCTCCCGTTATTAATCTGTTCGCGCTAAATGTCTGTCAGGCATTTAGCGCGTTTTACTCCCCTGCTAAATAAATCACTCATGGCTGACTCAGCCTTTAAGCGAAACCGCAGGTCCAGTAATTAATAAACACCTATATTCATAATATAACTTCTCTCTGTTTAAAGTTAAAAAAGCTAATCAATTAACAGGACGGCAGGCGGCATTCAGCCTGTTTCGCTATTTATTAATTAATATTGCAGCGAGTGCTATTAAATCTGTTATGGCGCTGATTATTCTGCACGCCAGGCCTAATCCTATTTAGCCTGTCTTAACGGTGTCTCACCGCTTATGAATCGATAAAAATTAACTTATTTTACAAGCGATTGCCTTGCTGATTAAGCTTATATTCCATTTTACATTTTTTTAACACCCTGATAGACCATTATGGAATTTGAACTCATTAATGCTTATCGGTAGTTTCGTTTGTAACAGTCAGGCCTTTAACGGCTCTGGCCAGAATTATAAAAAAGACAACACAGCAAACCTCTAACGGGACAGTTAATATGAACAAAGGTCTCTACTATTACGTTACAATCGGTACCGATCAGGAAAATTATCACTTTCTTCATCGTAAAGGGTGCAAGCGTATGCCTGATAAAGAAGAGGTCATATTTATCGGCACGTTATATAATTTGAGTCAGGCCCTCTCTATCGCCAGAATTAATTTTAAGAAAATTAAGCCATGTATAAAATGTTGTATCCGCTACTCAGCACCCGTGATTCATGAGTCCGTTCAACCGGTTTTGCATTTTCCGCAAAAGATGATCTGACCCTGACTGGCGGGAAATGGCTTATTTCCCGCCAGTTGCACCGGTCTGACCTTTCCCTCCTTCAGATTTCGTCTATCCTTCACTGAAATCAAATAAATCCATAGTCAAAGACCCGTGAAGGAGAAGAGCGATGAGCATGTACAGTACTTTAGAGGAAGCCATTGATGCTGCACGTGAAGAGTTCCTCGCTAACCACCCAGAGCTTGAGGAAGGGGATGCATCGATTAGCCAGTTTGGTCTGCAAAAGTATGTGATGCAGGATGGCGATATCATGTGGCAGGCTGAATTCATGGCGGAAGAAGGTGAAGCAGGCGAATGTCTGCCTTACCGAAGTGGTGAAGCGGCACAGGCCATTTTTGATGCAGATTTTGACGAAGTTGAACTGCGTCAGGAGTGGTTAGCAGAAAATACCCTGCACGAGTGGGATGACGGCGAGTTCCAGCTGGAGCCGCCGCTGGACACCGAAGAGGGTGAAGCCGCCGCGCAAGAGTGGGAAGATGATAACAGCGATTCCGATCGCAGTTACTCGTAAGGACCGTGGCTGGCATCCACCGGTAACAACAGGGTATCAACCACCAGCGACAGCGGCAGGTCGAGGATCGTCAGGACCCGCCATCCGCTGTCGCGAACATCCCACTGTACGCCAGGATAGTACTGATTACCGTGCCCCTGCCCGGGAATGGTACGACTGATAATACTGCCGCATCCGCTTAAGCAGAGCACAGCCGCGACGATAACAGCCGCCTTTAAGCACTCTTTCACCACTCATATCCGCCATGAAGAAACAACCATTGAGATCGTCACGCGCTGCTCGCGGTGACTGCCAGCAATAAATTTATCAGCCAATCGCTGTTTTAATCCGATAAAAAAAGCGGCATCGCTGCCGCTTTTTCAGATTACGCGTTGTTTGCCAGCGCGTTGGGGTTGAGCGTGAGTTTTTGATAACTCTCAACCCACTGATGATACTTGTCCGCATCTTCCCACAGTCGGGTATGAACACGGGCCAGCACCACCGGATCGCTGATCAACTGCAGACGCTGTTCGCGGCCCAGTTTATCCGGCGCATCACTCAGCGCCTGATCAACCCGACGGTCACGCGCATAGTCCAGTAACTGACTCTGCTTGTGGCGCGATGTGGCCAGTGCCGTTGCCAGCGCGTTGAAAGCAGGATGGAATAAGGCATGCATAAAGCCATTTTCCAGCGCGCGCTCACGGTTCAGCACCACATAGCGATCGGTATCCACCAGCTCCTGCGGCGGCGAGTACTCTTCCGGGATCAGGAACAGCTTCGCTTTCTTGCTCTTAATGCCCAGCGTTGCGCGGCTCGACATGACCGAGACAAACGGCGACAGAATCAGTGAGAAGACGATCGGTGCCAGCCACCACAGGAAGTTAAGATCCAGCAGTCCCATACCAATCGCCCACACCAGACCCAATGCCATCTGCGAACCGTGACGTTTAAACGCCTCGCTCCACGGTGTCGCATCGTCATCACGCTGCGGTGAGTTCCACACCACTTCCCAGCCGAGGAAGGCGCTGACCACAAACACCGTATGGAACAGCATACGCACTGGTGCCAGCAGCACCGAGAACAGCGTTTCCAGCACCAGTGAAGCCAGCAGCCGCAGAGGTCCGCCGTAGGCCTTCGATCCTTTAAACCAGATCAACACGACACTCAGCATTTTCGGCAGGAACAGCAGCACCATAGTGGTTGAGAACAGCGCTATTGCCAGTTCCGGACGCCACTGCGGCCAGACCGGGAAGAGCTGCCGCGGTTGCAGGAAGTAGGTCGGTTCCATCAGCGTATGCACTACCTGCAGGGCAGTGGAGAGCGCCAGGAACATAAACCACAGCGGAGCCGAGAGGTAGGACATCACACCCGTCAGGAACACCGCACGGTGAACCGGGTGCATCCCTTTCACCAGGAACAGGCGGAAGTTCATCAGGTTGCCGTGACACCAGCGGCGGTCACGTTTCAGCTCATCCAGCAGGTTCGGTGGCAGTTCTTCATAGGATCCCGGCAGGTCATAGGCAATCCAGACGCCCCAACCGGCACGACGCATCAGCGCAGCTTCTACGAAGTCATGCGACATGATTGAACCCGCAAAGGAGCCCTCTCCCGGTAACGGTGCCAGGGCACAGTGCTCAATAAAGGGTTTCACGCGGATAATGGCGTTGTGACCCCAGTAGTGAGACTCACCCAGCTGCCAGAAGTGCAGACCGGCGGTGAACAACGGACCGTAGACGCGGGTCGCAAACTGCTGACAGCGCGCATAAAGCGTATCCATACCCGATGCTTTCGGCGACGACTGGATGATCCCGGCATTCGGGTTGGCATCCATCATGCGTACCAGACCGGTGAGACACTCTCCGCTCATGACGCTATCGGCATCCAGCACCACCATGTAGCTGTAGTTGCTGCCCCAGCGACGGCAGAAGTCATCAATGTTTCCGCTTTTACGCTTCACGCGACGACGACGACGGCGATAGAAAATCTTGCCTGCCCCGCCAACATCCCGCACCAGTTCCATCCAGGCTTTCTGTTCGGCAATCGCGATATCCGCATCGTAACTGTCGCTGAGGATATAGACGTCGAAGTGTTCAGCGTTACCGGTACGAACCACCGACTCCCAGGTCGCACGCAGACCGGCGTAAACACGCTCAACGTCTTCATTACAGATCGGCATAATCAGCGCGGTACGATGTTCCGGGTTAAGCGGTTCATCTCCGACCGTTGAGTAAGAGATACTGTATTTATCACGTCCAATCAGCAGCTGCAGGAAGCCCATCAGGGCCGTCCAGAAACCGGCAGAGACCCAGCAGAAGAGTATGGCGAACAGGAACAGGATGCCGGTCTGCAACAAATAAGGCAGGATCTGCATCACTGACTGCTGCCAGTTCTGATTGATCATCTCCATCGGATCCAGAAGCGTCCAGCCCTGATACGGCAGAATACTCTTCATGTACCAGGTGGCGACCACAGTCTGGAAAATGGTCAGGATCAGCAGAATGTAGCGTCGAATCGAACCGACATGACGCCACTTTTCCTCGGCACGCCGCTCTTCCGCATTGCTATAACGCGGCACCGATTTGTGTCCACGCAGTGAGTCCCAGGCACGGGCGACCGGATTGGTACGCCAGGCTTCCGGGAACATCAGTGAGCGTTTGACCTTCGGCATCGCCTTCAGCGTAGTGCGGTCGAGGTAATCTTTACCCAACTGCTGACCTTCGGCCAGCGAATCGGGCCAGGCCATTTCAACCCGCGATGAGACCGATTTTAACGGCGCATCGTCGGGACGGTCACTGGCTGCGACATCCCTGCCCAGCACATCATGGATGAAGTGGAACTCGCTGGCATTCTGCAATGAGACGCTCAGGCGGGCCTTCCCTGCCGCATCCAGCGGCAGAGATTCCACATAACGTTGAGGTGTAAAAGTCGATTTATTCATTGGCAGGTAACTGATAGCTCCAGGTTTCCGTCAATGTCTTGTCGCCGCTAACCAAGGCCGCACGCATTTCGGTGGACTGTTTGGCATCTTTCACACGCAGACGCAACACCAGACGCCAGCCTTTGGTGACCGGGTTATAACGTACGCTCTGCTCAACCACATCAGCATTTTTACCCACGCTGACCTGCGGTGCCACCTGACTGTTTTCCGCCATCTTGCTCATGTCTTTACCCACGAAGTCGATGGTGAAAGCCACGGTGCCATCCGGCTGACGCACCAGATTAGACTGCTTCACGTCACCCGCTGAACGCAGGGTATTTTTGACCCAGGCCGTATCGTCGGAGTGCAGCTGGTTTTCGTCGCGCGAGAAGTGCAGACGATATTTGAAGTTCATCTCTTTGCCAGGCTCTGGCAGCGTCTCCGGCGTCCAGAACGCAACGATGTTGTCGTTGGTTTCATCTGCCGTCGGGATTTCAACCAGTTCAACCCGGCCTTTACCCCAGTCGCCTATTGGCTCAACCCAGCCGCTTGGACGGAGATCATAGCGGTCATCAAGATCCTGATAGTTGTTAAAGTCACGCCCACGCTGCAGCAGACCAAACCCTTTCGGATTCTCGATGGTGAAGGTGCTCACTGCCAGATGACGCGGGTTGTTCAGCGGACGCCAAATCCACTCCCCGTTGCCGTTGTGGATAGAGAGACCGTCAGAGTCGTGCAGTGCCGGACGGAAGTTGTTCACCGTCGATGGCTGGTTCTGACCAAACAGGAACATACTGGTCAGCGGTGCAACACCCAGTTTGCCGACGTTATCACGCAGGTAAACTTTTGACTGCACATCAACCGTTGAAGCGTCACCCGGATGCAGCACAAAACGATACGCACCCGCCGCACGCGGCGAATCGAGCAGTGCGTAGATCACCAGCTGTTTGTCCTGTGGTTTAGGACGCTGAATCCAGAACTCTTTAAAGCGCGGGAACTCTTCACCGGATGGCAGCGCCGTATCGATGGCAAGTCCACGCGCCGACAGGCCATAAACCTGACCGGCACCGATGACACGGAAATAACTCGCGCCCAGGAAGCTGGCGATCTCATCGTTTTTACCCTTATTGTTGAGTGGGTAAAGTACTTTGAAACCGGCAAAACCGAGGTTTTTTACCGCATCCGCGTCATGTTTTACATTACCGAAATTAAAATAATCGGGGTTGTATTTAATCTCGCGCACCGCGCTGGCGGTCACTTCGTTGATCTGCACCGGGGTATCGAAATACATTCCCTGATGATAGAACTCCAGCTTGAACGGCGTGCGCAGTTTGCCCCAATACGCTTTATCGTGGTTAAACTGGATCTGCTGATAATCAGCAAATTTCATTTCACGAAATTGAGAGGGTAAATTGCTTTTAGGCGCTTCGAAGCTTTTCCCTGCCAACGCTTTGGCTTGTCTGGCAACATCGTCGATGTTAAACGCCCAACTGTTATTGGCGTACAACGCCAGCAGAACTGCAGTACCAATCCAGCGTACCTTCATCAGTCCGGCTTTATTTTTTTCTTTAGTCAGCACATCCCCCCCTTTCGTGTGCTTAAATCAAACCCGTTTATCTTAAAGGATTATTCGGTTTTCCGACAGCTTATGCGCAACATTGTTCCCGCATTTCGTCAGGCTTAACCCTGCTTTTAGGACAATTAGACACTACGGATTCCACTGATAGTATACCTGGTTTATCCCAGGTAGAATTTTCACAGAGCATAATCCGGTTTCAGGGTGAAACCGGTTAAACGTACTAACGAACTGGAACTTTATGAGTACTGTAAAACCTGAACGTGAATACTTCCTCGACTCCATCCGCGCCTATCTGATGTTACTGGGGGTGCCGTTTCACGTTTCCCTCATCTACTCCGCGCAGAAATGGGCAGTAAACAGTCATGAAGCGTCGTTATGGCTGACGCTACTGAATGATTTTATTCATGCGTTTCGTATGCAGGTGTTTTTCGTCATTTCGGGCTATTTCTCCTACATGCTTTATCTGCGCTATCAGCCACGTCGCTTCCTGAAGGTGCGTCTGGAACGGGTAGGTATCCCGCTGCTGACCGCCATTCCGCTGCTGACGCTGCCGCAATTTTTTATGCTGAAAGAGTGGACGGATAAGCTGGCTGACTGGCCCCGCTTCACCCCGTACCAGAAGTTTAATAACCTGATGTGGGAGCTGATTTCACACCTGTGGTTCCTGGTGGTGCTGGTGATGCTGACCACGCTGGGGATGGTGACCTTCCGCTGGCTGCGCGATCAGCATCGCACCATTGATTATTCGCGGGTTGGCTGGGGATCGCTGACGGCGGGCGTACTGGCGTGGGCGCTGCTCTGGTGCGTGTTCCGGCGTCTGGTGTTTATTTTCCAGCCTGCGTGGCTGATGGATGGTTTGTTTAGCATCATTGTGATGCAGACGCTCTTCTATCTGCCGTTCTTTATGCTGGGAGCGCTGGCGTGGAAACATCCGCCGCTGAAGCAGCTGTTTGTCCGCTTCAATCTGGTGATGTGGGTCGGTGCGCTGCTGATGTTTGCGGCCTATTGCGCCAACCAGCGACTGAGCAGCGGTGAGGGCTGGTTGTATGAGCTGGATGCGATTATCTCGACGCTGATGGGCCTTTGCATGCTGAACGTCTGCTTCTGCTTTGGTCATAAGCTGCTGAATTCGCATTCGCCGCGCATTATGTATCTGGTCAATGCATCACTGTTTATCTATCTGGTGCACCATCCGCTGACGCTGCTGTATGGCATTTACGTGACGCCTCGCATTGAAAACAACACCCTGGGCTTCTTCGTTGGCCTGCTGATGGTGTTTGGCATCGCGTTTCTGCTGTATGAGATTCACCTGCGCATCCCGCTGCTGCGGTTCCTGTTCTCGGGGAAATTTGAGCGTAAACAAGCACAATGACAGGCGATCAGTGACCTCGGGCCATAAGTGAGGTCAGGCTATAAATGATGTGTCTCACAGACAGCTTAAGAGTTTAAAGCGATGGGAGCATACGCCAGTAGCAAAGCATAGCGGGCCAGGGACAAAAACGCCGGGAGCGTTTTTGAACAACGCAACGCGTTGGCCCGGCAACGGGCGCACCTCAGGGATGAGGTGCGTAATCGCCCGCGCTGAGCCCGCCAGGGATGGCGGGTTTTGCGTCTTTGCGGAGGGCGTATGCTTCCTGAGCCAGCGCCTGTACCCAGGCAAGGTCCAGCTTAAAGCAGCCACTCAATCGGCAACCGCCACACTAACCGCACCTGCAGCCGTTGCCACCAGGAGCAGCCCGGCTCGTGTTTATGCACAATCTGCTGCGGCTCATCCGGATACTCCAGCCAGTTTACCCTGCCCCACTTATCCAGCCGCAGCGTCCATGCCCGATCGCGCATTGACTGGCTGAAACGCTGATGCGTCTCTCCGGCGAGCGCCGCACTCTCAATCACCAGTCCCATTTCCGTATTCAGCACCGCTGAACGGGGATCGAAGTTAAACGAGCCGATAAACAGCGTCTGTTGATCCACTGAGAAGGTTTTGGCATGCAGGCTGGAGCCGGAGTTACCGGTTAATCCCCGGTCGTGCGGGGCATCAGGCACGCCCGCCTGCGGTTTCAGCTCATAGAGCGCAATACCATGACGCAGCAGTTTTTTGCGCCACTTAGCGTAGCCGGCATGGACAATCGACACATCGTTAGCCGCCAGCGAATTGGTCAGAATGGCAATTTTTACCCCTTTGCGCTTCAGCGACAGCAGCTGAGCGACCCCTGCGCGGGTCGGCACGAAATAGGCCGAGATGATGTCGAACTGCTTTTGCGGCGTGCCTATCACCTCCAGCATTCGCTGCGGCAGCAGGCTTCTGGCACGCGCTTTGCCCAGCCCTTTACGCGGATCATCGCTCAGCAGGCGCGCTTTTGCCCAGGTCAGAGCCAGCGTGCCCTCTTCCAGCTCCTGTAGCAGCGAAGAATTTTCCAGCCGCTGAAGATAGCGCTGCACCGGTTCACTGTGACGCCATTCTGCTGGCAGACTCACACTGTCCTCTTCCGGCTCCTCTTCATCCAGCACCTGCTGCAGCGGCGAGACCGGCTTGCTGCGCCAGTAGCGCTCAAAATCCTCTGCGACTTCTTTAACCACCGGGCCTATTGCCATGACGTCGAGATCGGCAAACAGCGGTTCATTGCCGGTGCCGAAATATTCGTCGCCGATATTGCGCCCACCAACCACGGTCGTGACGCCATCCACCGTAAAGCTTTTGTTATGCATGCGGCGGTTCAGACGGGCAAAATCGGTGAGATAACCCAGCGCGCGCAGGGTGCGAAACGAGAACGGATTAAACAGCCGCACCTCAATATTGGGATGGCGGTTGAGCTGGGCCAGCGTGTCGTCCAGGCCCGGCGTATTGTTGTCATCCAGCAGCAGCCGCACTTTCACCCCGCGTCGGGCAGCTTCCAGCACGGCGCTGAACAGCAACCGGCCAGAGAGATCGTTTTGCCAGATGTAATACTGGATATCGAGTGAACGTTCCGCTTTTTGCATCAGCAGATAGCGGGCAGCAAAAGCATCCAGCCCGTCGCTCAGCTGATGGACGCCGCTCAGCCCCGGATGGCGCAGACACTCTGGCTCCAGCTGTGTTTCCAGCCAGCTGGACCGTTCCAATGGCTGGGAGAGCTCAAACGCTTCGGTCATGACATTTCCCTGTAAATGCAGTTATTTTTATTATTCCCCGGTCCGACCTCTGATGCTATTCCTCTGTTCTGAGTTAGTGAGGGGTCAAGGGCGTTTTTAGTCTAGACTTAACCGGACGATCTGTGACCGGCATTATCCCGGCAGGAGAGGAATATGTCCCATCAATCCCTTACAGATGCCCGCCAGCGCTATCATCCCGGCCTGTTTCGCAGCTTTTTCCAGGGCAGTTTCCCCTGTTCCACCGCCTGCCGTACGCCCGGTAAACGGCTGGATATGGTGATCAGCAGCGGACACGATATGCTGCTGGAAAAAGATTATGCTGCCCTGGCTGAGCAGCATCTGCTCACCGCCCGCGACGGTGCGCGCTGGCATCTGATTGAAAAGATCCCTGGCCAGTATGACTGGCAGAGCTTTCTGCCGATGATCGACGCCGCGCGACGTCAGCAGATGGAGATCATCTGGGAGCTGGCTCATTTCGGTTATCCCGATCATCTTAATATCTGGAAAGCCGAATTTGTTGACCATTTTAGTCGTTTCGCTCGCGCGATGGCACAACTGATGCGCGATCAGGGCATCGAACGCCCCTTCTTTACACCGGTTAATCAAATCTCATTCTGGTCATGGGCCGGGGCGGATGTGGCCTGGTTTAATCCTCATGCGGCGCAGCGCGGTAAAGAGCTGAAGCGCCAGCTGGTTCGCGCCTCGCTGGCGGCGATACATGCCATTCGCGAGGTCTATCCGGAGGCGCGTTTTGTACTGACTGACCCGCTGGTGCAGATCGCTCATCATCCCGACAATCCGGACAGCAAACCCTATGCCGATGCGCAGCATCAGGCGCAGTTCGAAGCCTGGGACATGCTGGCCGGTCGCGTCGATAAGGAGCTAGGCGGCAGTGAAGATTGCCTGGATATCCTCGGCCTGAACTACTATCCCGATAACCACTGGTTTTTCCCCGACCAGCCGATGTCGCTGGAGGATCCGGAGCGTGTGCCGCTGCATATTCTGCTGGCACAGTGCTGGCAGCGCTACCAGCGTCCGATGCTGATTGCTGAAACCGGCGCAGAGGGTGAAGCGCGCGCCCCCTGGCTGCAGGAGATCAGTGAAAACGTGGCGGTGGCGCTGGATCAGGGCATTGCGGTGGAGGGGATTTCGCTCTATCCGGTAGTGGAGTATCCGGCCTGGGCCGATGACCGGCGTTCCCCTGGCCCGCTGCTGGGATTAGCCGATCCCAATGGCAACCGTAATCTGCATGAGCCGCTGGCGCTGGTATTGCGCAGTCAGCAGATTAAGTTTGCGACACGAAATCAGACGTGCTGAGAAGGTGGCTTTTTAGGGTAACAGGAGCGAACGTCGAGAGAGGGATCGGCAGGATGACGTACGTCGGTCAGCCAGACCATGGTAAACAGGAAGGTCACCCCGATCAGGCAGGCCGCCAGCAAACCGATAATTGCGATTAATTTGTCATCTCCGGAGTCCATCGCCTTCTCCTTATTCAATCCGTTGAATCCCTGTGCGTGTCAGCTCATCCAGAGCGTAATCATCAGGACAAAGATTATAAGCGTTACCGAGGTCACCGCAAGCACCACTATCGCAAAGTGCGCATCGTCAAGTGACTGGCGAATTGGCTCATCGTGATCGTCGGGTGGCAAGGGTAAAGACATAACTATCCTGTGAAAAACATGGGCCGCCGGGAGTGATGCGGTGAGTGACAGTGTAGATGAAAGGCTGATTATCGTCCGGTTCTTTCGTCCGAAAAATAAACTGGCCCGTGCCAGCGCGGCACGGGCCTGAGATCAGACGCCGCGCCAGCGTTTGAAGATCAGTGAAGTATTAATGCCACCAAAGGCAAAGTTGTTGCTCTGGATATAGTCGGTTTCAAGCTCACGCGGCTCACCCATGATGTAATCCAGCTGGCCGCCATCTGCTGCCGGTTGCGTCAGGTTCAGGGTTGGCGCAAACCACCCTTCCCGCATCATCTCAATACTCATCCAGGCTTCCAGCGCCCCACAGGCACCCAGCGTATGGCCAAAATAGGACTTCAGCGAGGAGATCGGCGTCGTTTCGCCAAACACCGCCGCCGTCGCCAGACTTTCGGCCATATCACCCCGTTCAGTGGCGGTGCCGTGCGCATTTACATACCCCACCTCGGCAGCCGAGATACCGGCGCTTTGCAACGCCCGCTCAATGCAGATCTGCATGGTTTCCCGCTGCGGCTGAGTAATATGGGCGGCGTCGCAGTTGGTATGAAAACCGGTGATCTCGGCGTAGATCGTTGCACCGCGTGCCAGGGCATGTTCCAGCGACTCAAGGATCAGCGTGCCCGCCCCTTCGCCAATTACCAGACCATCGCGCTGCTGATCAAAAGGTGCAGGTGTGGTGTGCGGCGCGTCATTACGCTGGCTGGTGGCAAACAGGGTGTCAAACACCGCGGCTTCCGACGGACAGAGCTCTTCTGCGCCGCCAGCCACCATCACCGTCTGATACCCGTGACGAATCGCTTCCCAGGCATAGCCAATCGCCTGGCTGCCAGAGGTACAGGCGCTGGAGGTCGGGATCACCCGGCCGCGCAGGCCGAAAAAGAGTCCGGCATTGACGGCCGTGGTGTGTGGCATCATCTGCACATAGGTGGTGCCGGTAATATTGTTGGTGTGCTTTTCGGTCAGCATGGTAGCGAACTCGCTGACCGGCCCGGTGCTGCCGGTGGAAGAACCGTAGGCGATACCCGTTTCTCCGCTGGTCAGCACCGGATGGTCAATCAGGCCCGCCTGGGTCAGCGCCAGCTCGGTCGCGCGCGTTGCCAGCAGCGAAACGCGGCCCATGGCGCGGATACGCTTGCGGGTGTAGTGCGCCGGCAGCACAAAGTCATCCACCGGTGCGCCGAGCAGCGTATGCAGCCCGTCGTAGATCTGCCACTCCGGCATAAAGCGCACCGCATTGCGGCCCGCACGGATCCGTGCCGAAACTTCAGCCCAGGACTCACCAAAGGCGGTTACGCCGCCCATGCCGGTTACGACTACCCGCTGGATCACAGCATGCCTCCGTTTATAGAAATGACCTGACGCGTCACGTAGCCTGCGATATCGGACATCAGATAGCTCGCCAGTCCGGCGACCTCTTCAGCCGCGCCCATGCGCTTCATCGGCACGATCTTCATCGCTTCCTCAATCACCTGAGGTTCCAGCCCCTCCATTCCGGTATCAATCAGGCCTGGCGCAATGCAGTTAACCGTGATTTTGCGTTTCGCCAGCTCAATCGCCAGCGCCTTAGTGGCACCAATAATGCCCGCTTTCGCCGCGCTGTAGTTCACCTGACCACGATTGCCCATTATCCCCGACACCGACGAGAGGGTGATAATGCGGCCGCCGCGCCGCAGACCGATCATCGGCATCACGCAGGGCTGGATCACATTGTAAAAACTGTCGAGATTGGTGTGGATGACGCTGTCCCACTCCTGATCCGTCAGGGCAGGAAACGCCGCATCGCGGGTGATACCGGCGTTGCTTACCACGCCATAATAGGCGCCATGTTGCTCAATATCCGCCTCCAGCGCAGCGCGGGTTGCCGCCCGATCGGCCACATCAAATCCCAGCACACGGCCGCTGCCGCCTGCGGTTTCGATCTGCTGCAGGCACTGCTCAGCGCCTGCGCGGTCACGGTTGAAATGGACGATAACCTGATAGCCATCCTGGGCGAGACGCAACGCAATCGCGCGGCCAATTCCTTTACTGGCGCCCGTCACTAATACCGAATCTGTCATGGCTGATTTCCTTGTGACATCAATTGCTGTAATTCTGCTTCATTGGGTTGATACGTATTCAGGCGACCGCTGGCAAGCCGCTGGGTGCCGTAATGAATGTCGCCCTCAAAGCTGCCCATGCGGTCATCGCGCATCAGCAGCGTCATTCTGATATCCAGCGTAACGCTGGCGGGAAAGAGGGATCGCTCTGCCCGCCAGCCGCGTCCGCCCAGCAGCATGCCGGGCGGGATAAGGGTGGCGCCGCCCTGCTTTGCATGCCAGCCCGACCAGACGCCCACGGTTTGCGCCATCATCTCCACGCCAAACCAGGCGGGCAGTTCACCCTGAGGCGTCAGAAACGGTGTCAGTACGCCACCGGCGCAGGTCGACACCTGACAGTGGACCTGCTCATCATCAACGGCGATCAGCTGATCAAGTAGCAGCATCGGCGCAGCATGCGGCAGCCAGCGTGCCGCGGGAGAATTAATAACCATGTTGGCGTCCCAGAATCAGACAGGTGTTGTTGCCGCCAAAGGCGAAGGAGTTAGAAGCGATGACCGGCCGTTGCAGCGCCTGTGGCTGTAATAACAATCCGCAATCCGGCAGCGTCTCATCCGCCGCCATCTCACTGAAATCCTGCGCGGGCAGCGGCAGATTGTTTTGCAGGATCAGCGCACTGAGGGCGGCTTCACACACTCCTGCCGCGCCGAGCGTATGGCCGGTCAGATGTTTGGTCGAGCTGCACGGCACCGCATTGCCAAACAGGCGCTGAATCACGGCGGCTTCCATCTGGTCGTTAAGCGGCGTTGCAGTGCCGTGCAGATTGATATAACCCACCTGCTCTGGCAACAGGTTCGCCTGTTGCAGCGCCATACGCATCGCCCGTTCAGCGCCCTCGCCCTGCGGATGGGGAGCGGACATGTGCCAGGCGTCAGACGATTCGCCAGCTCCCAGTAGCGCCAGCGGCTGCGGTTCCCGCGTCAGCAGCATCAGTGCGGCCCCTTCGCCAATCGAGATACCGTCGCGATCGCGGCTGAAGGGAGCGCAGCGACGTTCAGAGAGCGACTCCAGGCTGTCGAATCCGTTGATCGGCATCCGGCTCAGCGAGTCCGCACCGCCCACCAGCGCCACATCCACCAGCCCCGCCGCGATCAGCCGCTCACCACTGATAATGGCGCGGGCGCTGGAGGAGCAGGCGGTTGAAATGGTATAGGCCGGGCCATCCAGGCGCAGATAGTGAGCCAGGAAACGGGAGGGATCGCCCAGCTCCTGCATCTGATAGTGATAACCGGACTGACTGCCGCCAATCTGCTGATCGCCCTCATCCACGCCCGAGGTGCTGGTTCCCAGCACAACTGCCACTCTGCTGGCACCATAGTGCGCAATCGCCGCGTCGAGCGCCGGACGGATTTGCGCCAGCGCGGCCAGCAGCAGCTGGTTATTACGGGTGTTATGCGCGCTCAGGGCAGCAGGAATCGATGGCAAATCGCCTTCAACCCTGCCAAGCCAGCAGGCGCGGTTGCCGCTCAGCCAGCCATGACGCAACTGCATGCCGGGTGCCTCACCCCTGGTAAGGCTGGCCGCAATTTGCTGAGTGTTATTCCCCAGGGCATTCAGCATGCCGATGGCAGAGATGTAAATCATGAGGCGTCCAGATGTTGAATGCGGATCTGATAGCCAAACGCATGCTGCTGAATGCTGATGGGCTGGCGCTGATTACCGCGTTGCAGATAATCGATTTCGGTAACCAGCTTATTATCGGCATCGATCAGCCGTCGCTTTAACCCCTGATCCTGCAACGTCCAGCCTGGCGGCAGCTGTTTTTGCCACAGCTCCCGTGGCCAGTAACTGAGCATAATATCCGCCAGCACCTGACTGGCAGGCGGCATTTGCGGCAGCGGCATCAGCTGCTGGGTGTGAATACCGCTGGCATCGTAGCGCAGGCTGAACAGGCGAATACCCACCGAGGAGAGTCCGGCCAGATCAATTTGCTGTTCATCGGCGCTGAGCAGCACCAGCAGTGACTGACTCTGGCCTTTCACCTGTCCGGTCAGCAACTGCTGCTGCTGGAAGGCGGGACGGATGCCCGGCGGTGGCAGCGTCACCTTCACGCCCGGTTTCAGCCAGGCGGTGGGACGACTGCTGTCGGGTGCAGGTCCGGCACAGGCGCTGAGCAGCAGAGCCGTCAGCAGAATAAGAGCGGCGCGGATCATCGTTTACTCCTTGATCGGGTAGGTCGCATCGCCAGCGGCGACAGCAGGAAAGCGCTGAAGATGCCGCTGCATAACACTGTGCCAAAACTGGCAATCGCGCTGGTGCTGCTGAATACCAGCATACCCAGCGTCAGTAAGGTGGTAATCATCGCCAGCGACACCGCCAGCAACGAGGTCAGCGGCGTACCCTGCGGGTTGCTGAAAAAGAGCGTGTAATTAATGCCGATGCCCAGCACCAGAATCAGTGCCAGCAGCGCAAACAGATTCAGCGACGCGCCGATCCAGCCCAGCGTTGCCAGCGCCATCGCCAGCGACAGCACTGACGGCAGCGCGCTGCGTAAGCCCGCCTTTAACCCCAGTCGCAGGACAAAACTCAGGGTGATCAGCAGCAGCGCCAGCGCCAGTAACCCGCTCAGCAGGGTGCGCCAGAAGCTGAACAGCGAATCGTAACCTGATTTGCGGTCAATCCAGCTGACGCCCGGATGCTGTTTGGTCAGCTCCGCGAGTGCAGCGCTGTTTTTTACGCCGCTGGTGGGGATCAAAACACCGCTGCGCCCGTCTGGCAGCGTCAGCCACAGCAGTCGCCAGCCTTCACTCAGCGGACTCGACAGCCACGCCTCTGGTGTTACCGGCATCGGGTTCAGATCCGGTGCCGGCAGCGTGATACCCGCCTGCTGCAGGCGGGCCGTAATATCCGGTGCTGCCTGTTTCAACAGCTGAAGATCCCGCTGTTGCTGCGCCAGCGACGTCAGCGGCAGCAGACGATAGTGCTGCAGCCAGCCCTGCTGCTGCGCCTGGTGCAGATCCGGTGCCAGTTTTTCCAGCCGCTGCAGCGTCTGCTGTGCATCATCGCCCCAGACCACAAACCAGGTCTGATCGGCGCGCTGTCCGGTCAGGGTTGCCAGCTGGCGATCCTGCTCCAGCAGATGCGCAGGCGCACTTTGCAGATGGGCGATGTCATCATCCACCTTTAACTGGGCGATACCGGCCAGCGCGAAGATCGCCATCGCCACCGGTAATCCGACGCGCAGCCCGCGCTGGCGACGCCAGGCGGCAAGCCAGCGCGCCAGAGGCACCATCAGCGGCACCGGACGCACCGGTAATCCGCGTACCAGCCACGGATAGATGAGAATCACCGTCAGACAGGAAGCCGTTAATCCGCTGGCGGCAAACACCGCCAGCTGCCGCAGCCCCGGGAACGGTGCCAGCAGCATCAGCAGCCAGGCGATGGCGGTGGTCCCGAGCGCCAGCAGCAGCGTGCCGCGGACTTTTCGCAGGCTCTGCCACGGCGTCTGCTGCTCGCCGTGCACCATGCGCTCGGTGAGATAATAGAGCGTGTAATCCGCAGAGATGCCGACAATACTCAGGCTCATCACCAGCGTCATCAGATGCAGTTCACCAAAGCAAAGCAGCGTCATCACCGTGCCCGCCATCGCGCCGATGGCCACAGACGTGACCGTCAGCAACAGCGGGCGCAGTGAGCGGAAGACCAGCAGCACCAGCAGGACGACGCAACCCAGCGTCACACTGCCCAGCATTTTAACGTCATGCTGCGCACGCTGGCTGGCGTTGTCGCTGAACAGCACCGTGCCACGCGTCAGCAGTTTCGCCTGCGGCCAGCGGCTTTTAAGCTGTTGCTCCAGCGCGCTGAGTCGGGTAACCAGCGCATGACTTTGCTGCATACTGAAAGCGTTGTTCGCCAGTTCGCCATGCAGAAAATACCACTGCTGACCCTGTGCATCTTTTACTGTCAGCCAGCCATCATGCAGCGTCATGCGCCCGGCGTTTTGTGCCAGCGCCAGCTGCGAACCCCGCACCAGCATCAGGGGATCGCCCTGCAACTCTTTGCTGCTGACGCCAGAGAAGGCCGAAAAGAGCTGCGCCAGCAGCCAGTCAGCCTGCGCCTCGCCGCCGTTCTGCAAGCGGTCGCGCGTCACCTCATCGATCAGGCCGTTACGGTGTTGCCAGGCAAAGCGGCCCCACTGCTGCTGCTGTTGCCCGTCGAGATCACCCTGCACCTGTTTCAGGTCAGGCAGCGCGCGCAGCTGGGCCAGCCACCAGGCGGCGACCTGGGGATCGTCCTGCTCACCGGGTGAAACCAGCCACACCAGCTGGCGATCCAGCCGCTGCATAAAGCCCTGCTGCAGCGCAGGCGGTGCCGCCCCCAGATTCTGCTGCGGCAGCAGCGCCAGCACGCTGCTGTTGAGCTGACTGCGCGGCAGCAAAAAAGAGAGCGCAGCCGCCAGCAGCAGACAGAGGGCCAGCCACAGGAGGGCCAGCAGCCGATCGTTACGGCCCGGCAAAACGCGCCTGCTCCTCGTCGCTTAACTGCGGCGGTTCAATTCGGGTGTTGCTGAGCTCTATTTGGGTTTTATCGCCCTGCTTATCATCCAGGTTGATGCTGTCCAGGTAGGCGCTGCCCGCCAGCGAGATACGGTTGAAGATTTTGTTGAGCGGCGCCGCTTTGGGCGTCAGCTCCAGCGTCCAGGCTCCGTTGCCGCGATCGCTGAAGGCCACGCTGAAGTTCTCGTTCAGCACTTTCTGGTCGGCCTGGAAAAGCGCCCGCAAGAGATGATTAAACTGGAACATCTGCGGGTTGCTGTCGGCGGTGATTACCTGAGGCTTCTGGCCGCTGAGGCTCTGCACCATGCGTTTATCATCCAGCAGCAGCGTCATCACAAAGGGTGTCTGCTGATGCCACCATAAGCCCTGCTCGCGAGCGATCAGCATCTGCCCGTGCGAGACCAGCGGCTGACGCATGCCGGAAATGGTGCGCGTCTGGATAAAGTCTGCCCGAATCACCGGCTGGCTGGCAAAACGCTGCTGCAGCTGATCCAGCGTGACCGCGCTGGCGGCACTGGCCCACAGCAGCAGGCTGGTAAGCACAATTTTCAGCATCCTTTCACTCCTAAACGTTCCAGTAAAATATCGGGTGAAACAAAGCACAACGCCTGACTCTCCTGCTCCACCGCCACCTGCAGAGTATGCGCTTTGGTGGTGATCTGGCCGGCAGCATTTCGCACTTCATAGTCGATGCGCAGACGATTCTCATATTCTGTGATCCGGGCGCTGACGCGAATTGTCTCTTCGCAGCGCAGTGGCTGGCGGTATTTGACCCGGGTATCGACCACCGGCCAGACGTAGCCGCTGGCGGCCATCTCGGCATAGCTGTAGTTAATGCTGCGCAGCAGGGCTTCACGCGCCACTTCGAAAAAGCGGAAATAGTTGCCGTGCCAGACCACGCCCATGGGATCGCAGTCGTGGAATGAGACGGTCAGCACGACTTCAGCATGATGTTCAGTCATGGTCAGACTCCTTGTGGTGCGCCTGTTGATCAGGCAGCGTCCAGAAATCGAAAAAGTTAAACCAGTCGAGCGGCGCCAGCAGTGCGTAATGGGCCAGCCGCGCTGCGTAACGATCGACCGCCTGTTGCAGTGCCTGCTGACGTTGTGCACGCGGCAGCAGCAGCGGATCGGCGAAGGGCTCACAGTGAATACGCAGTTTACCCTGTTGCTGCAGGGCGAACATCAGCAGCACCGGACAGCGCAACGCAGCCGCCAGCACAAACGGCCCCTGTGGAAAGGGCGCGGCGCGGCCCAGAAAGTCGCTCCAGATCACCCGCCGCTCGCCGCCGCGCTGCGGATTGACCGCAGTGCGATCCCCGACAATCGCCACCCATTCGCCCGCATCCAGCTTCTGTTGCAGCAGGATAGCGGTCTCCGGCCCGATATCGCTCACCGGCATCAGATTCACCCCCGCCTGCGGGGCGATGGTTTCCAGCACCGCCCGAAAGCGCCGGGCATTATCGGTAAACACCAGCGCATTAATCACCAGTCCGCTGACCTGCTGAGCCATCGCGCGACAGGCTTCAATGTCGCCAAGATGGGAAGCAAGAATCAGCTTGCCCTGCGGCGTGGGTGTGCGGATCACCGTTTCTGCGCCTGGCGCAAAATCGATGTCACGTCCCCAGCGCAGATCGCCGCGCCAGCTGGCCACTTTATCCAGCATTGCCCCGGCGAACCGCAGGAAATGGCGGTAGCTGTTAAGCCGTGGCGGTAACGCAATCTGCTGCTGCTGCGCGGCGGTAGTGACCTGTGCCAGCCACTGCCGGGAAGCGCGTCGCGCGCGCTGACCGCTCAGCCAGTAGACCGCCACTACCGGCCAGAGTAGCAGTGTAAAGGGGAGCCGCCCGCCGTAGCGATAGACCGCCAGCATAAAGCGTAATCCCCACTGTCCGCGCCGCTCCGTTTCCACAGACCAGTGCGTCGGCGGTTTGCGCATCGCCAGCAGACGAGGAATGCGCGGCAGCATGCCGAAAAACAGCCGGGTGTGCATCCAGGAGATGCGCAGGTTGTCGTAGAGCGCATCGAAGTGTGACAGCCCGCTGGCCGGATAGGTGACGCGGGTCGGGATAAAGCGACTGCGGGTTCCCTGCCAGTAGAGCCGCACCATGATCTCGGTATCAAAATCCATGCGCTGACCGATGGCCCGGCGATCGCACAGCGCCAGCGTCGCGGCCAGGGGATAGACGCGGAAGCCGCACATGCTGTCGCGGATCGACAGCGACAGCGTTTCAATCCAGACCCAGAAGTGGGTGATGTAGCGACCGTAAAGGCGTGATTTGGGGATCGAGTCGTCATAGAGCGGCTGACCGGAGATCAGCGCGTCGGGATAACGCTCCGCTTCCGCCAGCATCAGCGGCAGATCTTCCGCCTGATGCTGGCCGTCCGCGTCGAGCTGCACCGCATGGGTGAAGCCGCGTGCCGCCGCAGCCCGCAGTCCGTGGATCACCGCCGCGCCTTTACCCTGATTGCTGTCGAGTCGCAGCAGGCTGAGCTGCGGGGCGTGTAGCGTCGCCAGCTGAAGCTGAGTGGCCGCATCGCTGCCATCATCCACCACGATTACCGGCAGATTAAAGGGTGCCAGCCGTGCCAGCACTGACGCCATCATCGCGCCGTGGTTGTAGCAGGGGATCACCACGCAGGGTGAAAACGGGGCGCTTAACACAGCGCGATCTTCCCGCTGCTGGCGATCTGCTCGCCGTCGTTCTTCAGCAGGCTGTAACGGAAACTCAGGCGGGATTTTTCAGCGTCCCAGTCCAGATGCAGTTGCAATAGCGAGTCGGGTAATACCGGCTGCTGAAATTTAATGTTATCAACGGCGGCAAACTGTTTACCGGGCGCAAGCAGTGATACGCCGTAGTGCATCACCCAGTCGAGCTGAGCCACACCCGGCAGAATGGGCAGATGCGGAAAGTGGCCCTGAAACCAGAAGAGTCCGGCATCTATCTGCAGGGTCAGCGTGACGCTGTCAGCCTGCAGCTCCCGGCTGCATTCAATCGGCAACATGAAAAAGTTCCTCTATTTGCGGCCAGGCGCGTTTGCTTTGGGTGGTCACCGGAATAGTGGCCACAATCCGCCAGTAGCGCGGCATCGCCAGCGGTTCCAGCCAGCGCTGCAGCTGGCGTTTCCACTGCTGCCTGCGCTGATGCAGAGCCGCCTCATCCAGTGCGCTGTTCAGCGCCAGCACGACGCCAATCGCCTGACGCTCATGACGCGTGACCACCAGCGCTACGGCATCCTCGATTTCCGGCAGGTCGGTCAGACGGCGCTCTATCTCGCTTAATGAGATGCGCTTGTCACCGATTTTTACGATGCGATCGTGGCGGCCTGCCAGCTGAAATCCGCCGTCCGGCTGCATAGTCAGTCGATCGTCGAGCTGCAGCCCGCTGTCACCGGCAATCAGCGGCGACCAGACCTGCCAGCGATCGGGCGTCACCTGCTCCAGCCTGACCTGCGGGAAGCGGCGCCACGGCGCCTCTGCCCGATCACACTGACGCCAGGCCAGAATGCCGGTTTCGGTGCTGCCGTAGATTTCACTGACCTGACAGCCAAAGCGCTGCCAGACCTGCTCCGCATCAGAGTCGCGCAGTGCGCCACCGGCAGAGACAATCAGTTCACAGGCGGGCGCTTTCAGCGTGCTGTCCAGCCGCGATAAAAAGGCCGGGCTGCTGATAAAGGCATAGCGAACGTGGCGCGGAAGCTGGGCCAGCTGTTCGCCGTAAAACAGCGGCTGGGCGGCAAACGGCAGCCTGAGCGTCATCGGCAGGAAAAGTCGAAACGATAAACCATACAGATGCTGATGGCTGACCGAGGCGATGACCCGGCACCCACCCAACTGTTCGGCCCACAGGCTGCTGAGCCAGCGACTCTCCTGCTCCATCACCGCCAGCGACTTCACCACCTGACGCGGTGCGCCGGTGGATCCCGAGGTGAAGAGCACCAGTTCTGCACTCTCCGGCAGCGGCGGCAGCGGCCCCTGCGTTTCTGCGTCGTCCCACGCCAGCAGCGGCAGATTGACCGCCAGCGGCATGTCGCACAGCACGCCATCCAGCCGATCCTGCCTCTCATCCAGCAGCGCGGCGCGGCAGTGACCCGGCATCACCGGCGTTTTACCGGCATACCAGCATGCCAGCAGCGCCACACAAAAACGGTAGCTGTCATCAAAACAGAGCGCCCAGTGGCTGCCCGGTTGTACCGCTAATCGCTGGCTGAGCGCCACGACCTGACGATGCATCGTGCTGAGCATCAAACGTTGATCGCCGCGCCAGGCGACCTCGCGATCGTCTCCCGTCAGCCAGTCGGCCACTCTCATGCTTTTCGCCTCACGCGCTGACGTACCAGCCATTCAGCACTCATCAACGCTGCGATTAACAGATAACTTATGCCGCCATTCCACAGCGTCCAGAACCGCAGATCGCTTAGCAAACAGGTATAGAGCGCCATGCTGCCGTTGCCGATAAAAAACAGGCACCAGATTTGGGTGACGCGGCGGGTATAGCGCACTGCCGCAGGGGGAAGCACGGGCTCACGCAGCCGGGCGATGCGTTCCACCAGCGGCATCGCACTCCAGAGTGAGGCGCCAAACACCAGCAGCATCGCCAGATTGACCGCCACCGGATACCACAGCAGCAGATGCTGAGTGCGTAATAGCTGGCTGCTGACACAGAGCAGTGCGCCGAGCAGCGCCAGCCAGCCCATGACCGCCCCCATGGCGTTTTGCTGACGACGCAGCTGTAGCCAGCGCAGGCCAAACAGCAGTGCCAGCAGCCAGAAAAGCCCCTGCCAGCGCGGCTGGGTCAGCGCCAGCCAGACCAGCAGTGGCCAGGCCAGTAGCGTAAGCAGATTCAGCAGACGAAGCGTAGCAGCAGGCACGGCGGGATCAGGCGTCTTCGCGCATTAGTTGTTCCACGGCATCCACCACATCCTGCACGGTGCGCACTGCGCGGAAGGTTTCCGGTTTAATTTTACGGCCGGTACGTTTTTGCAGATGAACCACCATATCGACGGCATCAATGCTGTCGAGTTCGAGATCTTCATACAGACGTGCCTCGGGATGGATATCCTCAGGCGCAATTTCAAACAGGCTGGTCAGCAGCGAAGCCACTTCCTGATAGATCTGTTCTTTGTTCATCATAAGGTTGTCTCCGCTTTCAGCCGCGCTGTTGGTTGACGAACGCAGCCAGCGTCGCAACAGAGAAAAAGTGGGCGCGCAGGGTTTCACTCTCAGCGGACAGCGCCACGCCGTAGCGATTTTTCACTGCCAGGCCAAGTTCCAGTGCATCAATAGAGTCCAGCCCCAGTCCGTCGCCAAACAGTGCAGCGTCGGTCTCTATATCCTCGGGACTGAGATCTTCAAGGTTCAGCGTGTCGATAATCATCTGTTTGATATCGTTAATTAATGAATCCATACCGGTTTTCGTCTTACCTGTTCTGGGGGACCAGCGCCTGCTGTAAATGGCGGGTCAGGCGACGCGCGGCCAGCGGCTGCGCATCGGGATTGCTTTCACAAAACGACTGACTGTCGATTCGCGTTTGTACACGCACGGTAAACAGCGGTTTAACCGGCGGAATCTGATACCAGCGGCTCTGTTTATCAAGCATACGCTGGCTACAGGTGATGTGAACCACACGCAGATCGCATCCGGCGCGCACCGCAATATTGGCTGCCCCGCGCTGCAGAGTCAGTGGATGACCATAGCGGGTGCGGGTGCCTTCCGGAAAGATCAGGATATTGTCGCCGCGCGCCAGTCGCTGCTGGCTGTCCGGCAACAGCGTCTCCGCTTCACTGTTGATCAGATAGTCCGCGGCGCGGATCACCCCACGCATAAAGGGGTTCTTTTGCAGATCGGCTTTAACCAGACAATCCATCTCTGGCAGTACCGAAGCGATCATCACGTAGTCGATCAGTGATGGATGATTAGCCACAATCAGGCATCCGCGATCCTGTTGCAGCAGCTCTGCGCCTTCAATCCGGTAGTCATAGACCCCGGTCATCCGGCAGAATCGCAGAAAGCAGCGGAAGCTAAAGGCGATAGCGCGTCGGGCCAGCAGGCGGCGGCGCAGCGAATCGCGCTGTACCAGCAGCAGGTTGAAGCCAATCAGCGACAGCAGCAGCCCGCCTATGCCAAACAGCGTAAAACTCACCGCCGTCATCACCAGCCGCCAGCAATAGTTCATACGGCTGCCGGTGTAGTGCGCCGGTTGTGAACAATCAGCCATGATGTCTCTCCCAGTGCCATGTCAGGCGTTCGCCCGGCAGGCTGAAGGTGGGCGATTTCGCCAGCCACTGCTGCAGAAAGCGCAGGCTTTGCGGTAAATCTGCTTCTGCCCTCTCCTCTCTGCCAGCACGGCCAGTGCAGTGCAGCTGGTCGCCCGGGCGCAGCAGCAGCGCCACCGCATAGGGAAAGTTCACACGCTGTTCCGGCAGCCACGGCAGATAGTAGTCAGGCACGATGCCGTCGAAATCGACCAGCAGTACCTGCTGATAACCCGCCTGATGCAGCGCGCTGACTTCGATCAATCCCTGCTGAAACGAGTCGACTCCGGCGGCGATTGAGGTGGAGACCAGTGGTGCTTTGGCTGCAATGGTCAGGCTACCGACCGCCGAATTGTGAACCGACATGGCAAAATCCGTGGGTGACATTGACTGCTGATCGGCCAGGGTAGTGAGGATGCGCAGATTACGTTCCAGTTCACCATGACGACTGGTGAACACGATAGCGTCAACCTGCTGACGCGCAAGCAGCGCCAGCCCACACTCTACCGCCGCACGACTGCCGCCGCTCAGACGACGTGCTGTCATCATCGGTAAAAATTGCGGCTTTGCCATCGCCTCTTTAGGGTCTATGACGGTGCCCTGTTGCGCCCAGTGCTGCCAGCCCTCGCCCCCGTGTAATCCCGGAGCCAGAGCCTGCCAGTCGACCAGTGAGTAAGCGAGTCTCATCTCAACACTCTTTTTGTCATATGTGTGGCGTCGGCGTTCATCGGGGCGTCACCCCGGCCCTCTGCAAAAAAAGTGCGTCCGGGAAACCCTCTGCCGATTCCGCATCAGGCCTTCACGGTAGAGGGTTACTCAGTGGTTCAGCAATAGCAGCTCATCTGATTTGTCGGCCGGCTGCCGGAGATCTTTATGCTTTGATCGGCTGTCGACACATCATTGCGACAGCGCACGCATTACTGAGCGGCAAGAGCAGAGAGTCGTAACTGAATATCCTGATCGAGATTGGCAATCCAGCGGTTGTAGTTATTGTGGATCTCGCCCTGCCCCGCTTTCAGGTTCTCACTGCTGACATAATCGATGCGGTAGTTCTGGCTGGTATACGTGATGCGAATAGTCGCCACGAAATCACGCTGGGCCAGACGACCATTGATCACGCCAGGCGAAACGGGAGTCATCACCCATTTCCGGCCAATACCCGCTTCGATGATCGCCAGTTTCATCTGGTTGTCGCTGTAACGCTGAGTGAGCGTTTGATTCACGTTATGAATCGGCGCAGTGCGCGCACAGCCGGTTAATAGCGCAGCGACCATGGTCAGCGTGAAAACAGTTTTTTTATTCATGATGAATCCCTTCATTTATTTTTTTATATCAGTAAGTTAAACGGATAATTCGCCTTGCGCAGGCTAAGCTTTCAGTGCGCTTTTCCGTCTGGCTGGCTTAAAACCCGCGCATGATACCACCGAATGTAAAGACAGGTAAGCAGAAGTATGCATGGGTTTTAGAGGGTTATTTGCGGGATTAAATCGGGGAATATGCGCAGTCGCCGCGACAGCGCAGAGGCCGATCCCGGCCGCAGAAACTCTTGCTGCGGCTGGATCGGTCTGAGGATTACTGTGTGGAGGCGGGTGTCCAGCCACCGCCCAGCGCGCGGTAGAGATCGATCTGCGCCAGCAGCAGGTTATTTTTGACAGTCACCCGATTCAGCTGCGTTGAAAACAGGGTGCGCTGCGCATCCAGTTCATCCAGATAGGAGGCGTAGCCGTTCTGATAGCGATTGCGGGCAATGCGCAGCGCCTCCGTTACATAGGCTTCCTGCTTTTGCAGCTCCTGAAGTTGTGCCTCACGCTGCCTGATGGCGTCTATTGCATCGTTAACTTCCGAGAAGGCGTTGCGCACCACTTTTTCATAGCCATAAAGTGCCTGATTTCGCGTCGCCATTGAGACATCCACCTGCGCCGTCAGCGCTTCACGGTTCAGCAGCGGTGCCAGGATGCTGCCGCCCACGCTCCAGAGCCGGAACGGATCATCCGCGAGCTGGTGCAGCACCGAACTCTGCAGAGTGCCGGTCGCGGTGAGGTTAAGCCCGGGCAGCAGCTTAGCGCGCGACGATGCCAGGCTGGCATCTGCGGCCAGTAACTGGCGCTGAGCCTGCACAATATCCGGACGGCGATTGAGCAGCTCTGATGGCAGCAGCGATGGCATCCGCTGGGGTGAAATCTGGTCAAACTGCTGACGACGGGCGATGCTGCGCGGGTTCATACCCACCAGAAGGCTCAGCGCATTCTCCTGCTGAGTGATCTGGTGCTGCAACTGGGGCATCTGCGCTTTGGCCGACTGATATTCCGAGGCGGCCTGCATCCACTCCAGCCTGGAGGTGTAGCCGGTTTCAAACTGACGCTGTGCCAGCTTCAGCGAATTGTTGCGGGTCGCCAGCGTTGCCTCCGTGACCCGCAGTTGCTCATCCAGCGCGCACAGGTTGAGATAACCTGATGCCACCGAACTGGCGATGGTCAGCTCGGCGGCAGACGCGGCGGCCTGCTGCGCCGCTAAACTCGCCTGCGATGCTGTGATGCTGCTGCTGCGTGCTCCCCAGAGATCGACCTCGTAGTTCGCCTGTAATAAGCCCTGAAAAATATCGGTTTCATAGGGCTGTCCCGTCACTGACGAGAGCGTACGCTCCCGGGTCGCGGCCACACCGGCGCTCAGGGTCGGAAAGTTATCGCCCTGCGTGGCGCGCAGCTGGGCGCGATACTGGTCAACCCGGGATCGCGCCGTGAGGATATCGGGGTTATTACGCAGCGCCTGCGTCACCAGCCGGTTGAGATTTTCATCATGAAAAGCGCGCCACCACTCCGCCTCCGGCGCAGCAGATGGCCCGACACTATTGCGCCAGGCGTCAGGGATCGGCAGAGAGGCCGGTGCCTTTTCAACCTGCGTGGCGCAGCCGGTCAGAAGGAGTGCCAGTGCGCTTACCATTAAGCCGCGCCGCATCATGGCGCGCCCTCACCAGCGGGTTGTGCGGCGGTGTCGATGTTGACTTCGACCGACATACCCGGGCGTAACTGATGCATATCGTGGTCATTGATGCGGATGCGAACCGGAATGCGCTGCGCAATTTTAACGAAGTTACCGGTGGCGTTGTCGGGCGAAATCGCGCTGAACTCTGAGCCTGCGGCCGGAGAAATAAATTCAACCTGACCCGTATAGCGTTTGCCATCCAGCGCATCGACCCGAATCGTCACCGGCAGGCCAGGACGAATATTTGCCAGCTGGGTCTCTTTCAGATTCGCGATAATCCATTTGTGATTGGTCACCACCGAAGTCAGGCGCGTACCTGCCGTGACATAGGCGCCGGTGCGGACCGACAGCTGGCCGAGCTGGCCATCATCGGGCGCGGTAATCCGGGTATTCGCCAGATCGATCTCCGCCAGCTCCAGCGCGGCGCGGACGCTGTCGACATCGCCTTTCAGCGCGTCACGGTTAACGATGACGGTTTGCAGATTCTGCTGGGCGACGGCGATCTGCGCCGCAGCCTGACGTACCTGCGCCTGCGCCTGGGCGTCTGCGGCTCGGGCGGCGTCGCGCTCACGCACTGACAGGGATCCATCCGCCGTGAGATTTTCGACACGCTTCAGATCGAAGCCGCTTTTCAGCGCCTGTGCTTTGGCATTCTCCAGTGCCGCTTTATTGCTCTGGATGGTCGCTTCTGCGCTGCGACGCTGCTGCAGGTTATTGTTCAGCGCCGCCTGCTTCATCGCCAGCTGCGCCTGCGCCTGATGCACCCGCTGGCGATAGATACGGTCGTCAATCGTCATCAGCAACTGCCCTTTTTTCACCGGCTGCAGATCGATCACCTCGACTGAGGTGAGATAGCCATTAACCTGCGGGCTGATAAAGGTCACCTGACCGCGCACATAGGCATTCTCGGTGCTTTGTATTGCGCTGGTGAAGGGCCAGAGTTGCCAGGCGTAAAGAATAACCAGTACGCCAATCACCACAATGCCGCTGCCCGCGGCGATAGAAAGAATACGGCGGCGATTCGCGCGTTCGCGTTCCGCCGCCTGAAGCTCATCCTGCTGACTCATTGTTTCTCCGTTGATTCCTGTAATGCGGCCAGCTGTTGCTGCTCACGCAGGTTAAATTGCGCCTGACGCCAGTCAAGATATCGACGACGGGTCAAACGCCAGATCACCCACATCAGGGTGACCAGTGCCAGCGCAGCGGTTAACAGGTAGGTGTCGTTATAGGCGAGCACGTTGGCCTGCAGCGTGGCGATTACCTGTAACTGGCTGGTGCTCTGCGCGCCGCGCAGAACGTCGTCACCCACCAGCGAATTAAACAGCGCATTATACTGGCTGAGCCGTTCGGTGACGTTGGGATCGAGCAGTGAGAGCTGATCGCCCAGCAGGCTGGAGTGATATTTTTCCCGCCAGACCTGAAACGTGCCAAGAATAGCCGAGCCGATCAGCCCGCCGAGGTTCTGACTCATGCCAAACAGCACCACGAAGCTCACCAGATTTTTCGGCTGAGTCACCACGCTGCCAATGCCCATCAGCATCGCGGGTGCCATGAAAAAGGCGCTGCTGAAGCCCAGCAGAAACTGACTGAAATACATATTGCTGGCGCGGGTCAGCGGACTGGATTGCGCATCCATCAGCGAGGCGATAATCATCACTACCAGCGAGGTGACAATCGGCCAGTTAAGATGATTGGGCTTGATGGTCAGCGCACTGGCGGCGATGCCCGCAATAACCCCGGCCATGATCGCCAGCGCCAGACCGCGCATCTGATCGTTCTGCAAGCCAATCTGCTGCAGAAAGCCGATTGCGCCGGTGTTCTGTTCCGCCAGTACGATACGGATCATGATCATCACAATGCCCAGCCGCACCATCATGCCGCTGCTGAGCCAGCGGGTATTGATCAGCGGGTTGCGCCGGTTATGCTCAATGACGATCGCAGCGACAATCAGCGTCAGAGCGATCGCGGTACAGATACCAAGCCACGGCGTGGTAAACCACCACTCAATACGGCCCAGCGTCAGTACGCCGCACAGCAGCGCCATACCGGGTGCCAGCAGGATAAAGGTGACGAAATCCATCTTTTCAAAGGTTTTGATGCGATCGCCCGGTGGCAATTTCACCAGCAGTACCCCGCCCAGCGCAATCAGTGCCAGACCGAGTTCAAACAGATAGAGACCGCGCCACTCGTTGAGCTGCAGCAATTCCGAAGAGAATAAGCGGGCCAGCGGGATAGCCAGTTGCGATACCGTCAGGCCAATCACCAGCGCTTTCAGGCGATGTTTCGCAGGCCAGGCCTGTACCTGATAGTAGATGCCCAGAGAGCTGAGCGCCGCAGCCACCATACCGTGAGCGGTGCGCACAATGATTGCCGAACTGAGATCGTTGGCGAAGAGATGGAAAAACGCCACCAGTACATACAGCACCAGAAACGCCTCGGTAAAGACACGCAGGCCAAACTGCTGGCGGAATTTCACCAGCAGCAGGTTAATAGAGATGTTGCCCATCACGTAGACCGCAGGCAGCCAGGCAATCTCATTCGACCAGGCACCAAAGGTACCCTGCAGGTTGACCAGATTCGCCGTGACCAGCGCGTTACTCAGCGCACCAGTCAGCGAGATAAGTAAACCGATCAGGCCAAATGCCAGGCGTTTTGGCATCGGATGCAGCGGCGTCGAGGGCGATCCCGGCAGCATCGGTTTTTCGTGCGGCAACCACTCGCGTGCAGCGTAGGGATTTCGCTTTGCCACTGCTACATACTTCCCATGCGGCTCAGGAGTTGTTGCAATACGCGCTCGGTCACGGCCAGATCCTGAGGGTCAATATCGGCCAGCATTTCAGTACGGAGTGCGTCAGCCTCGGTTTTCACTTTGGCGAACGCTTCGTTACCCTTTTCAGTCAGCACCAGATGACGCTTACGTCGATCTTCTGGCGGCTGTACCCGCATCAGCAGTGACTGTTTCACCAGCCGATCCACCAGCGGCACCATACTGGCATCTTCCAGCCCCAGCAGCTGTGCCAGCTCGGTCTGGGTCATGCGTTGCGGCTCACTGGCAATCAGCCCGATGGCCATCCAGCTGCTCATGCTTAAGCCGCTATCTTTAAGGTGACGATCCACCGCCAGGCGCCAGGCATGTGCGGTCAGATGCAATAAGTGTGTAAAGGTACGGGTGTGCTGAGACAAATGTTAGCAGCCTAATAGTAAGAGTTCTAATTGAGTGGTGGCGTTATTATACGCAAAGCGAAACGCCAATGAAAAGCGTCCGGTCTGTTAAAAATTAGTGGATCGCGGCAGAATGTCCAGAGGCCGCAACCGGGAGCCGGATAACATGAAACAGGCATCAGCAAACTGGGTCGATCTGCGCCGTGACGCCGTCAGCGGTATCGAGGCGCTACGCGCCCATTTTACCGGACACGCCTATGATCCTCACTGGCACGACAGTTATCTGATTGGCGTGACCGAGCAAGGTGTACAGCAGTTTCATTCGCGGCGCAAACAGCATCAGAGCCGACCAGGCACGGTCTTTATGCTGGAGCCGGAGGAGCTGCATGACGGGGATGCCATCAACGACAGCGGTTTTACCTACCGGATGCTCTATCTTTCGCCGCAGCAGATTGCGCAGCACCTGGCTCCGATGCTGGCTGATAAACCCTCACTGCGTGAGCTACGTTTTGCCGCCACGCTGCGCGACGAGCGTCCCCTGGCTTATGCCGTCTGGCATGCGTTTGATGCGCTGTGGCACAACCATCCCGCCATCATCAAAGAGGCGGCGCTGGACCGGATGTTTGGTCAGCTTACTCCGCACCGGCAGTGGTCACTGCCCGCTCAGACACCGGATAAAGATGCCCGGCTGGCGCTGCTGGCGCGTGACTGGCTGATTGCCCATCATGCGGATAATCCCGGCCTGGAGCAGATGGCGCAGCACCTGCAGGTGGATCGCTTCCGGTTATCGCGCCTGTTCCAGGCTCACTGGGGTTTGCCGCCCCACGCCTGGCTGGTGCAGTGGCGGCTGAGCCAGGCGCGTCGTCAGCTGGCGCAGGGCCAGCCCGTCGCCGATGTGGCAGCCGCGCTGGGTTTCGCCGATCAGAGTCACCTGGGCCGCTGGTTCAAACGCGCCTGCCAGCTTACCCCCTCCCGTTATCAGCACGCCTGCACAAATCTTCCAGACCTGGGTTAAGCCACTTGCCACAATGCGTTTTTTTAGTCAGGAGAAGCGCAATGCAAGACCCACGCTGTGTAATGATACTCAATGCCGCTCTGCCGCCTGGCAAAGCCACCAATGCTGCCGCCGTGATGGCATTAACCCTGGGACAGCGACATCCGGCGCTGGTTGGCGACACCCTGGAGGATGCTGAGAGGCGCCCTTCTCCCGGTTTGATCACCACCGGGATTCCGGTGCTGGCCGCGACTGATGAACAGCTCAGTGCATTGCGGGAACAGTGCGAACAGGCTGAATACGATCTGGTGCTGTTTCCGGAGGAGGGCCAGACCACCACTGATTATCAGGCGCTGAGCGCCGTCCTGCGACAGCAACCGCGTCAGCAATGGCGTCTGCTGGGCGTCGCCATCGTCGGCGATAAAAAAGCCCTGCGAAAGCTGACGGCAAAACTGGCGCTATTCAGCTAATCTTTTTGCGGGAAGCTGGCCATGGCTTCCTGTTTTTCCCCTCCCGCCCCACGGCCCCGCCGTTTGTACAGGTTACTTGTACAGCTTTCGCTTCGGAATAGTCCTTATAAGCTGCTGATAAGTGTCAAATAGCACACTTTGTTAAAAAATCCGATTGTACAGATTGGGCTTCATTGTATAAGTTTACTGCCACGAGTTGTCATGCGACTCTGTAACGAATGATGCACTTGCGTCGCCTCTGAAGGTGTCAGTGGATTTCCACCTTCAGAGGTTATTTTTTCTGTTCAATTTGTGACACTGGTACCATCGCATCTGTCCATGCGGTGGTTTTTTTGATCGCTTTTGTCCTGACATCCGAACCGGAATCGGGCTGTTCTGAAGGGCTTACACATGCAATATATTCTTCCCCGGACCAATCAGGAAATTGCTGATTATTTTAATCCTGCCGCCAATAAACCCGCCAGCGAGATGGAGATGCTGGGTATCCTGGTTGCAGAAATTTTGCAGTCAGGCATGCCAGTGAACAATAAAGCGATTATCTCAAAGCTTATTCATCGGCTGGAGCTGGAAAGCGACAGGGAATTACTGGATATCTATCGACAGCTGCTTGAACTGGTGGTCCATAAAACCCCGGACGATTTTTCACTGTAGCATCGACTCCACGGAGGGAGTCATCCGCCTTTTTCTGGTATCTTCGCCAGTCGCCCGGTACTATCTGCCCCTCACTGTTTATCCTGATCTTCCCGCCCCTCGCGCGGGAGCAAAATAACTAAAGAGCCTGCAATCCTTTATGACTCAAACCAATGATATTGCCGCAACCGATGTTGTGGCGGGCGATATCAGTGTAGGGCGCGTTCTGCGTTCGCCTGCGCTGCTGACCCGCGAATGCCTGGCCGGGGTGATTACCGCGCTGGCGCTGATCCCTGAAGTGATCTCCTTTTCCGTTATTGCCGGTGTAGACCCTAAAGTCAGCCTCGTCGCCTCGGTGGTGCTCTGCCTGACCCTGTCGATACTGGGCGGACGCCCGGCGATGGTAACAGCGGCTGCGGGTTCAGTGGCGCTGGTTATCGGGCCGATGGTCCATCTGCACGGCGTTGAATATATTCTGCCTGCGGTGGTGATGGGCGGCGTCATTCAGATTCTGTTTGGTGTGGCTGGTCTGGCGCGCATGATGCGTTATATTCCCCGCTCGGTGATGCTGGGATTTGTGAATGCGCTCGGCGTGCTGATTTTCTTTGCTCAGGTGCCGCACGTCTGGGGGCAGTCATCACTGGTGTGGATCTTCTTTGCCGTCACACTGGCTATCGTGCTGTTGTTGCCGCGTCTGATAAAAAGTGTTCCTTCACCGCTGGTTGCCATTGTGGTAGTGACTGCCGTCGCGCTGTTAATGGGCTATCGCATGCCGAACGTGGGCGATGAAGGGCCGATGAGTCCCGGTCTGCCCGGTTTTAACAGCCTGCTGGTGCCACTTAACCTGCAGACCCTGCAGATTATCTGGCCCACGGCCCTGAGCATCGCCTTTGTCGGGCTGATGGAGTCACTGCTGACCGCCAAACTGGTCGATGACCTGACCGATACCCCCTCCAGTAAGCGTCGTGAATCCTGGGGCCTGGGCGTGGCGAATATTCTGGCGGGTTTTTATGGCGGTATCGCCGGGTGCGCGATGATAGGTCAGACCATCGTCAATGTTGAGCTGGGCCGGGCGCGCAGCCGGGTTTCCACCGTGGCCGCCGGTCTGGTGCTGCTGTTACTGGTGACCGGACTGAGCCGGATTATGGCGCAAATCCCGATGGTGGTACTGGCCGGGATCATGATGGTGGTGGCCGTGAAAACCGTTAACTGGCATAGCCTGCAACCCGCTACCCTGAAACGTATGCCGTGGTCAGAGACGCTGATTATGGTGCTGACGGTAGCGGTGACTGTCTGGACAGGTAATCTGGCTCTGGGCGTTCTGGCTGGGGTAATTCTGGCTATGCTGCTGTTTGCCCGCCGTATTGCGCACGTTATTCATGCGGAGCGTCAGCTGAGCGAAGATGGCGAGTCGGTGCGCTATGTGGTGCGCGGCCCGCTGTTTTTCGCCAGCAGCAACGATCTGTTCGAGCATTTCGATTATGCCCATGACCCTAAAAAGGTCACTATCGATTTAACGCACGCGCAAATCTGGGATGCGTCCAGCGTCGCGGCGCTGGATGGCATTGAGTATCGCTATCAGCGTTATGGCGCAGAGGTAACCATTGAGGGGCTGGATCCACGCAGCACGGACTTCCATCAGCGCCTGACCGGTAATTTCGGCTAAAAACGCCGTTCTGCTGCCTCTCCGGCAGCAGAACTCACTCAGCCTGTTGCCGCCGCGCGCGGTAGCGGCCAACCATGGTAATCAGCGCCTGGTAGATTAAACCGGCGTAGAGACTTGTCAGAATCGCCAGACCAGGCTCTTTGCCCTGCTGATGCCATGACATAAACCACATGAATACGCCCCACAGTACAGAGAACACCAGCCACCCGCGGACGAACTTCATCATGCCATTCATAACGACTCCTCTTAAATGAAGCGCTACCTTAGCGCGCTCCGGCCTGAAACGCATTGCCAGCATGCACGAGTTGCGAGGCGTCTCAAATAATCGTCGACAATTTGCCATGCGTATTGATGATTTAGTCCTGTTCGGGCGATTTAGTTGCGATTCTCTATACTCAACGTTCCGCTTACCTGATCGGGGAATTACGATGAAACGTACTGCTTATCTGTTATCCACACTGGCTATCCTCGCCACGCTTACGGCCTGTGCACCGCCGCCACCGGGCAGAGATGCCCCGCCACCGCCGCCACCTGGCGGGCAGCAGCCGGTGGGCGCACCTGGCGGCAGCGGCCCGGCAGGACAACCGCAGGCCTGACATTATTCTGCCAGCCTGCGTTGCGGGCTGGTTAATGCCGGAAGGCGCAGCCGCAGGTTGACATCTCACCCGGCAGCACTTTGCCTGCGTGAGAGTGACGCCGCTGTAATTGCCCCTGATCTTCAGCACTGCTGTTGCCTGCCTGCAGTCCCAGCCAGCGATCCAGCGCGCGGCCAGCGATCTGCCGGATATCAGGTGACCAGCTGGTAAGATGCCAGGTTGAGCTGCGGGCTTCTTCACTATCGCCAAAACCTGCCACTGCCAGATGGATACCCTGACCAAAATCCCGAATCGCCTGCATTGCACCAAAGGCCATCAGATCGCTTTCACAGAAGAGTGCCTGGATACGCTCAGCAGCACGTGTCTTTTTCAGGTAAGACATCATCGCCTGATAAGCGCAGTCGCGATCATCACTACCCACAGTCAGTTCGGCGTTCAGCGCCATGCCCGCCGCCAGCAGAGAGGCGCGATAGCCCTGTTTTTGCGCCAGTGCGCCTGGCTGAGCCTGCATAAAGCCAAACCGCTGATGGCCCTGTTTAAGCAATAATTCCGCTGTCACCTCACCCGCCCGCAGTGCATCCGCCTGCAGTTCAGGCTCAGCGTCAATCTGAAGCACTGGCAAATTGCAGGCATCAGTAACGCGGTTACCGGGGAGTAACAGCAAACCACGCAGCCCGAGCGGTGTAGCCTGCCGGATGAGTGTGGTTAGTGTGACGTCGGTTTCGGCACTCAGTAGCAGCGTGATAACACCGCGCGCGTTAAGCTGGCGCATCACTTCGTCCAGCATTTTTTGTTGATACGGATTGAGCAACTGGCTGTCGACAACACCGATAACCGGGGCTACCGCCGGTTCAGTTAAGTCAGGTGTGAAAGGTGTAATCATTGGCGTTAATTCTCTGCGGCGGCAAACAATAGCTACCACAATACGGTAAACCACAACGTTTCAACAGGTTACAGAGTTCGACACAGGCCGCAAAAATGAGTGAAATCGGATGTAATTGGAATAGATCGGCAGAAACCCAAAAGGGATAAGGCTGGCGTTAACGTAGATGCAGGAGAGGGACCGGGCAGCAGGAGTTGAACCCGCATCGTCAACCCGTTAAGAGTTGCAGTAATACCTTTATACCATGCCCGAATGGCGTGCCTGGAAAAGCCGCGCTATGTGAACAAGAAGCTTAGTACGACTTTCTGACCAGGCAAGCGCAAGCGGCAGGTATTTTTGCAACCGTCGTATGAAATCAAAAAAGAGGTACCGCCGCCTGTAGGCATTGATTATTCAGCTAACCTTAAGTTTCAGGCAGCCTGTTCCGACCGGGACTTATGGCCAACATTACGCAGAGGTCAAGACTATGCCGTCAGGACAATTTTACGTGGTTGATCAACCCGAACTGAATTTTACCGCCAATTATCATATCGATACGTTCAATGATAAACCCTACCCCTCGCGGATGGTGCTGGAGATCCGGAAGCAGTCACAGCCGACCGACGCCTTTGATGATATCAGCATCGGCCATGAAGTGACCTTTGTCTCTTCAAGTGGTGAGGCGCAACGGATGGTGCTGGTGAGTGACACTGATGATGAGCTGGTGTTCAGCTCCCGGGGCTGATGCCGGCTTATACCGCTAAACGGAGGTTGCAGTCGCCATATCCGCCAGATAGCAGGCACAAAAAAACCGCCCTTGGGCGGTTACGACATTACTGCATATTGCTTTTATTTTATTAGATTTTCTTCGGCAGAAATATGGTGCCCGGGGCGGGACTTGAACCCGCACAGCCTTACAGCCGAGGGATTTTAAATCCCTTGTGTCTACCGATTTCACCACCCGGGCAGGGTGTAACTGGAGGCGCGTCCCGGAGTCGAACCGAGGTACACGGATTTGCAATCCGCTGCATAGCCACTCTGCCAACGCGCCTTAAACTGATGTGCCGTCAGGTTAACCTGACCTGCGAATCTGGAGCGGGAAACGAGACTCGAACTCGCGACCCCGACCTTGGCAAGGTCGTGCTCTACCAACTGAGCTATTCCCGCAATTCAGCAATTTCGTCGAACCTGCTGATTTTATTTATCTTCTGGCAGCCTGGCTGCCGTTCGATGCGATGCATTCTACTTAGATGACGCAATGAGTCAATAAAATTATCCTCACAGCGCGTCCGTTTGCTGCTTTTTAAATCGTATCGATCACGGTTCGAGCAGATCGCCGCGCGCGGCGCTTAAATACTGGAACATAGACCAGAAAGTCAGCACGGCAGCAATGTATAACGCCACCACACCAATCGCTACGACGGTGGCATCAGGACGCCACAGCAAGGCAAACAGTGAGAACATCTGGGCAGTAGTTTTCACTTTACCAATCCAGGAAACCGACACGCTGCTGCGTTTACCAATCTCCGCCATCCATTCACGCAGCGCAGAGATAATGATCTCGCGTGCAATCATGGTGGCGGCGGGCAGCGTAATCCACCAGGCGTGGAAATATTCCGCCACCAGCACCAGCGCAATAGCCACCATCACTTTATCCGCTACCGGATCGAGAAACGCACCAAAGCGTGTTGTCTGCTTCCAGCGGCGCGCCAGAAAGCCATCAAACCAGTCGGTGATGGCAGCAAAAACAAAAATCAGTGCAGTCGCCAGCGGCGCCCAGGTGAACGGCAGATAGAAAGCCAGCACAAAGAACGGGATGAGCACGACTCGAAACAGGGTGAGACACGTCGGAATGTTTAATTGCATATGCCGGTAACTGTCTGGATATAGGTAGAATTTAGCCTATGTTCCTACATTGCCCCCCCCGTTTCAATGCTAGTGTTTCAACGAGTAGTATATTTTTTCTGCCAGAGCATGTGAGATACCGGGTACATTGGCGATCTCCTCCACCGACGCGTTCATCAGCGGTTGCAGGCCCCCCATGTACTTGAGCAGTTGCTGACGCCGTTTCGGCCCCACCCCTTCGATGCTTTCCAGTGCACTGGTGTTCTTTACTTTGGCCCGTTTTTTACGGTGGCCTGAAATGGCATGATTGTGAGCGTCATCACGAATATGCTGGATCACATGCAGCGCTGGCGCATCGGGTGGCAGCGAAACGCCCTCACCTTCCGCTTCAAAGAACAGCGTCTCCAGTCCGGCTTTACGATCGCTGCCTTTCGCTACGCCGAGTAAAATCGGCCGGCTTTTGTCCCAGGGCACATCAAGTTCCGCGAAGACCTGCTTCGCCTGAGACAGCTGGCCCTTACCGCCATCGATCAGAATTACATCCGGGATCTTATCTTCTTCAATCGCTTTACCATAACGGCGGCGTAATACCTGATTCATGGCGGCGTAGTCATCACCCGGCGTAATGCCGCTGATGTTGTAGCGACGATAATCGGCACGCAGCGGACCATTCTGGTCGAACACCACGCAGGAGGCGATGGTCTGCTCACCCATGGTATGACTGATATCGAAACACTCCATGCGTTTAATTTTGTCCAGCTCAAGAAACTCCGCCAGCGCCATCAGCCGCTGATGAATTGTGGAGTGCTGTGACAGCCGCGTGGTTAATGCCGTCGCGGCGTTGGTGCGCGCCAGTTTGAGATAACGGGCGCGATCCCCGCGCGGCTTGCTCTGGATACTCACCCGACGTCCGGCCAGCTCACTGAGCGACTCAGCCAGCAGTTCACGCTCTGGCAAGGTAAAGTCCAGCAGAATATCGCCAGGCAGCGTACGTGCCTCACTCCCCTGCAGGTAGAACTGCCCGACAAAGGTCTGAACGACCTCAGCCAGATCGGTATCGACGGGCACTTTCGGGAAGTAGCTGCGGCTGCCTAGCACTTTGCCCTGACGGATAAACAGCACGTGGAGACAGGCCATGCCCGCTTCATAAGCCACACCCATCACATCAAGGTCATCACCCTGATTCGAGACAAACTGCTTTTCGGTGATCCGTCGCACAGCCTGAATCTGATCGCGCAGGCGTGCCGCCTCTTCAAAGCGCAGGCCCGTGCTCGCTTCTTCCATCCGTTTGACCAGCTGGTTGAGAACCTGATCGTCTTTACCCGCCAGGAACAAGCGCACGTAATCGGTCTGCTGCGCATACTCCTCCTCACTGACCAGTCCCGCGACACAAGGACCCAGACAGCGACCAATCTGATATTGCAGACAGGGCCGGGAGCGATTGCGGTAGACGCTGTTTTCGCACTGGCGGATAGGGAAAACTTTTTGCAGCAGTCCCAGCGTTTCACGCACCGCATAGCCGTTGGGGAACGGGCCAAAGTATTCGCCTTTGGCATGCTTTGCACCACGGTGCATCGCCAGTCGCGGATGGGTATCGCTGCTAAGAAAGATGTAGGGGTAAGATTTATCGTCGCGCAGCAGAACGTTGTAGCGCGGCTGGTAGAGCTTGATGTAGTTATGCTCAAGCAGCAGCGCTTCGGTTTCGGTGTGGGTTACGGTGACATCGATGTGCTGGATATTACTAACCAGCGCTTCGGTTTTGCGGCTGCCGACCTGAGTGCGGAAGTAGCTGGTCAAACGCTTCTTCAGGTCTTTGGCTTTGCCCACATAGATGACGGTGCCTGAGGCGTCATACATGCGGTAAACACCGGGCTTGCTGGTTACCGTACTCAGAAAGGCTTTGGAATCAAAAACGTCATTCACTACTGATTAACGGCTCCGCATTATAGAGGCCATGTCGAATGGCCAGATGCGTTAACTCTACATCGCCACTGATATTCAGCTTGCTGAACATCCGGTAGCGGTAACTGTTAACGGTTTTAGGACTGAGATTTAACTGCTCGGAAATTTCCGTCACCTTTTGTCCACGGGTGATCATCAGCATAATCTGCAATTCCCTTTCCGACAAACAGCTGAAGGGGGATTCCGCTTTTTGTGGCTCAATCTGGCTCAGCGCCATCTGCTGGGCGATATCTGAAGCGATGTAGCGCTGTCCGGCATTGACCGAGCGAATCGCATTGATCACCTCCTGCGGCGCAGCCCCTTTACTGAGGTAGCCTGCAGCCCCCGCCTGCATCACTTTCGCAGGCAGCGGATTTTCCGTGTGAATGGTCAGCATGATGATTTTGATATCGGGATTGTAACGCACGATTTTGCGCGTCGCCTCCAGTCCACCGATGCCCGGCATGTTCATATCCATGAGGATCACATCAACCTGATTGGCACGGCACCACTTAGCGGCATCCTCGCCACAGTTGACCTCTCCGACCACGGCCAGACCTTTGACATCCTCCAGGATGCGACGGATTCCGGCACGGACAAGTTCATGGTCATCAACAAGAAGCACACTGATCAACGGGGAAACTCCAGAGGCTAAAAAAAGAGGAATCAATTAACGAATACAGGCGATAATCATACCCGCTTTTACCTCAAAAGCACATCAACAAAGCAAAACAGTCGACGCTTCGCATAACGATTTCCAGGCCCGTGCAGCCAGCAATAACAGAGATTTCTTACAACCGACAGGCGTACTGAATAATCCTTAAACTCTTACTATTTCATGGCATTAACACCAGACTTTGCTGTGCCTTATCGCCGCAGGCCCTTGTGATATCTGGCCCGGCAACACCTGTAATTACTTTCAGCGATTGATTAGTTGTACTGGACAAACCAGCTGTTTATAGCGAAGCGAACCAGCTGCTCCAGCAACTTACTGACCCTGTGATATACTCACGCACTGCTGTTCGGACAGATTGCCGACACATTGTCATTCACCAAGGAGAAACGCATGAGCGATGAAGATTTTGCAACTTCGCAGGAAGCCCGGAAATTAGCGGATGAAATCGCGGGTCTGAAGATGATGATCACCCTGATCCTGAAAGGTATGGGCCAGGCTGATGCCGGCAAAGTGATTATCAATATGGAACGCTATGTACAGACGCTGGGCGACAAGCCCCAGGCCGAAGTATTCAGCAATACCATTAAGCAGATTAAAACAGCCTACCGTCAGTAAGCTTGCTTGCCCCCAGCCGCGGGGGCAAATTAATTAACTATGCGCCTGCCAGTTAACCGAAACGCCCAGCGTAGGCAGCACCTCTTCCGGACTAAAGCGCCGCGTTCCCCGATACTTTTCAGCCAGCGCTGGCTGAACCACCGGAATACGGATCGCAAACAGATTATCTTCTGACAGAATAAGTCCCGGCGTCAGCGGCTCATACACCACCTGATGCTCTTCAAACATCTTCTCCAGCATCGGCGTTGCCGAACTGATGATGTATTCCATACCGTTCAATTCTGCCAACTGCACGGCGTGCCAGAGAATATTCAGTGGCAGCTCAGCGTCCACATCCAGCCGTGCCGAGAAGCGCGACATTTCCCACACTTTCTCATGGCTGAAAGGCAGTACGATGCCTTCACTCAGTTCAGGTTCGAACCAGGGCATCAGACGCGCACAGCCGCTGATGCCCTCCCGCGCATTCCATGCGATCAGCCAGGTGACATCTGAACGATCGTAGCGATCATATTCCTGTCCTGGCGTGCTCAGACGTGGCGGAATTGACCACCCTTCGCCGCGCGCAAAGACGCTGTATCGGTAGCTGCCGAGTTCGGCAAGCAAAGAGGATGGCATATCCTTTAATTGCGTTTGCACTATTTTCATCATGCGCCTCTGACATCCCCATGTTTGCAATGATTTCTTTGCGCCAGCCTGGCAAAGTCCCGGCGCAGAATAGACAACAGACCTGTGCAAAGGAACGGCGAAGTGTAGCCGTCCCTTTAAGTTCAGATCAGTCCGATTGCCGCTGCATAGCAGGCAATCTGCGTTTTATTGGAAACATTGAAACGCTTTTGCATATTTTTTTGGTGAAAGTTAACGGTATGTTCAGAGATGGATAAAATAAGTGAAATTTCGACCGCCGTTTTTCCTTCGGCTGTCCATTTCAAAATTTCCAGCTCGCGCTGACTAAACTCTTTTTTTAGTACCATCATTGCATCATCGCTAAAGCGTTCCAGCGTATCCAGACTTAGTTCCGCTAAAAGGTGTAGTTTCACCTCCAGCTCAGCATGGCAGAGCTGGACAGAAATGGGCTGTTGCGACGATATAGATAATATACCAATGACGCGATTTGGTGCCATTGCAGAGCAAGAAAATCCGCTCTGCAGCCCATATTCTCTCGCCTCACGCCACAAATTGCCGGCGTCAGCGAACAGTTCCTCCGTCCACGCCATGCCTCTGCCCGGTCGCTGACACAACCTGAGCACCGGATCGACAGCGTAATAATTCTGCTTCTCATAGCGTTTAACCCATAATCTGGGATAGGTGCTATGTAAATGAATACGCGGTCGGGTAAAAGGCACCGGGTGCTGAATCAAAAAGGCAAAATAATCGAAGCCTAATGATTCAATAAATTGTTGCAATAACGGCTTCAATTCAGAAGAAACCGTTAATGCCTGAAATTTTTCTTTCGCCTCAGCTCGCCAGGCGAAATAATTTTCAGTACTCATATTGCCTCAGCGTTAATTTCACTCGCCCTTCCGGTAATATTCATTCAGATTCATCGGATAAAATAAATTTGCAGAAGAAAACTAATTTATCGTTCAGGACGAACCTGTCCCGTTCTACAGCGCATTTAACCTTTCACCGTTGGAGCGGAGTGAAAAAGTGTTCCTGCCTTTACAAGGTGAGGCCGATCACAGCAATTTCAATCACCCCAAAAGAATAAGATTTTTCTGATAGGATTTCAATCCCTGACCTCCAGCGCAGTTTTTTCTCAGAGTTAAAAAGTCTGCTGAAAATATTGAATCGCGATGCTGATTGTTGGGTAAATAACGAGTAAACAAGGCGTTAATTACTCCATTATAAGCGAAGCGGCAGTGGCAAATTTCTGACATATTTTTTATCAGGAAATAAGCCCGGCTCTCTCTTTGCAGCATCAGGACCGGTTTCGTCAGACGCCCCCGCAGCCCCTGTGGCGTCTGTTGAGGCAGCTAACCGGCTTGCTGCCCGCGCCACGCGCTTGCCGGTGAAAGACCTGCCCCGGTTTTCAGTGGCAGCCCTGTAAGCGTAGCGATGTGCTGTTTAATAAACCTTTTCTGGTCTCCTCTACCCGACCATGCTCTGTGCCCGTTGATTCACAGCCTGCTGTGGTTTATCCACTTATCTGACTGTAAATACCTGATCCAGGACAGCGCGTCCGTAAAAGTCTCGTTTACTTACTTTGCTGTCTGACCGCAATACGTGGCGGAGATCACTATTTATGGCGTAATGGTCAACACTGACTCTATTTTAATCAGTTAAATCACTTTCCCGATAGTCACGCAACTAAATCATATGAAAATAAATTTGCAGGAAAAATCCGTTCTTTTCTCAATCACGCACGCTTTATTTATGCGATACCTTTCCCTTATTTCTGCCAGTGCAACCGTGAAATAATTTCATCATGCCACCAGCAGGCGCTGGGCAAATGAGGCTGAGAATCTGCACAAGGGTTTTATCCCGCAGGCATCGTTTTATTCTTACAGATGGCCCTGAAATCGGCTTTTTTATGCGCATCCTGACCTGTTGTCAGACTATTTCAGTAAGGGATCAGGTTCAGCAATGATAACTGGATGGGTTTTACTGGCACCATAAGAACATTTCTTAATCAAACACGGTATTAATCCTGTCTGATGATTTATCGGCAGTAGCCTGCACCACGCATACCCAGATGAAAATGTGAGGCGTGAGCGGCGTTATAGTCCGGCCCCAGCGCATTGCCGAATACCTCACAGCCGCCACGCCACAGCGTATGAAGCATTGCCGCTTTTTCTTCCGGCTGTTGCCAGTGACGACTGACCTCAAGCCGCTGACCATCAGCCAGCTGAAAGCCTGTCACATCCCAGGCATCGGCGGTGGCATGTTCACTGAGCCGACCCTGGGCACGATGATAAATATTACGGCAGGCGTAACTGCCGACATGCGTAATTCGTACCAGTGGACTGTGCATCTTTCTGGCGGTCTGTTCACGACTGCGCAGAGCATACATGGTGCTGGCGACGGCCATAGGACAGCTGGCCAGAAAGCTGCTGCTGAGGCTGACCGGGCCAAATTTCTGAACCCGCAGCGGATGACTGAGCGGACAGTGACCCGTGACGTCCGGACGCTCGCTGAAGCTGACCCAGCCCGCCTGTTGAGCGCGGCGCATCACCGCCAGACATGCGTCAGGATCGCTGGCCAGCCTTTTCATCTTAATCTGCGTCATCCAGCCCGGCGGATCGGTAACAGAGAGTGGTGTGAAGGGATTAAACTGCGGCGGCAGATGCTGCTTAAGCCAGGGTAAGCTGACCCATCCCAGCGCAAGCAATAGCAAAAACAGGATAAGCGTGCGCATAGTCCCTCTCGCAGCATGATGATTAGCAAACAAAAAGTGTAGAAGCCCATCGCCTTTCACGCCGCCTGACTGACATAATGTGATGAATAATTACCCAGGCTGACGAAGGTTTGAACAAAATCGCGCTTTATTGCTGCTTCCGGGACGGCAGGCATCACAATTGGTAAAAAAGCGTTACCCGATTCCGGCTCTCTTCCTCTATCTTATGCCGACTTGCCCTCAGGCAGACGCCTTGACTAACAGCCAGCAGAGCTGAACACAACATCACGACAGGAAAGACAATTCTATGGTTGATCAATCTAAAGAAACCGCAAGCACCCACGAGACGCCCGATAAACTCCAGCGTAATCTGCACAATCGTCACATCCAGCTAATCGCCATTGGTGGCGCTATCGGTACCGGCCTGTTTATGGGCTCAGGTAAAACCATCAGCCTGGCTGGCCCCTCGATCATTTTTGTCTATATGATCATCGGTTTTATGCTGTTCTTTGTGATGCGCGCCATGGGGGAGCTGCTGCTCTCCAACCTTGAGTACAAATCCTTTAGCGATTTTGCCGCTGATCTGCTTGGCCCGTGGGCGGGCTACTTTACCGGCTGGACCTACTGGTTCTGTTGGGTGGTAACCGGCATTGCCGACGTGGTGGCAATCAGCGCCTATTTCCAGCTCTGGTTTCCGGGCTTCTCGATCTGGATGAGCGCCCTGCTTTGCGTGGTGGTTTTTCTGGCGCTCAATATTGCCACCGTCAAGCTGTTTGGCGAGATGGAGTTCTGGTTTGCGATCATTAAAATCGTCGCCATTGTGGCACTGATCGTAACCGGGATTGTGCTGGTATCGATTCACTACCCCTCACCGGGCGGCGGCACAGCGTCACTCAGCAACATCTGGGATCACGGCGGCATGTTCCCGAAAGGCCTCAGCGGCTTCTTTGCCGGCTTCCAGATTGCGGTGTTTGCCTTTGTCGGCATTGAACTAGTGGGCACGGCAGCGGCTGAAACCCACAATCCGCATAAAGTGTTACCGCGCGCGATTAATGCGATTCCGTTGCGGGTCATTATGTTTTACGTGCTGGCGCTGATGGTGATTATGGCGGTAACGCCCTGGACCCAGGTGATGGCCGATCGCAGTCCGTTTGTTGAGATGTTCGTTCTGATTGGTCTGCCTGCTGCTGCGAGTATCGTTAACTTTGTGGTGCTGACTTCTGCCGCCTCCTCAGCCAACAGCGGCATCTTCTCCACCAGCCGTATGCTCTATGGCCTGTCGCAGCAGGGTGTGGCCAGCCGCGCCTTTGGCCGACTCTCTGCCCGTGCGGTGCCGACTACCGGCCTGTTTTTCTCCTGCCTGTGCCTGCTGATTGGTGTGGCGTTGATCTACCTGATCCCGGATGTAATGAAGGTCTTCACGCTGGTGACCACCGTCTCGGCCATTCTGTTTATGTTCGTCTGGACCATCATTCTGTGCAGCTATCTGGCCTACCGTAAAAAGCATCCGCAGCGCCATGCGGAGTCGGCATTTAAGATGCCGCTGGGCAAATTCATGTGCTGGGTCTGCATGGCATTCTTCGCATTTGTGCTGGTGCTGCTGACGCTGCAGGAAGATACGCGCCAGGCGCTGATGGTTACGCCACTCTGGTTTGCCCTGCTGGGTGTCGGCTGGATGCTGCGTAATCGTCGTAGCCGCTAATCGGTAATATCATGAAAAAAGCCCGGTCAGATGACCGGGCTTTTTTTTTACAGGCGATCGCCCAGCGCAGAGAAAATGGCGGATAAAGAGGGGCGTTCATAAGGTAAGCGCTGCGGCCGGGGATCGGGCTGCTGAGGCGTGCCCAGACCAAAGGTGAAGGTATACTTATCGCCTTCGCCCATGCGCAGGTCGGCAATCGTCGTCTGCCCGTCCTGCTCCCGCAGCGCGTAGAAGCCGTGGCTGAACCAGGCGACACGTTCTGCATACCAGCTGCCCCGAAAGGCGTCGAACAGTTCAGGATGACGCGGGTACCACGCCACCTGCAGTGGCCGTGAGGGCGACAACAGCGACCAGTAAACTTCGCCATAGCGATCCGGCGTCATAATCACGCTGCGCCATACCAGCGTATTAAAGGCCGTGGGCGTCACCAGCACTTTATTGTCCGGAATACCCTGCTCCGCCAGCGACGCTCTGATCTGCCAGCCTGCGACGCCCTGAATCACCACGCTCCAGACCAGATAAAGGGTACTCAGCATCAGCCCGAGCCGGTTTCCCCGTAGCCCTTTATCACTGCGCCGCCAGAGCGCGACGCCCAGGCCTGCCAGCAGCGGCAGGGTATAGAGTGGATCGACGATGTAGATACTGCCGATGGCATAAGGATAATCGGTGATCGGCAGGCCAAGCTGGGTGCCATACACCGTCATCAAATCGAGCAGCGGATGGGTAATCAGCGCCAGCCAGATGGCAGGCCACCATGCTGCCCACTTCACCCGCTGGCGAAACAGACCCGCCACCAGCCATGCAATCAGTGGCGAGAGCAGCGTGAGCCAGAGCAGCGCATGCGTTTCCGTGCGATGCAGGGTCATGTTGCGTATCGCATCGCCATGATCAAGAAAGACATCGAGATCGGGTAAGGTGCCGCAGACGCCGCCCACCAGCGCGGCCTGCCAGACCGGTACCCGACGTCCCATCACTGCGACACTGACTGAGGCACCCAGCACCAGCTGCGAAACAGAATCCATTGATTAACTCCGTACCTGAACCGTGGATGTATCCTGAATTAGCGTACGCGAATCCCTTCAATGATCATGCGCTGCACGTTATCAACAGCCTGATCGAAAAACGCCGGATCGCTGAGCGTCTGGCCGGTAACGGCCTCAACCTGAGTGGCAAAATCGGCGTAATGCTGCGTGGTGGCCCACAGCATAAAGATCAGATGCTGCGGCTGTACGCCTGCCAGTCGTCCTTCATCAATCCAGCGTTCAATAATTGCCGCTTTGTCATCTACCAGCTGCTTAAGATCGCCTGCCAGCTCCCCTTTCAGAAGCGGAGCACCCTGCAGCATCTCCAGACAGAAGAGCCGGGAAGCCTGAGGATGATCGCGCGACACTTCCAGCTTCAGCCGGATGTAACGCCGAATCGCGACCAATGGATCCTGATCGTGCGCCAGCGCGCGCAACGGTGCCAGCCAGACATCCAGAATCTGCTTAAGCACTGCCACATACAGCACTTCTTTAGAGGGAAAATAGTAGAGCAGATTGGTTTTAGAGACATCGGCCAGCTCGGCCACCTTATCGAGGCTGGTGCCGTGAATGCCAAACTGTGAGAAGAAGGTTAATGCCGCTTCCAGTATGGCGGCCCGCTTCGCTGCGACCGCACGCGAACGTCGCGTTGGCTTTTTTTCATCGGTATTCACACGTTTACCTCATCCTTCTGGTGTCAGCGCATCATAGCAAAGGGATTCATCGCTGCCCAATCCGCGCCCTGCACCTTTTTTGCTCAGCCTGCATGGAAAACGTGCAGCGAATTTTGACCAGACGGTCTGAAATGGACCAGTTACTCCACTTACCTCTTTCGGGTTAAGTTTAACTCACTGTTATTTAAAACAATAAAAAAAGTGGCACACAGTTTGCAGAATTGTGACTGAGCGCGGCCCACACGGACGATGCAGGATGCAGTGCAGCGCGTGAAACACCTTTCCCCCATCGCAACGAGGTTTCACATGAAGATAGGCGTCTTTATTCCGATTGGTAACAATGGCTGGCTGATTTCGTCCAATGCGCCGCAGTACATGCCGACTTTTGAACTGAACAAAGCGATCGTGCTGAAAGCAGAGCATTACCATTTCGATTTTGCGCTCTCGATGATCAAACTGCGCGGCTTCGGCGGAAAAACCGAGTTCTGGGATCATAATCTCGAGTCGTTCACCCTGATGGCTGGCCTGGCCGCCGTGACATCGCGCATTGAGATCTACGCCACCGCCGCCACCCTGACGCTGCCTCCGGCGATTGTGGCGCGCATGGCCTCCACCATCGATTCCATTTCAGGCGGTCGCTTTGGCGTCAACCTGGTGACCGGCTGGCAGAAACCGGAATATGAACAGATGGGAATGTGGCCTGGCGATGAGTACTTCAGCAGCCGCTACGCTTATCTGACCGAATACGTTACCGTGCTGCGCGACCTGTGGGGCACCGGAAAATCGGACTTTAAAGGTGAGTTCTTTACCATGAACGACTGCCGGGTGAGTCCGCAACCGCAGCGCCCGATGAAGGTGATCTGCGCCGGACAGAGCGATGCCGGTATGGCCTTCTCTGCTCAGCACGCCGATTACAACTTCTGCTTTGGTAAAGGTGTTAACACGCCTGCCGCGTTCAGCTCTACCTCGATTCGCATGAAGCAGGCCGCTGAAAAAGCGGGCCGCGATGTCGGCTCCTATGTGCTGTTTATGATCATCGCTGCTGAAACGGACGAAGAAGCGCGGGCGAAGTGGGAACACTACAAAGCCGGTGCGGATGAAGAGGCGCTCTCCTGGCTCACCACTCAGAGTCAGCAGGACACCAAATCGGGCAGCGACACCAATGTGCGCCAGATGGCGGATCCGACCTCGGCAGTCAATATCAATATGGGCACCCTGGTGGGGTCGTATGCCAGCGTGGCGCGGATGCTGGATGAGGTTGCGCAGGTCGAAGGCACCCACGGCGTGCTGCTGACGTTTGATGACTTCCTGCAGGGTATCGAGAACTTCGGGCAGCACATTCAGCCGCTGATGGCCTGTCGCAGCGCCCTGCTCGACGCACAGCAGGAGGTGGCATGATGGCTACTGTTTATTGTGCTCACACGCCGGATGTTCCCCAGGTTGAACTGCCGGCGCGGCCAGAGCCGATCGCCTTTCCGCCTGGCCAGACCGCGCTGATTGTCGTGGATATGCAGAACGCCTACGCCACTGAAGGCGGCTATCTCGATCTCGCGGGTTTCGATGTTTCCGCCACCAAGCCGGTGATTGCGAAAATCCATCAGGCGGTGACGGCAGCCCGTGCGGCAGGTGTCCAGATCATCTGGTTCCAGAACGGCTGGGACAGTGACTATGTAGAAGCGGGCGACGCCGGTTCCCCCAATTTCCACAAATCGAATGCCCTGAAAACCATGCGTAAACGGCCTGAACTGCAGGGCTCGCTGCTGTCAAAAGGCGGCTGGGATTACGCGCTGGTCGATGAACTGGTGCCACAACCCGGTGACATCGTGCTGCCGAAATCACGTTACAGCGGCTTCTATAACACTCCGCTCGACAGCATGCTGCGCAGCCGCGGGATCCGTCATCTGATGTTTACCGGCATCGCCACCAACGTCTGCGTTGAATCGACGCTGCGCGACGGCTTCTTTCTGGAGTACTTCGGCGTGGTGCTGGAAGACGCCACTTATCAGGCCGGCCCGCCCTTTGCTCAGCAGGCTGCCCTGTTCAATATCGAAACCTTTTTTGGCTGGGTATCGGATGTCGATACCTTCTGCGAAAGCCTGAATGCCCGCTAATCCACGATAAGGACGACGCTATGCCGAAAAGTATTATTGTTCCGCCAGGCACCTCCACCCCCATCGCCCCGTTCGTTCCCGGCACGCTGGCGGATGGCGTGGTCTATGTCTCGGGTACGCTGCCGTTTGATGCTGACAACAACGTGGTGCATGTGGGTGATGCCGCAGCGCAGACCCGCCACGTGCTGGAAACCATTAAAAAGGTGATTGAGACCGCCGGTGGCAGCATGGCCGATGTGACGTTTAATTCGATTTTTATTACCGACTGGTCGAACTACGCCGCGGTGAATCAGGTTTACGCCGAATACTTTCCCGGCGAAAAACCGGCGCGCTTCTGTATTCAGTGCGGTCTGGTCAAGCCTGACGCGCTGATTGAGATCGCCAGCGTGGCGCACATCGGCAAAGCGGAGGTCTGATGCAGCTGGATATTCTGGGTCTGCAAAATCCCGATGCACCGACGCTGGTGCTCTCATCCGGTCTGGGCGGCGTGGCGGGTTTCTGGCAGCCGCAGCTGGCCGCACTAACGGCACGCTATCGGGTGGTGATCTATGACCAGCGCGGCACCGGTCGCAGCGCTGACAGCCTGCCGGAAGGATACAGCATGGCGATGATGGCGTCAGAACTGGCCGCCGCGCTGGCGCAGCACGGCATCCTGCGCTTCAGCCTGATCGGTCACGCACTGGGCGGTCTGGTGGGGATGCAGCTGGCACTGGATTATCCGGATCGGATCGAACGGATCGTGGTAATCAATGGCTGGCTGACGCTGCATCCCCATACCCGTCGTTGCTTTCAGGTACGCCAGGACCTGCTGCTCAACGTCGGCGTCGAGGCATTTGTCCGCGCTCAGCCGCTGTTTCTCTATCCTGCGGAGTGGATGGCACAGCATCAGACACGGCTGGATCAGGAAGATAGCCATCACGTCGCACATTTTCAGGGGATGGAAAATCTGATGCGGCGGCTGCACGCCCTGATGAGCGCCGACTTCAGCGCGCGGGCTGCTGCCATTCCACAACCGGTGCTGGTGATCGCCAGCCAGGACGATCTGCTGGTGCCGTGGAGCTGCTCAACTGAGCTGGCCGCGGCCCTGCCCAATGCGACTGAACAGATGATGGCCTGGGGCGGCCACGCCATGAGCGTCACCGCCCCCGAAAACTTTAATGCCCTGCTGCTGCAGTGGCTGGATCAGACTGATGACGTGCAGCCGCTGCAGCGCGTCGTCGGATAACCTTTTCGCGGAGAACACGATGAGTCTGGATACCCTTACCCCTGCCGTTGAGAAAACTGAGTTTCGTAATGCGATGTCGCGGCTGGGTGCTGCGGTCAACATCATCACCACTGAAGGCCCGGCCGGACGCGCAGGCTTTACGGCCTCGGCCGTGTGCAGCGTCACGGATTCGCCGCCGACGCTGCTGGTCTGTCTTAACCGCTCTGCCTCGGTTTACCCGGTGTTCCGCGAAAACATGCAGCTCTGCGTCAATACGCTGGCGGCGGGCCATGAAACGCTCTCCAATCTGTTCGGCGGCAAAACGCCAATGGCTGATCGTTTTATTGCCGCTGAGTGGTCAACGGCCGTGACCGGCTCGCCAGTGCTGAGCGGCGCCGTCGCGTCCTTTGACTGTCGCATCACTCAGATTGTCAGCGTCGGTACGCATGACACGCTGTTCTGCGAAGTCGTGGGGTTAGTGCGCAATGATGACACCCACGGTCTGGCGTGGTTTGACCGGGGATACCATCCCCTGTTGCGGCAGGATGCCTGTTAACGCTTCCCTGAATCCCACCGGCATTCATAACGCTCTGGAGTAGACGATGGCACGATCCTGGTTTCCGCAATGGCAAAAGAAGTCGGCATTAACAGAAAACGGTATTATCGCCCCGGATGAGACCCTGCCTCTGGGGCAGACGCTGGTGCTGGGTTTACAGCATGCGGTGGCGATGTTTGGCGCAACGGTGCTGATGCCCCTGCTGATGGGGCTGGATCCCAATCTGGCCATTCTGGTCTCGGGTATAGGCACGCTGCTGTTCTTCTTTATCACCGGCGGTCGGGTGCCCAGCTATCTCGGGTCGAGCGCTGCCTTTGTCGGCGTGGTGATTGCGGTAACCGGCTTCAGCGGTCAGGGGCTGAATCCCAATCTCAGCGTGGCGCTGGGTGGCGTGATCGCCTGCGGCCTGCTCTACACGCTGATTGGTCTGGTGGTGATGAAGTCCGGCACGCGCTGGATTGAAAATCTGATGCCGCCGGTCGTGACCGGTGCGGTGGTGATGGCTATCGGGCTGAATCTGGCCCCGATTGCGGTTCACAGCGTCTCCGCCTCGTCATTCGACAGCTGGGTTGCGGTGATGACCGTGCTCTGTATTGGTCTGGTGGCGGTGTTTACCCACGGGATGATTCAGCGACTGCTGATTCTGGTCGGCCTGATTCTGGCCTGGGCGATCTATGCGCTGCTGACCAACGGTCTGGGGCTGGGTAAGCCGGTCGATTTTACGCTGCTGTCACAGGCCGCCTGGTTTGGCCTGCCGCACACTACCGCTCCCACCTTTGATCTGCAGGCGATGGTGCTTATCGCCCCGGTGGCGATCATCCTGGTGGCTGAAAACCTCGGGCATCTGAAAGCGGTGGCGGGCATGACCGGACGCAATCTCGATCCTTACATGGGACGCGCTTTTGTTGGCGATGGCCTGGCCACCATGCTCTCCGGCTCGATCGGCGGCAGTGGCGTTACCACCTATGCCGAAAATATCGGGGTGATGGCGGTGACCAAAGTCTACTCTACGCTGGCGTTTGTCGCCGCGGCGGTTATCGCCATCCTCGCCGGTTTCTCGCCGAAGTTTGGTGCGCTGATCCACACCATTCCGGCCCCGGTGATTGGCGGCGCATCCATCGTGGTGTTCGGGCTGATTGCGGTAGCGGGTGCCCGCATCTGGGTGCAGAACCATGTCGATTTAGGCCAGAACAGTAACCTGATCATGGTGGCGACCACACTGGTGCTCGGAGCCGGTGATTTCGCGCTGAAAATCGGTTCTTTCACGCTGGGGGGTATCGGTACCGCCACCTTTGGCGCGATTATCCTCAATGCGATTCTGCGCCGACGCAGTGCGGCAAAGCAGGACAAGCCACTGGCGCGACAGCAGGGTTAACTAACTACTCCAGCGGTGTGGCAGCAGGCTGCACCGCTTTTTTTCGTTTCAGCCGCAGCTCACTGACGATCACCCCGCAGACGATCAGCGCCCCGCCCAGCAACGCCAGCGCAGGCAGGCGCTCACCCGCAATACGCCCCACGACGCCGGCCCAGACTGGTTCCCCGGCATAAATCACCGTGGCGCGGGTCGGCGAAACGCTGCGTTGCGCCCAGTTCATGGTGACCTGAATCAGGGCGCTGGCCGCACCCAGCCCCAGCGCGCTGAGCAGCAGCGGCGTTGAGATGGCAGGCACCGTTTCCCCATTGGGGATCATCAGACCAAAGGCGCACAGCGACGCCACCGCCAGCTGGATCAGGGTCACACGGCGCACATCGACCTTACCGGCATAGCGGCTGATTAAGATGATCTCGGCGGCGATCGCCAGGGTACTGATCAGCGTCGCTATTTCACCTGCATTCAGAGTGATGCGACCATCCTGCGGCCCGGCCACCAGCAGCAGGCCGGTAAACGCCAGTACAATCCCCAGCCACGACATCAATCCCGGCGGACGGCGCAGAAACAGCCATTGCAGCAACGGCACGACAGGGACATAGAGCGCGGTGAGAAAGGCGGACTGACTGCTGGAGATGGTCTGCATTCCCCACGTCTGAAGAGCATAGCCCCCGGCGATCGACAGGCCAATCAGCGCGCCCGCTTTCACCTCCAGCCAGGTCATGCCTGCCAGATAACGGCGGAAAAAGAGCGCCAGCAACAGCGCGGCGGTGGCAAAACGCAGGCCGACAAAGAAGAACGGGCCGGAGTGCTGCATCGCACGATGCACCACCAGAAAGGTGCCGCCCCAGATCATGGTTATGAAAAGTAATACCAGCTCCTGCCGCGTCAGGCGCAGGGTTAAACCGCGGAGTGTGTCCGACATAATTCACCTGATGATGTGTCCGGACAATATTGTGGGGAGAGCGAGGGGGAAAAGCAACGACGTTAACCGCCGGTCTCAACCGGCGGCAGGGTGGGGTTAGGCGTCCGGTTTTTTAGGACTGCTGCGTCCCCCTTTCTCCCCGGCACGCGCGGCGCGCTGCGGATCGTTTTTAAAATTACCGCCGCTGTTTTTTCCCCCTTTACGTCCCGCTTCTGCGGCACGTTCACGGTTTTCAGCAAAATTTCCAGAACCCCCACGATGTGTTGTCATGATTTGCTCCTGTCGCGTAGTGCGATAATTAAGAATTAAAAACAGAGGGCTGACGGCCCGAAACGCGAGCTCAGCCCATGTTTAAATAATAGCCAGATTATCCTTTCACTCGTCCGCCAGTCACATTTAGCAACAGAGTAATCACCAGAAATTTGGCTAAACAACGAACACTCTGCCGACTTACAACCGATTAGCTGCTGATTTATTGCCCGACTCCTCCGTTCCGGCTTCGGCATCGCCTGCGTAAAACGAAAGCTCTTCTATACTTTTTCTGGACGTCAAAACCATCTGGAGAGATCAATGGCTAAGATTCTGGTGCTCTACTACTCGATGTACGGACATATTGAAACAATGGCGAACGCGGTTGCAGAAGGCGCTCGTCGGGTTCCCGGCGCGGAAGTGGATATCCTGCGGGTACCAGAAACGATGGAGGCCGATCGCTTTGCACAGGTGGGTGGCAAAACCGATCAGCAGGCAGCAGAAGCCACGCCTGAGGTGCTGCCGCACTATGACGCGATTATCGTCGGTACCCCGACCCGCTTCGGCAACATGGCCGGACAGATGCGGACATTCTGGGATCGCACCGGCGGACTCTGGGCGTCAGGCGCGCTGTTTGGCAAGGTTGCCAGCGTCTTTACCTCAACCGGCACCGGCGGCGGACAGGAACAGACCATCACGTCTGTCTGGACCACCCTGGCGCATCACGGCATGGTGATTGTGCCAATCGGCTACGGAACCAAAGAATTGTTCGATATTTCACAGGTTCGCGGTGGCACGCCTTATGGTGCGACGACGCTGGCGGGCGGCGATGGTTCGCGTCAGCCTACCGAAGCGGAACTGAATATCGCCCGTTTCCAGGGTGAACATGTGGCCGGACTGACCGTCAAACTGCAGGACTGATTTAATCAAAGGAGAAAAGTATGTCTACTGAACAATCGAAAGCACATCACGTTGGCGAATGGGCAAGTCTGCGTCATACCTCCCCTGAAATTGCCGAGGCCATTTTCGAAGTGGCTAACTACGATGAAAAACTGGCAGAAGAGATCTGGCGTCAGCAAGGCAGTGATGACGTGCTGATTCGCGCCTTTGAAAAAACCGATAAAGATCTCCTGACCTGGGATGACAAGCCCGTAGAACGTAAGAACGTCTGATTCAGGGGCGGGACTTTCCCGCCCTCAATTTTTAGCTCACCAAGGAGTACGCTATGTCTTCCTATCAAAGCATTAATCCCGCAAACAACCAGTTGCTGAAAAGCTGGCCGTCACACGATGAAGCCGCCGTCAGCCATGCCCTCGAAGTGGCCGATCGCCTTTTCCATTCTTCATGGAGCAAAGGTGATATTCAGCCGCGTCTGCAGGTACTGAAAAAACTGGCTGACCTGATTGATAGCCGCGCGGAAGAACTGGCCACCATCGCCAGTAAAGAGATGGGTAAACTGATTGGTCAGAGCCGCGGAGAAGTGAAAATCTGCTCGCAGATTGCCCGCTACTACGCAGAGAATGCGGAACGTATTCTGCAGCCGCAGTCCTATCCCAGCGATCTGGGCGAAGCCTGGGTTGAGTATCACCCGATTGGCGTTTTAGTCGCCGTCGAGCCGTGGAACTTCCCTTACTATCAGCTGATGCGCGTGCTGGCACCTAACCTGGCGCTGGGTAACCCGGTGCTGGCAAAACATGCCAATATCGTGCCGCACTGTGCCGATATCTTTGAAAAGCTGGTTCGTGAAGCGGGTGCGCCTGAAGGGGCCTGGACTAACCTGTTCATCTCCACCGATCAGGTCGCCGATCTGATTGCTGACGACCGGGTGCAGGGTGTCGCCCTGACCGGATCCGAGCGCGCGGGCAGCGCCGTGGCTGAGCAGGCCGGTAAGCATCTTAAGAAATCGACGCTGGAACTGGGTGGCAATGACGTGTTTGTGGTGCTGGATGATGCCGATCTCGACGAAGCGGTACGTCAGGGCGTGCAGGCTCGCCTCAGCAACTGCGGCCAGGTCTGTACCGCCGCAAAACGTTTTATTCTGCACGAGAAGATTGCCGATCGCTTTATCAGCCAGTTCAGCGCTGCACTGAGTTCCGCTACGCTGGGCGATCCGCTGGATGAGAAGACTACGCTTGGCCCGCTCTCCTCCGCTGACGCGCGTGACCGCCTGGTGAAACAGGTAGACGAAGCCGTCGCCAATGGCGCAAAACTGGTCACGGGCGGCAAAGCCGTTGACGGTACAGGTTGCTATTATCAGCCAACCATTCTCACTGGCATTACTCCGGATAATCCCGCCTATTATCAGGAGTTCTTCGGTCCGGTCGCGCAGGTTTATGTCATAGGTGACGATCAGGCGGCTGTGGCGCTGGCGAACGACTCTCACTATGGTCTGGGCGGCTCGGTCTGGACACGCGATATTGCACGCGGTCGTAAACTGGCCTCCGCCATTGAAACCGGCATGGTGTTTATCAACTCTCAGAGCGACACCTCAGCGGAGCTGCCCTTTGGTGGCGTGAAACGTTCAGGTTATGGCCGTGAGTTGTCTGATCTGGGTATCAAAGAGTTTGCTAATCAGAAACTGGTGGTCGTGGCGGGTTAATCGCCTTACAGCCATAAAAAAACCCCGTCTCGACGGGGTTTTTTATTATCAGCCGGATAGCACGATTACTGTGTTGCCACAGCTGCTGACTTTGATTCGTCGTTGTGCGCTGTTGCAGGCGTGTTCGAGGCGTTAGCCTGGTCAGCAGCACCTTTATCGGCACTGGCTGATTTCGCTGCCGCGTTGTCCGCTTTCGCTTTCTCAGCGGCGGCTTTATCCGCTGCTGCCTTGTCTGCTTTTGCCTTCTCAGCGGCGTCTTTATCGGCTGCTGCCTTGTCCGCTTTTGCCTTCTCAGCCGCAGCTTTATCGGCTGCTGCCTTGTCCGCTTTTGCTTTTTCAGCGGCGGCTTTATCGGCTTCAGACTTCTCAGCGGCGGCTTTATCGGCGTCAGCCTTCTCTTTCGCCGCGGTCGCTTTATCCGCTTCAGCCTTATCAGCAGCAGCGTCATTGGTCGCTGCGGCTTTCGCACTGTCGTCGTCAGACTGGGCTGCCGGTTGTGGTGCCGCCGCTGGCTGCATTGGCGTGCCCTGCAGCGCAGCATTCAGCACCTGAGAGAACTGATCCCAGCTGCAATAGCCGTTTGCATCGGTCTCACAACCCGTCAGCTGCAGCGTAACGCGCTTCGGTGGGTTCTTCAGGCTCAGCACGTCTGCGTTGCGCAGTTGATCGGCGCTCTGATAGACATACTCAACTTTGAGCAGGTCTTTATCATTTTTGGCATCATGCCAGCGTTCGAAAACAACCTGACCGCCAATCGGCGTTTTTTCGAAGGTATCAGGCAGTTCATAAGGCTTGACCTGCAACGCGCTCAGTAGCGAGGCGATGTTTGAGTCATGGCCTACCATCAGCGTAATTTTAGGCGCGTTGGCTTTGTCCTGATCCACTAACTGACTGCGGATGTAGTCCACCAGCGGTGCCGCCACTTCACGGGAAATGTCCGGGCTGGTAAACAGCGCATCCTGGTAACCATTTTTAATCGCTGACAGCTCTTTCCACTGCTCAGGCGTTTTGATCTGGCCCCATGCAACCTGATCCAGCGGGAAACCTTCGTAATATTGCAGCGTGAACGCATCCATCAGGGAATTCCCCGTTTTCAGCGGGCCACTGACATTCGGTTCTTTACCATTTTCAGCGCTGAAGGTGTTCTGACCACTGCTGAGGTCGCACTGCTTTTTATTGTTGCAGGCAGGCGATGCTTTGTAGTCTACAATCTTTTCCAGGCGCTGGAAGGCAGGCTTCAGCGACAGTTTTTCATTCGCAGCGGCCATCTCAGCCAGCGCTTTCTTATTGAATGCTTCACTGCCATCTGTAATAACCGGATTGAAGATAGGATCCATGGAACCCATTTCATCCTGATGAGAGACCGCGACGTCACAGCCCGGGAAGGCGCCATTAACAAAGAACTGGGCGGTGGCCACAGTGCGCTGCAGGCTGTTGGCGTAAACAAATACGTTATTGCTGTCAGGACAGCTGCCGTTCTTCACCAGGCCCTGCTGTGCCAGCCACTGACGGGTGTAGTTACCCATGTAGACTTCCAGTACACCACCTTTCGTGGTCAGCTGTCCGCCGGGAACATCCCACTGCGGCCAGCTCTTTTTGGTCGACTGCGCCAGCACGCTGCCATTATCAGCCAGCGGTGCACGCAGATTGTGACGACTTAACATCAGCACCTGTTGCAGCTGCATATCACCCTCGGCAGCAAATGCTACCGTTCCGACCGGCAATGCAGCGAGCACTGACAATGCGCAAAGACTCAGTTTCTTGATCATTGTGCCTATTCCATTCATTCAGTAAAGAAACACTCTGGCTATCAACCGATTAGCTCGCCTCAGAGCGATGTAATCAACAGTGTAACTCAGCTCGCCTCAGAAAAGCGCCAGATGTTTGCAAAAACGGTGAGTGGACTATAGCAGAGATGCACCGGTGAGATGAATGCGCAGCCACGCGTCACAGAGAGAGGCACGCTTTTTTCAGACAGGAAGAGGAAACAGAGAGAGCAGAAACGAAACAGGCCAGCACTGCGTGCTGGCCTGTAAAATGTGGCGGAGGAGGAGAGATTCGAACTCTCGGATGGTTTCCCATCGGCGGTTTTCAAGACCGCTGCCTTAAGCCGCTCGGCCACCCCTCCGTTTTGAAACTGTACTGCATTGGCAAAATATTTATTTTTGCCGCTTTATTGCCCAGGGCAGATAAAGTGGCGGAGGAGGAGAGATTCGAACTCTCGGATGGTTTCCCATCGGCGGTTTTCAAGACCGCTGCCTTAAGCCGCTCGGCCACCCCTCCGCAATGACGCGCACTATAAACACCCCGTTTAGGGATGTAAAGCACCTATCTGTCTATTCGCCTGAAAAACAGCCAGATTGTGATTTTTCGGTGTCAAAATCGCCACTCTGCTCAAACAATTAGCAGTTTAGCGCGTAAAGAAGGGTAAAACGCCTTTTCCCTCTTTAATGGCCTGCGTATTCTCGGCACATATTTGGTGTTCTGCTTAAAGGAGCGCAACATGGAAAGAATTGTCACCTCATCACAGTCCTCATTGCTGTCAACGCACAGAGTTCTGCGCAATACCTATTTTCTTCTCGGACTGACCCTGGCCTTCTCGGCCGTTACGGCTACCGCCAGCACCCTGCTGGCCCTGCCTGCGCCGGGTTTAATCCTGATGCTGGTTGGCTTCTATGGCTTAATGTTTTTAACCTACCGTCTGGCTAACAGCCCGATGGGCATCCTGGCCGCTTTTGCCTTTACCGGCTTCCTGGGTTATTGCCTGGGGCCTATCCTGAGCTCATTCTTAACCGCAGGCATGGGTGACGTGATAGCGCTGGCGCTGGGCGGCACGGCGCTGGTGTTCTTCTGCTGTTCGGCTTACGTGCTGACCACCCGTCGTGATATGTCCTTCCTCGGCGGCATGATGATGGCAGGTTTCGTTGTGTTGCTGGTTGCTGTGGTAGCCAACATCTTCCTGCAGCTGCCTGCATTGCATCTGGCCATCAGCGCCCTGTTCATTCTGTTTTCAGCCGGTGCGATTTTGTGGGAAACCAGTAACATCATTCACGGTGGCGAAACCAACTACATCCGGGCGACGGTCAGCCTCTATGTTTCGCTCTATAACATCTTTGTCAGCCTGCTGAGCCTGCTGGGGTTTGCCCGCAGTAACTAATCCGCAGTGACAGTAGCCTGTAAAACCCCGCTTCGGCGGGGTTTTTGCTTTTACTGCCCGCCAGGTTTGATAAACTGCGCCGTCATTTACTAAGAGGATGTCACGTGAATTTTAACGGTAACGAAATCGCCGTCGATGCCGAAGGCTATCTGAAGCATCCCGGCGACTGGAGTGAAGCACTGGCTGTCCACATCGCCGATCAGGAAGGCCTGACCCTGACTGAAGCACACTGGGAAGTGGTCCATTTTGTGCGCGCCTTTTATCTGGAATATAACACCTCACCCGCCGTGCGAATGCTGGTGAAGGCGATGGCGCAGAAATATGGCGAAGAGAAAGGCAATAGCCGCTATCTGTTCCGCCTGTTTCCTGAAGGGCCGGCTAAACAGGCGACAAAAATCGCCGGCCTGCCTAAACCGGCGAAATGTCTGTAATTAACCGGTCCTAAAATCGCGGGGCGGCTCTGCGGGCTGGTGCGGCTCCACCAGCACCTTTTCAACGCGCGCGCTGCGTGGCCCGCCCGCTTTAAGCCAGGCGATCAGCGCATCGACCTGCTCCGCCTCACCCCAGGCCAGCACCTCGACACTACCGTCATCCAGATTTCGCGCATAGCCCAGTACGCCCAGCGTCCTGGCTTCTGCCTGAGTACTGTAACGAAACCCGACGCCCTGGACGCGGCCATGAACCCATGCTTTAAAACAGGCTGCTGACATTATTCTCTCCTGCTGCTGTTCGTTGCAATTTCCCGTTATCCACCGGACAATGGCGCCTCATTTTTTCAGGTAAGCATAGCAAACTATGACAGTCAGATTGATTCTCGCAAAGGGACGTGAAAAGTCCCTGCTCCGTCGCCATCCATGGGTCTTTTCAGGTGCCGTTGCGCGTCTGGAAGGTAAAGCGCAACTGGGTGAAACCATTGACGTTTGTGACAGCAACGGTAAATGGCTGGCTCGCGCCGCTTATTCACCCGAGTCGCAGATCCGCGCCCGCGTCTGGAGCTGGCAGGCCGATGAATCCATCGATATCGCCTTCTTTGTCCGCCGGTTTGAACAGGCGCAGCAGTGGCGCGAATGGCTGGCGGCCCGCGATGGTCTGGACAGCTATCGCCTGATCGCCGGTGAATCTGATGGTTTACCGGGCGTCACCATTGACCGCTTTGGCAACTTTTTAGTAATGCAGCTGCTCTCAGCAGGCGCAGAATATCAGCGTGCAGCGATCATCACTGCCCTGCAGCACTGTTTCCCTGGCTGCGCCATCTATGACCGTTCTGACGTCGCCGTTCGTAAGAAAGAGGGGCTGGCGCTGACGCAGGGCACCGTTACCGGTGAACTGCCACCGCCGCTGCTGCCGATTACCGAACATGGCATGAAGCTGCTGGTGGATATCCAGGGCGGTCACAAAACCGGCTATTACCTTGATCAGCGTGATAGCCGTCTCGCCACGCGTCGTTACGCGCAGGATGCCCGCGTCCTTAACTGCTTCTCTTACACCGGCGGATTCGCGGTTTCTGCGCTGATGGGTGGCTGTAAAGAAGTGATCAGCGTGGATACCTCCCAGGAGGCGCTGGACGTTGCCCGTCAGAACGTTGAACTCAATGAGCTGGATCTCTCCCGCGCGCAATTTGAGCGTGATGATGTTTTCAAACTGCTGCGCCGTTATCGTGACAGTGGCGAGAAATTTGATCTGATCATTATGGATCCGCCAAAGTTCGTCGAAAACAAAAGCCAGTTGATGGGCGCCTGTCGCGGCTATAAAGACATTAATATGCTCGCCATTCAGTTACTGAATCCGGGCGGCGTATTAATGACCTTCTCCTGCTCCGGTCTGATGGCCACCGATCTGTTCCAGAAGATCATCGCCGATGCCGCGCTGGATGCGGGCCGTGAAGTGCAGTTTATTGAGCAGTTCCGCCAGGCCGCAGATCATCCGGTGATCGCCAGCTATCCGGAAGGTCTCTACCTGAAAGGTTTCGCCTGCCGCGTCATGTGACTTGAAAAAACGGCTCCTGCCCCCATATTGGTAAGAGAGCTTTTTTTTCGGAGGTCACAATGATTGCCAGTAAATTTGGTATTGGTCAGCAGGTTCGTCATCGTTTGTCCGGCGTACTGGGCGTTATCGTCGATGTCGATCCTGAATACTCGTTAGATGAGCCTAAAATTGAAGATGTTGGCGCGGAAGAGAAAATGCGCACCGCGCCCTGGTATCATGTGGTGATGGAAGATGAGGAAGGCGATCAGGTACATACCTATGTTGCTGAGATTCAGCTTTCCGGCGAAACCAGCATTGAACACCCTGAGCAGCCTTCAATGGATGAGCTGGCAGCATCGGTACGTCAGCAATTACAGGCACCTCATCTGCGACATTAATCCGTGGCGGCACGCTCTGCCGCCACACTCATCATTTCTGACGCGTTATTCCCAGACGCGGAATTTCAATCTTCGGGCAGCGATCCATAATCACCGTCATGCCCGCATCCTGTGCCAGTACCGCCGCCTGCTCATTAATCACACCCAGCTGCAGCCATAATGTTTTTGCCCCCACGGCGATAGCCTCCTGGGCCACGCCCCACGCGGCTTCAGAATTGCGAAAGACATCCACCATATCAATCTTGCCCGGTACATCCGCCAGGCTGGCATACCCCTGCTGCCCCAGCAGCGTTTTCCCTGCCAGTTTCGGGCTGACCGGGATCACCTCATATCCCTGGTCGAGCAGATATTTCATCACACCGTAACTGGGACGTTCGGGGCGATCGCTTGCTCCGACTAAGGCGATACGTTGGGTGCGCGTCAGCACCTCACGAATTGTCTGATCGTTCATGTTTAACTCCTTTCAGGCCAGTGTTGAGTGTAGATTGGCGTGCCCTTTAGCGGGTAAGTCCTCAGCGAAATTAATTGAACCCGCGCACGAATAAATATGTTTAAATGTAAATTAACTGCCATAATGTAAGAATTTGCTACACACCATCCTTTGTGTCTTCAGTTACCGGAGTTGAAATGAAGCTGTCGCTGGCTGTAACGGGGTTAATTACCCTCCTCGTTTCGGCGTGCTGTTCTGCCATCACATTAAAGCTCGATCCTCAGATCGATTTGCTGGTGCTGGATGGTCGAAAAATTTCAGGCTCCCTCCTCAAAGGCGCAGACAGCCTGGAGCTGGACCGCGGTCAGCATCAGTTTCTGTTTCGGGTCGAGCAGCAGCGCAAAGGTCAGAATGAGAACGTCATCGCTTATCAGTCGGTACCGATGATCGTCACGTTCACCGCGGTTGCCAAAACCATTACCATTCGGTTGCCTGCGCTGGAGACAAAACGCGAGCGTTATCATTTTGACCGCAGCCTGAACTTTCAGCTGGTGGATGAAAAAGGCACGGAGATTACCAGCGTGCGCGACCACCTGCCGGTCACCACATCCGCAGATATGGAAAAAGCGATGCTGAATTATAATCGCACCCGCCAGATTGCCTCTGTGCCCCGGTTTGCAAATACTACTTCTGCAACGCCCTCTTCCGTCCGGCTTACCGCCGATCTGGACTGGACTACTCAGGCCGAACTGCCCTCGTTGCACCGCTGGTTTCACCGCTTCGATGAAGCCACGCGTCAGCAGCTTCTGACGCTGGTTAAAATGCTACGTACGAGTTGATAGAGTCGAAAGGCCAGAGGTACACTCGTGCTCTCTCTTCTTGCGCATGAGCCTTACCAGGACGCCTTTATGGAACAGACTGTTCGTACCCTCGGCACCACAAAACATATCGCGCTGGTCGCCCACGACCACTGCAAAGCTGCCCTGCTTGACTGGGTGAAACAAAACCAGCCCGCGCTGGAATCGCACATCCTCTATGCTACCGGCACTACCGGGAATCTGATCAATCGCGATACGGGTCTGAATGTGACAGCCATGCTGAGCGGCCCGATGGGCGGCGATCAGCAGGTGGGTGCGCTGATTTCGGAAGGAAAGATCGATGCACTGATTTTTTTCTGGGATCCACTCAACGCAGTGCCGCACGATCCGGATGTCAAAGCACTGCTGCGTCTGGCTACCGTATGGAATATCCCGGTAGCCACTAACCGTTCCACGGCTGACTTTATCATTCAGTCGCCACTGTTTGCGCAAAGTGTAGAGATTATGATCCCCGACTATCAGCGCTATCTGGCCGATCGTCTGAAGTAACTCAGGCTTTACGCAGCACCGGCACACCCAGCTCGCGGAAGTGATCGACAAACGGTGACGGCGCTGCCTTATCGAACATCAGAAAAACCTGCTGACGCGCGCGCGTCAGTGCCACATAGGCCAGACGTCGCTCTTCTGCATCAGGGAACGCTTCTGGCTGCGGTAATAAGCCCTGTTCAATGATCGATTCGCGCGCCTCTGCCGGGAAGCCCTCTTTACCCTGCTGTAATCCCAGCAAAATGACGTAATCCGCCTGCTGACCTTTGCTGGCATGAATCGTCATAAATTCCAGATTGAGCTTCGGCCAGCGGGTTCTGGCTTTTTCCAGTAAATCCGGCCGCAGATAGTGATAACGCGCCAGCAGCAGAATTCGCTCATCAGGCTTCGCGTAACCGCTGAGTTTGTTCAGCAAGGCTTCCAGCTGATCCTGCGCCAGCAGCGAAATCGACTTTTTATTGCCTTTGGTGACGCTGTTCAGCGGTTTTGCCAGCTGCTGCGGGTTCTGTTGTATAAACCGGTTGGCAATGTCGCCAATGCGGTCGTTGAAACGGTAGGTTGTGTCCAGTACGCAGCGGTCTCCTTCACCAAAATAGTGATGGAATGCCGTCGTCAGCGTCATCTCCGCCCCACTAAATCGGTAGATAGCCTGCCAGTCATCGCCAACAGCAAACAGTGCAGTACGCTTATTCTGCTGGCGTAATGCGCTCAGCAACGCGGCACGCTGAGGCGAGATATCCTGGAATTCATCCACCAGAATGTGTTTCCACGGACTGATAAACCGTCCTTTTTCCAGAATGGCAATCGCCTGGTGAATCAGACCTGAGAAATCGACCGCGCCCTCCTCTTTTAATGCGCTCTTCCACGCTTTCAGCAACGGTGCCATCAGTTTGATGCGCTTACTGAAGAGATCCCGGATCTCTTCGGGTACGTCGGCGATCATCGCTGCCTGCGCACCGCCATGCATGCGCATCAGACCAAGCCAGCGCTCCAGCCGTGACGCCAGCCGGTTTGCCAGCCTGTCGTCCTCCCAGAATGGCCCCTCGGGTAACTCCCACTCCAGTTCATCACGCAGCCACTGACGCCAGCCGTTTGCCTGCGCCTTCTTCTCATGGCACTGCTGCCGCCACTGCTGAATCAGCAGCGTGCGACGCGCATCGGCATCACTCTCAAGTTTGCTGATAACCGGCTGCTTATTACTGCCTTCACGAATAATATGCAGCGCCAGAGAATGGAAGGTCCGCGCCTGGATGTCAGCGGCGGAGAGCCGCGACTGGATACGTGTGTTCATCTCTTCAGCCGCCTGGCGGCCAAATGCCAGTAACAGGATTTGATCGGCGCTGGCCAGCTTGCGCTGCATTAGCCAGCCTGTACGAGCCACCAGCACCGAGGTTTTACCGCTGCCCGCGCCTGCCAGCACCAGCAGAGAATTCTCGCCATTAACCACCGCCTCACATTGCGACTGATTGAGTGGCGTGCTCTCGACGCTGGCAAAGAAATCCTGATAGCGGGTGAGCATGGCGGCCGTCCAGTCACGGTTTCGCTGCCGCAACGCCGTTTCGCCCTGCTCCAGCCAGCGCTGACAGAATTGCCAGTTGTCCCGGCAGTCAGCAAAATCTTTTAAGCGGGAGAGCGGCATCGGCAACGCATCGAACTGTTTGAGGATGTTGGTTTTCAGCGCCTGCAACTCGTGGCGGTTCAGCCAGCGATCCTGTGCGCCAAACGCCTCGATTTCGTCGCGTAGCGCCTGCAGCACCTCGCGGCACACTACGCTCATCTCCAGACTCCAGCTCTGCCAGGCCTGCAGCAGATAGTGGTGAAAGCGCTGCGTTTCCTGCCATTCCGTGCCATGCAGGCGGACCACTTTTTCATCGGCCAGCAAAAACTCCAGCTCGCCCCACACCAGCCCGCGCTTGCAGGCGATATCCAGTAACTGGTTAAAGGGGATCAGATACTCATGCTTATCGCCGCTGACTTCGACGCCTGCCGCCATCAAACGGACACGATTATAAGGATGCTGGGCAAGCCGTTTGCCCATCGAGGTTGCTTTCAGTTCCACGCCGACACCAACGTCAGAGAATAGGATTAGGGGGAGTTTACCTGTCAGACCCTTAGCGCTCCAGCCTTAAAACAGGCTAAACTTGGCGTCACATCTTGCGGAATGCAAAAGGAAAAGAAGATCATGCGCACCGTTTTAAATATTCTTAATTTTGTTCTGGGCGGTTTTTTCACCACCCTGAGCTGGCTGTTTGCCACGTTAATCAGCATCGTGCTGATTTTTACCCTGCCGCTGACCCGCTCCTGCTGGGAAATCACCAAACTCTCGCTGCTGCCGTTTGGCAACGAGGCGGTGCATGTTGATGTGCTGCGTCCGGAAAGTAAGAGTCATATTCTGAATACCGGCGGCACCTTTCTGAATATCTTCTGGCTGATTTTCTTCGGCTGGTGGCTCTGCCTTTCGCACATCTCCGTGGGGATTGTGCAGTGCATCAGTATCATCGGTATTCCGGTAGGGATTGCGAACTTTAAGATCGCCGCCATCGCGCTCTGGCCTGTTGGCCGTCGGGTGGTGTCAGTGGAAGAGGCGCGTGCCGCGCGCGAAGCCAATGTCCGCCGCTACTAATATGATGTCGGATGCCGTGCCAGGCTGGCGCAAATATCTGTTTAACAGTACGTGGCGCTATCTGCTGCGGATCCTGTTTGCACTGAGTGGCTGCGCCGCCATTCCCTGGTGGCTGCATCAGATTGAGTGGACGATCCCTCTGACCCTGGGAGTGGTCGCTGCTGCGCTGGCCGATCTTGATGATCGCCTGGCCGGTCGCCTGAAGAATCTGCTGATTACCCTGCTCTGCTTCTGCATCGCCTCGGTTTCAGTCGAGTTACTGTTTCCCTATCCGTTCGCCTTTATTATCGGGCTGGCAATCTCGACCTGGGGCTTTATTCTGCTGGGCGCCCTTGGCCAGCGCTACGCGACTATCGCCTTTGGTGCTCTGCTGATTGCGGTCTATACCATGCTCGGCATTGGACTGTTCAGCCAGTGGTATATGCAGCCGATGCTGCTGCTGGTCGGCGCGCTGTGGTACAACCTGCTGACATTACTGGGCCATCTGATGTTTCCGGTCCGGCCGGTGCAGGAGCAGCTGGCCGGGAGTTTTTCACAACTGGCGCGTTACCTTGATGCCAAAGCGAATCTTTTCGATCCCGACGCGGGCGATCAGGATGATGCCGCGTTTATCGATGCGGCGATGGTCAACAGCCAGTTAGTGGCGCAACTTAATCTGACCAAGACCACACTGCAGAGTCGTCTGCGCGGCGATCGCGGGTCGCGCGGCACCCGCCGTAGTCTGCACTACTACTTTGTGGCGCAGGATATTCATGAACGGGCCAGCTCTTCCCATCTGCAATATCATCTGCTGCGCGGCGACTGGCGCTACAACGAAATTCTGTTTCGCTTTCAGCGCCTGCTGAATATGCAGGCTCAGGCCTGTCGCCAGCTGGCACATTGCATTCTGATGCGTCAAAGGTGGGTGCATGACAGCCGTTTTGAGCGTGCATTTGAACGATTACAGAAAGCGATAGAACGTCTGGAGCAGCATGATCCCGACGCTACGCATACCCGTGCTCTTTTCTGGCTGCTGCGCAACCTGCGCGCCATCGACGCACAGCTTGCTTCGATCGAATCAGAACAGACGCTGGCCGGTGAAGATCCTCAGCACAGTGACAATCTGCTGTCACGCGAAGGATTGAGTGGCTGGAGTGATATCCGGCTGCGCTTCAGCCGCCATCTCTCTCCCGCATCGGCGCTGTTCCGGCATGCGGTTCGCATGTCTGTGGTGCTCTGTATTGGATATGGTTTTATTCAGGTAACCGGGCTGGAGCGGGGATACTGGATTTTGCTGACCAGCCTGTTTGTCTGCCAGCCCAACTACAATGCAACGCAGCGACGACTGGCCTTGCGCATCGGCGGAACGCTGGCGGGGATTGCGATTGGTCTGCCCGTTTTATGGCTGGTGCCTTCGATTGAAGGTCAGTTAATCCTGATAGTGATCACGGGCGTCCTGTTCTTCGCTTTCAGGCAGGTGCAATATGCACAGGCCACGCTGTTTATCACTCTGCTGGTGCTGCTCTGCTTTAACCTGCTGGGTGAAGGGTTTGAAGTTGCCCTGCCGCGGGTAGTCGATACCCTACTGGGCTGTGGGCTGGCCTGGCTGGCTGTCGCGTTTATCTGGCCAGACTGGCGCTTTCGTCAGTTACCTGCCGTGGCAGAACGAACGCTGAAAGCGAATTGCCGCTATCTGGACGCGATCATGGAGCAATATCATCAGGGCAAAGATAACCGTCTCGCCTATCGCATTGCACGGCGTGATGCGCATAACGCGGATGCTGAACTGGCGTCAGTGGTCTCAAACATGAGCAGTGAAAGTCGCACCAGCCAGAAGCTGCGCGATTCGGCTTTTCAGCTGCTTTGCTCCAACCATTCGTTTCTGAGTTACATTTCTGCGCTGGGCGCTCACCGCGATAAAATTACCGCACCCGAACTGCTGACATTGCTGGATGATACGGTTTGCTATGTGGAGGATGTGCTGCAGACGGAAGTTGTCAGCGATGAGCACGTAGAAACGATGCGCCATCAACTGGCTCAGCGAATCAGCCAGCTGGCCGCAGATGCGGATACGCGTGCGCCGCTGGTGCTCCAGCAACTCGGTCTGCTGGTGGCATTAATGCCCGATGTGGCTCGCCTGCGCCGCACGCTAATCACTGATTAGCCTTCGCCGCTTCTGAGATTGGGGTTTGATAAAAGCGTGCGCTGGAACCACGCATTCAGCTCCGCCCGTGTCGCCTGCGGCAGCGCGGCGGCATGGTGGCCCGTGATGGCCCCCTGCAGCGCAAGTAACGTCTGAAATCCAACGTGCTGGTTGATCGCTTTTAGCTTCAGCCAGCACTGTTTAGCCCCCATCTGGTAGAGATGATTGACGCTCATGACGCCCGCCTCGTACAGCATCATCTCCATACGTACGCTGAGATTTGGCAGATCTTTTAACCGCGGTGAGGATTGTCGGTCCTGCAACTCCAGCTGCGCCGTTTCTAAAGAGGCAGCGGAGAGCGCCAGCAGATGATCAGGGTCGCGCCATAACGCCTCATCGACCCGAAAGTAATTGAGACTCACCAGCTTACCCCGCTTGCGGAAAATCAGGGGTTGCAGCGGACGATCTGTAAGGTATTCCCGCAAAGGTTCACTGGCGCGCAGATAGAGTTCGTCTTTATTAATTAAGGCAAAAACCACACTTTCTACAGCCAGGGCATAGCCTCCGAACTGGGTGCGCGACTCTATTGTTCCTAATGGGGCCAGGCGCGCTCTGGAGCGCTCTACAACCGGATTCACCTTTTTCATTGCACCACCTCCATGTAAGAAATATATCGTAAATTACCTTGGGTATCAGGTAATTAGAAGATAAAAAAAAGCGTCAACGGGTTCAATGAATAAATAGCGTTTCAACTAATCTTGTCGCGATTTTGCGAGGCGTTTTCAGAAATTTGGGTTGATCTTTATCCAGGATGACAGTACTGTATATTCATACAGTCCACTGCTGGTGATTAACTTATGCGAACACAACATCCTAATAATTCACGCTATGCTCATCATTATGCGTCCTCTTCCGTTCCGGCCTCTCAGGGCGGTGGAATTACTGAGTTACGCTACAGCGAACAGCCCGGTATGATGCAGATGTTGCTGTTGCCTTTATTGCAGCAGCTGAGTCAGCAATCGCGCTGGCAGTTGTGGTTAACACCGGCATATAAACTGAATCGCACCTGGCTGCAGGAATCAGGATTACCACTGGATAAAAGTATGCATATCGCCGATTCTGAACGTCTGAATGCGGTTGAAGCGATGGTTAAAGCATTGCGTACAGGAAATTACAGTGTCGTTCTGGCATGGATTCCTTACGATCTTGACGAAGATGAACGACGTCAACTTGAAAATGCGGCGGCAGAGGGTGAAGCGCTGGGATTGATTTTGCGTGCAAGCGGGACATCAGAAGCGCCTCTCAGACCGCAAACTGCGATAAAAATTCAGTCGGATTTGTTTCATTAAGTAAAAATCAGAAGTTTCCCAAGCTATTTTTCTTATCTGTCGCAGCTAAACCACTGATTCTGTTAGTTCGAGCGTTGACAATGGTTTAGCAAGTTTTTAGGGCTTTTTGCCGCGGCAATAAGACCAGCCTAATTGTTAGAAATTGTGTATAAATCGCTGTTTTTTTACATAAGCGCCTCACATCATACTTGTAAGTTTCCAATCTCGTTGTAGACTTTAGCTCGCCAGGGTGCTCAATAACCTCCGTTTTTTGCGGTAGAGTCATAAGCGAGCGTTTTGACCCGGCGAAGGATTTAAACCAAGAGCAACCTTTTTGCTCATTGCCTATTTGGATGATAACGAGGCGCAAAATGAAAAAGACAGCTATCGCAATTGCAGTGGCACTGGCTGGCTTCGCTACCGTAGCGCAGGCCGCTCCGAAAGATGACACCTGGTACACCGGTGCTAAACTGGGCTGGTCTCAGTATCACGACACTGGTTACTACGGTAACGGTTACGAAAACAATGACGGTCCAACTCATGAAAGCCAGCTGGGTGCAGGTGCATTCGTTGGTTACCAGGCAAATCCATACCTGGGCTTCGAGCTGGGCTATGACTGGCTGGGTCGCATGCCTAACAAAGGCAACGTGACTAACGGCGCATTCAAAGCACAGGGCGTTCAGCTGGCAGCTAAACTGAGCTACCCAATCTATGACGATCTGGACGTGTATACTCGTCTGGGCGGCATGGTATGGCGTGCAGACTCAACGCAGACTAACCCAACTAATGGCCGCATCAGCGACCACGACACCGGCGTATCTCCGCTGGCTGCTGTTGGTGTTGAATATGCGCTGACCAAAAACTGGGCTACCCGCCTGGATTACCAGTGGGTTAACAACATCGGTGATGCACAGACCGTTGGTACTCGTCCAGACAACGGCATGCTGAGCGTAGGCGTTTCATACCGCTTCGGTCAGGATGACGTCGCTGCTCCGGCGCCAGCCCCGGCTCCAGCACCAGCTCCAGTTGTTGAAACCAAGCGTTTCACTCTGAAGTCTGACGTTCTGTTCACCTTCAACAAATCTACCCTGAAGCCAGAAGGCCAGCAGGCTCTGGATCAGCTGTACAGCCAGCTGAGCTCAATGGATCCTAAAGATGGTTCCGTTGTCGTACTGGGCTTCACCGATCGCATCGGTTCAGAGCAGTACAACCAGAAACTGTCTGAGAAACGTGCTCAGTCAGTCGTAGATTACCTGGTATCTAAAGGTATTCCTTCTAACAAGATCTCTGCACGTGGCATGGGTGAATCTAACCCAGTTACCGGCAACACCTGTGACAGCGTGAAAGGCCGTAATGCCCTGATCGACTGCCTGGCGCCGGACCGTCGTGTAGAAATCGACGTTAAAGGTATCAAAGACGTTGTAACTCAGCCACAGGCTTAAGTTTACACGTAATAAAAAACCCCGCTAAGGCGGGGTTTTTTTATGCCGGTAATAAAACCGGACTGAGAGATGAAGGCTCTGATTGCCCTGCCCGATTATTCGCTCTCTGAACCGGAGTTACCCAGAATCGCCTGCAAATCCTGCTTCAGGCTCGACATCTGAGTGGCATATTTCTCTTTACGTTCTGCATCTTCTATCAGCTGAACAATCGTTTCAGAGAGCGTGCAGCCGCGCCGCTGTGCCAGACCTGCCAGTCGCTGCCAGACCAGATACTCCAGGTCTATCGATTTTTTTCGCGTATGCTGATGTTCAGCGTTGAAATGGCGTTTTCGTCGGGCTCGGATGGTCTGCTTCAGTCGGTTATCCAGATCAGCGTGAATATGTTCTGCGATCCATTCATTCACTGTAACCGGATTATTTTCCATTGCCAGCAGCTTATCCACTGCTGCCTGCGCCGCGCTTAACTCAAGGTGACGCGTGATCAGTTCACCTTCCCGATGCTTTTTCACCAGGTATTTCCACTTCCATCCACATTCAAGATTTTCGAGTTGCTGGTATTTCATCGGAATCTCATCGTGATCACGTAACGAACTAAGAATAACAGCTTTTTTCCCGGATGCAGCAACGAAAAACATGCTGTCACCATCACATCTTCAACAGGAAGTCTGCAGTGCTTAACAAGGGTGAATCCTGTATAATCTCGCTTTTCTTAAAACAGACAAATGCGATTATTTTGACCAGCACTCAACTTACGTGGCAGACCTTACAGCCAGATAGCGCGCAATACCAATCCGTTTTCTCCCGAATTGCTGATGAAGAAACTGATGCTCTGGCAACGGTACAGCCCCGGTTGCTGAATGCACTGGCGCATTTACACCACCAGACGCAGGGGTTCCCGTTACTGCTGGTTCGTAGCCAGGAGAATCGCGATTATCTGACATTCATTGCCCAGGCCGCAGAGCGGGTCATGGCCGACAGTACCACTCTATTCGGCGGTGATTACCATATCATGGCCGACAACGTCACGCTCCAGCCCCCCTCCGATCCTCAACGCCCATTCACCAGTCAGGGTGGTATTCACTTTGCTGAATGGATTGAGATGGAGCAGTTGTTTGGCTGCGTGCGCCAGTATAAAGATCGCATCCAGCTGGAACCGGGCCTGATCCATCGTGCTAATGGCGGCACGCTGCTGCTTTCACTGCGTAGCCTGATGACGCAGCCGATTCTCTGGTTGCGCCTGAAAAAGTGTGTTGAGCAGGGCTATGTTGAGTGGACATCTCAGGATGAACGCCGGCCGCTGCCAGTCTCGATTCCTCCCTTGCCCCTCAATCTGAAACTGGTCCTGTGTGGCGATCGGGAAGCGCTGGCAGAATTTCAGGAGCTGGACCCCGAAGCTCACGAAATGGCCATCTATACTGAATTTGAAGAGAATATTCAGATTCTGGATGAAGATGACATGCTTGCATGGTGTCGCTGGAACATCGAACTGGCGCAACAGGCGGGTCTGCCCCTGCCGGAAGCGGACTTCTGGCCAGAACTGATCAAAGAAGGCGTCCGCTACAGCGGCGATCAGGAGATGCTGCCACTCTGCCCCCGCTGGCTACAACGCCAGATGCGCGAATCGGCCCTGATGGGCGATGAACTGAACGCTGAAGCGCTGCGTGATGCGCTGGAAGCGCGTTTGTGGCGCGAGAATTATCTCAATGAGCGGATGCGTGACGAGATCCTGCTGCGACAGATTCTGATTGAAACCGAAGGCGAAGTGGTTGGTCAGATTAATGGCCTGTCGGTCGTTGAATATCCTGGCCATCCCCGTGCCTGGGGCGATCCATCGCGTATTACCTGCGTGGTACATCCCGGCGATGGCGAATTCATGGATATCGAGCGTAAAGCGGAGCTGGGCGGTAATATTCATGCCAAAGGCATGATGATTATGCAGGCTTACCTGATTGCCGAACTGGAACTCGATCAGCAACTGCCCTTCTCGGCCTCAATGGTCTTTGAGCAATCTTACTCCGAGGTAGATGGTGACAGTGCTTCGCTGGCTGAACTCTGTGCCTTAATCAGCGCGCTGGCTAATCAGCCCATCAATCAGCAAATTGCGGTGACCGGCTCGGTTGATCAGTTTGGCAACGTACAACCGGTGGGCGGACTGAACGAGAAAATCGAAGGCTTCTTTGATATCTGCCATCAGCGAGAACTGACAGGTCAGCAGGGTGTGATTATTCCCGCCAGCAATGTCCGTCATCTCAGCCTCAGCCAGGCGGTTGTCAGTGCGGTTGAACAGGGTCATTTCCATATCTGGGCAATTGACCGTGCCGATGAAGCGCTACCGCTGCTGACCGGTAAAATCTGGAGTACCGAGGATGGCCTGGGCGACTGCCTGCTGAATACCATCCAGGAACGCATTAGCCTGTTCAACCAGCCGGACGGTCCGCAACGTCCCTGGGCGCTGCGCTGGCTTAACTGGTTCAACCACCGTTAATCCGATTTGCTCAGCGTACAACTGTTCGCTAATATTCGTGATTCACTAAAACAAGGCTTATTGAAAACATGGTAGATAAACGCGAATCCTATACCAAAGAAGATCTGATTCTGTCAGGTCGTGGTGAACTGTTTGGCGAAAATGGTCCGCCGCTTCCATCCGGCAACATGCTGATGATGGACCGCGTGGTCAAAATGACCGAAGACGGCGGCAAATATGACAAAGGCTTTGTTGAAGCGGAGCTGGATATCAATCCTGATCTCTGGTTCTTCGGCTGTCACTTTATTGGCGATCCGGTGATGCCGGGTTGTCTGGGCCTTGATGCCATGTGGCAGCTGGTTGGTTTCTATCTGGGCTGGCTGGGCGGCGAAGGTAAAGGTCGTGCGCTGGGCGTGGGTGAAGTGAAATTCACCGGTCAGGTCCTGCCAGATGCGAAGAAAGTGACTTACCGCATTCACTTCAAACGCGTTATTAACCGCAAACTGGTTATGGGCGTGGCAGATGGTGAGGTGCTGGTTGACGGTAATCTGATCTATACCGCCAGCGATCTTAAAGTCGGCCTGTTTAAAGATACCGCCGCTTTCTAAGCGTTTCCCCCGGAAACAAAAACCTCCGCGCATGGCGGAGGTTATATTCCCTTTTCAGTGACATCCGGTTATGCAGCTACCGACCTGTCCTCCATGGCTTGTCGCCAACCTCCCAACCAGTGAGACTTAGCGTCAATCAACTGATACGGACACATCTCTTTTGAGCGTCCAGTAATGCCTGCCTGATAACCACGTGAATGGGCGCGTTCGAGGCGGTCTCGTTTCTGTCTCTTCATACTCCGTGTCCCTCATGTAAGGTCTGTGGAATCTGGTGGAAAGAAAAGTGGTGAATTAATGTTCAACCACCCTTATGTTCTACCTCCTGCGCCCCCAAAGATCAATGCCCAATCTTCATGCCAGTGTCATAAATGTGACCTTAATCGGTAAAAATAATGACGTTCTGTGATGCATGCAACAACACTATCATTCTGATTAAGCTAATAAAAAAGCCCCTGACCCCTGTCGAAAAAGCACGACAATCGGTCAGGGGCTTAGCTTATTTATTCACATCAATCTTAATTTAACGCAACCACACTATTGGCAATCTTCTGTGCTGTCTGTTGCCAGCCCGCCGCCAAGGTTCTGACCATCGCATCGTAGCCATCTTCGGTCTGCGGCAGTACCAGGTTAAACGCCTGTTTGGTCAGCCGGCCCTGATGTTCCAGCGTCCATTCGCCACTGACGACTGCTTTGCCATCATAGCGCCCCTGGAAGCCTGTCACGGTCACATTCAGTGTATCGTGCTGCGCGCCTAAAGGTGAACCGGCTACCAGCCGGCCTGGCAGCGCCTTGCTCAGGTTAGTGATCAATGTCTGCTGCAACTGCTGATCGAGCGGGCTGGCCCAGAGATTATTCGCGGCGATAACGTATTTGACATCGCTGGTCTGATAAACCAGTCCGTTGCCAGCCAGATAGTCCGGCACCGTCACCTGCTGCACCCATAACATCGGTTGCGCTTCATTCAGCTGGCTGCTGCTGACCTGCATGGAAGCCGCCCCGGAGGGCAGCTGATACCAGGTATTGTCAACGCTGCTACTGCACGCACTCAACACCAGCGCGGCACAAAGTATCAATCCTTTATTCACTGTTTCGCCCTCTTCGGCTGGGGATCCTGTCCCGGTTTTGCCTCAAATACCAGCGCATTGCTCTTGGTGTTAAGCGTTCTTAACACCGGCTGGAGTTCACGCAGAACCTGATCCAGGCGCTGCATATCCCCCACCAGCTTGCTGTAGGCTGGTGAGCCTGGCTGCAGGCCTTTCATGCTGCGGTTCAGCTCGCGCAATGTCTGCTGCAGGTCTTCCGGCAGGGTTTTCATAGCCGGACTGGCGGTGACTTTGTTGATGTTGTCGATGGTGCGCTGCAGATCACGCATCGTTTTCTGGCTCTCTTTCAGCGTGCCTGTCGCTTCATTGACCATACCGTTCAGTGGCAGACTGTTGATCTTATCCAGCGCCGCCATCAGCTTCTGCTGAATCTGGCTCAGGCCACCGCTGACCGTTGGGATAACTTCATAGCCAGAGACTTTCTGCGGACCTTTGTATGGCGGTGCATTGTCATAGAAGTCGAGATCGACATAGAGCGCACCCGACAACAGGCTACCGGTTTTCAGCGTCGCACGCAGGCCACGTTTTTTACCATCCTGCAGATGCTGTTGCAGATCGAAGTTCTCACCCAGTCGGCTGATAAAGCGATCCGGCTCAATGCGAATCAGCACCGGCACGCGGTAATCATTGTTCAGCGCCTGGTCCAGACCGGCTTTCATCAATGGCGCTTCTGAGACGGTACCCAGGCGAATGCCGCGGAACTCAACCGGCGCCCCCGCCTGCAGACCACGAATGGAGTCGGTGAAGAACATCAGGTAATCAATATGGTTGGTGTAGAGCGAGTCCTGAATGCTGCGCTGATCGTCAAACAGATGATAGTCAGACTTATTCTGCGCAGGCTGACCCAGCTCCCAGCCATCCGGCACGTCAAAACTGACGCCGCCGCTGAACAGCGTGGTCAGCGATCCCATTTCCACCCGCATTCCTGAAGCGGACATATCCACGGCGATGCCGCTATCCTTCCAGAAGCGAACGTTGGTTGTAATCAGGCGATCGTAAGGCGCAGCGACGAACAGCTGATAGGTCATCATGCGTTTTTCGGTATCAAAAGCGCTGGTCTCGACCGTACCGACGCGATAGCCACGGAACAGCACCGGATCCCCCGGATTGAGCTGACCCGCTTTCTTGCTGTCCAGCACGATGCGAATCCCTTTGGCATCCGGTGGCGCTAACGGCGGCGCATCCAGCAGCTTAAACTGCTCGGGTGCCTGGCTTTTAGTGCCCGGCTGTAATTCGATATAGGCACCGGATAACAGAGTGCCGAGACCGCTGATCCCTTCGCGACCCACCTGCGGTTTCACCACCCAGAAAACGCTGTCGCTGTGCAGCAGTTTTTCCATGCCTGAATTCAGGCGCGCTTTGATTTCCACATGGTGGAGATCGTCGCTTAACACCGCGCTTTCCACCACACCGACATCCACACTGCGGCTTTTAATCGTGGTTTTACCCGCAACAATGCCTTCGGCGTTTTCGGTGATGAGGGTAACTTCCGGCCCCTGATGGCTGAAGTGATAAAAGAGGATCCATCCGCCGATTAACAGCGTAACGATGGGGACAATCCAGACTGGCGACCAGCGCTTAATCTGTTCCACCTTTGCATGGCCGTGATTAGTTTCCGTCAAGGCGCGACTCCTTCATATTGTTTTCGCGTACACGATCCCAGGTTAATCGCGGGTCAAAGGTCATGGCAGCAATCATGGTGATAATCACCACCATTGCAAACAATACTGCCCCCCACGCGGGATAAACATTCATTAATTGCCCCATGCGCACCAGCGCAGAGAGCACGGCAATAACAAACACGTCAATCATTGACCAGCGGCCTACAAATTCGACCACTTCATAAATTTTGTGCATCCTGTGGCTGTCACGCTGTCCGCGTCCGCTGGCATCCCAGCAAAGCCAGCCAATCGCCAGCATTTTCAGCGTAGGCACCATGATACTGGCGATAAAGATCACCAGCGCCACCGGATAGGAGCCATCACCCCACAGCACAATCACCCCCGCCATGATATTGGAAGGATAGGCAGTGCCGAGGGTTTCCGTCACCATAATCGGCAACAGGTTGGCCGGGATATAAAGCAGTATGGAGGTGAACAACAGCGCCAGCGTCCACTGCAGGCTGTGCTTACGCCGTGCCTCAGCCGTGACGCCGCAGCGGGGACACTTATGCTCGGCTTCCGGCAGAATGGCCGTACAGCAGGGACAGGAGCGCAGACCCTGCTCTAAACCACTGATGCCCACTTCGGGCGGATGGGGCAGCGCAGGCCGGGGTGACAGACTGTCCCACAAGCCACGTCGATCAACGCACTGAAAGGCCCGCAACTGCAGCAGACAGAACAGAACCCACGGCCAGAAGCTGGTCTCCAGGCCGATCTCGCCATAGGCCATCAGCTTGACGAAACTGACCAGCACGCCCGCCATAAAGATTTCTGCCATGCCCCAGTTACGTAGCTGAAACAGGATGCGTGCCAGACCAGTTTTGAGTCCAGTCGGCAACGGGACCCGATTGACCAGCAGGATAATGGTGATCATGCAGAAGGCCGGAACCGCCTGCACAAAGAGAAGGAACAGCGTCGCCAGACTGCTGTAATCTTCCGTCACCATCACCTGAGGTATCTGCGCCAGGGTGATCTGGCTGGTCAGCCCTGCCACCTTCATTGAGACAAAAGGAAACAGATTCGCCAGCAGCAGCATAAACAGCGCTGCCAGCGCATAGCCCGTTGGCCGTTTACGCGGTTCGTGCCAGTTGGCCGTCAGGGAGGTGTGGCAGCGCGGGCATGACGCACGGCTGCCAACGGGAATGTCCGGCAGCTTAATCATTAAATCGCATTGTGGACAGAGCATCCACGCGTTACTTTTCACTGCTGAACACATCCGTTAGCCCTGCCCTACGCGCCGTTTTTCAGTGACTCTAGCTCTTCCCAGCGCGCAAAAGCGGTTTCCAGCTCCTGCTCAGTCTGAGCCAGATTATCCAGCACCGGTTGCGTCTGATCGTGTGCCTGACTGAAGAAGTCGGGATGACTCATCTTCGCCTGCAGTTCTCCGATACGCGCTTCCAGCTGCTCCAGTTTTTGCGGCAGCTGTTCCAGCTCACGCGCCAGATTGTAGCTGAGTTTATTCACGCTACGCTTCGCATCACCCTTCTCGGCTGCAGGCTTAGAGGCGTTGCCCGTCGCTTTCGCCGGTGCTGCCGCCTTGTGCTGCCGGTAGGCGGCGCGCTGCTGCTGAGCATCGTGATAACCGCCAACAAAGGTACCAATCTCACCGTTGCCTTCAAAAATCCAGCACTCGGTAACGGTATTATCGACGAACTGACGATCGTGGCTCACCAATAACACGGTGCCCTGATAACCATCAATCAGCTCTTCCAGTAGTTCCAGCGTTTCGACGTCGAGGTCGTTAGTCGGTTCATCCAGAATCATCAGGTTGCTGGGACGCAGGAACAGGCGCGCCAGCAGCAGACGGTTTCGTTCACCGCCCGAAAGGGCGCGCACCGGCGTCATGGCACGTTTTGGATGGAACAGGAAGTCCTGCAGATAGCCCAGCACGTGGCGCGGTTTGCCGTTGACCAGTACTTCCTGCTTGCCTTCGGCCAGGTTGTCCATCACGGTGCGATCCGGATCCAGTTCAGCGCGATGCTGGTCAAAGTAGGCTACTTCCAGCTTGGTGCCGGAATGCACACGACCATGGTCAGCTTTCAGCTGCTGCAGCATCAGGCGAAGTAAGGTAGTTTTCCCGCAGCCATTTGGCCCGATCAGCGCAATTTTGTCGCCACGCTGTACCTGGGTTGAGAAGTCCTTAACCAGCACTTTGCCATCGACCGCGTAGTCGACATTTTCCAGCTCAAACACAATCTTGCCGGAACGGGACGCTTCGCCCACCTGCATGTTGGCTTTGCCCATCACTTCGCGACGTTCTGAATGTTCACGACGCAGCGCTTTCAGCGCACGCACACGACCTTCATTACGGGTACGACGGGCTTTGATGCCCTGACGGATCCACACCTCTTCCTGCGCCAGTTTGCGGTCGAATTCGGCGTTCTGCATCTCTTCAACGCGCAACGCTTCCTCTTTGCCTTCCAGATAGAGATCGTAGTTGCCTGGCCAGGAGACCAGCTTGCCACGGTCCAGATCGACAATGCGCGTCGCCATGTTGCGGATAAACGAACGGTCATGGGAAATAAAGATGATGCTGCCGGTGAAGTTCTTCAGGAACGTTTCCAGCCAGTCGATGGTTTCGATATCGAGGTGGTTGGTTGGCTCATCCAGCATCAGGACGCGCGGGTTACTCACCAGCGCACGGCCCAGTGCCGCTTTACGCAGCCAGCCGCCCGAGAGCGACGACAGCTCGGTATCGGGCTGCAGACCAATCTGCTCCAGCACGTCATGGATGCGGCTCTCCAGCTGCCACAGATTCTGATGGTCGAGGATGCTCTGCAGACGCGCCATCTCATTGAGGTTTTTATCGCTGGGATCTTCCATCACCACATGGGAAATGGCGTGATAGGCTTTCAGATGCTCAGCCTGCTCTTCAACGCCCTCGGCCACAAAGTCATACACCGAACCGGTAATATTGCGCGGCGGATCCTGTTGCAGACGCGCCACGACCAGATCGGTTTCATAAATAATGCGGCCATCATCCAGTGGCTGTTCGCCATTGATGATTTTCATCAGCGTGGATTTACCCGCACCGTTACGGCCCACCAGACAGACGCGTTCGTTCTCTTCGATGTGCAGTTCGGTGTTGTCTAACAGCGGCGCATCGCTGAAGGAGAGATAAGCGCCGTGGATACTGATTAATGACATGTAAGCTTATTCCTTACCGGCGTGAGTGATCAGCCAGCAGTTGTGAATTTGACGGTTACGCGCGAAGTCCTGCGACTGCGTTTTCTGGGTAATATCCTGCGCCTGCAGGCCCAGTGATTTCAGGCCATCCATGTCCATTTTGAAACCGCGTTTGTTATTGGAGAACATGATGGTGCCGCCGCGACGCAGCAGGCGCTTCAGGTTACGCATCAGCATCATATGATCGCGCTGAACGTCGAAGCTCTCTTCCATACGTTTTGAGTTGGAGAACGTTGGCGGATCGATAAAGATCAGGTCAAAGTTCTCGTCACTCTCATTCAGCCAGCTCAGGCAGTCCGCCTGCATCAGACGATGCTGACGCCCGGTCAGTCCGTTGAGACGCAGGTTGCGCTCCGCCCACTCCAGATAGGTACGCGACATATCTACCGTAGTGGTTGAACGCGCGCCACCCAGACCGGCATGCACACTGGCGGTACCGGTATAGGCAAACAGGTTCAGGAAATCTTTGCCCTGACTCATCTGGCCCAGCATTTTACGGGCAATGCGGTGATCGAGGAACAGGCCGGTATCGAGATAGTCGGTCAGATTCACCCAGAAACGCGCATTAAACTCTTTAACTTCGAAATAGTCGCCCTTCTCGCTGAGCTTCTGATACTGCGCTTTGCCTTTCTGGCGTTCACGCGTTTTCATAATCAGACGGTCGGCAGGCAGTTGCAGCACGCTCAGCGTTGCGCTGATGACATCGAACAGACGCTGACGCGCTTTATCAGGATCGATGGTTTTTGGTGGTGCGTACTCCTGGATAATCACCCAGTCGCCATAGCGATCGACAGCAACGTTGTAGTCTGGCAGATCGGCATCATAAATACGGTAGCATTCAATGCCTTCCTGACGCGCCCACTTCTCCAGTTTCTTCACGTTTTTACGCAGGCGGTTAGCGTAATCTTCCGCAATCTGTCCGGCGCTTTCATGACTGTTAACCGCCAGCTTATAGTTTTTCTGCACGCAATCCAGCGGACCGTTCTTCGCTTTAAACTGGCGATCGGCACGCAGCTGCAGGCAGCTCAGCAGTTCAGGCGAGGCGCTGAACAGCGACAGGTTCCAGCCGCCAAAATGCTGCTTCATCAGACGTCCGAGCTGGCTGTGCAGCGCAATCAGGGCTGGTTCGCTCTCCAGACGTTCACCGTAAGGAGGATTACTCAGCACCGTACCGTGAACCGCCGGGTCAACCGGATTAGTCAGCTTCAGCAGATCCTGCTGGCCAAAGGTGAACAGTTCAGAGACGCCAGCGCGGCGGGCATTCGCCTGCGCCCACTCCAGCACCCGACCATTATTGTCGTAGCCAAAGAAGCGCGCCTGGGTGGCAGCCGTGCCAGTGCGGGCACGGTTCTGCGCCTCAGTTTTAACCTCCTGCCACAACGCAGCGTTAAACTGGCTCCAGGCGGTGAAGCCCCAGTGCTTGCGCAGCAGGCCTGGCGCACGATCGCAGGCAATCAGTGCGGCTTCAATCAGCAGCGTACCGGAACCACACATCGGATCGATCAGCGGTGTCGTCGGCTCCCAGCCAGAACGCAGCACGATGGCCGCCGCCAGGGTCTCTTTTAACGGCGCCTGACCGGTCTGCTGGCGATAACCACGCTGATGCAGCGAGCTGCCGCTGAGATCCAGCGCAATGCTGGCGCGATCGTCATTCAGCCAGACGTTGACACGGATATCTGCCTGTTCACGATCGACGTTAGGTCGTTCGAGGTTCTGACGGGTAAAGCTGTCCACGATGGCATCTTTAACTTTCAGCGCACCAAACTGGCTGTTACGAATCGAATCGTTGGTGCCGCTGAAATGCACAACAAAGGTTTTGTCACTGCCGAACATCGTCGGCCAGTCCACGCTCTGCACGCCCAGATAGAGATCCAGATCGCTGTAGACGCCAAACTCTCCCAGCGGCAACAGGATGCGTGATGCTAAACGACTCCACATCAGGCTTTGGTACATAGTGCGATCGTCGGCTTCGTAGTGAACGCCTCCCTGCACCACTTGCAAATCCTGCGCGCCCAGCGCGTCCAGCTCACTTTTTAACAGCTCTTCGAGCCCACGCGCCGTGCTGGCAAACAGAGAATTCATATCGTCACTTTTTAACTCTTGAGAAAATTGTCGCGCATTATAGCGAATCGGAGACCTATGTCATAAAGTTAGCTTCTTTTGTGCTGCGCGTCGGGTTCAAGGAGAACACCATGATCACGCTTTCCCGCTTATTTATTCATCCTGTGAAGTCGATGCGGGGATTAGCGCTGTCACACGCGCTGGTCACTGACAGCGGACTGGCATTTGATCGTCTGTTTATGGTGACCGAACCTGATGGCACCTTTATTACCGCGCGTCAGCATCCGGAGATGGTGCGCTTCACGCCCGCGATTTTACCGGATGGCCTGCTGCTGACGGCCCCGGATGGCAGTCACTCCCTGATCCGCTTCAGCGATTTCGATGAGCAGGATCACCCCACCGAAGTCTGGGGAAATCATTTCACCGCGCGCATAGCGCCGCCTGCGATTAACCAATGGCTGAGCCAGTTCTTCCCGCGTGAGGTTCAGTTGCGCTGGGTCGGGCCGCAACCCAGCCGCCGGGTTAAAGCGTTTAATCATATTCCGCTGAACTTTGCCGACGGCTTTCCGTTTTTGCTGATCAACAACGCGTCGCTGCATGATCTGCAACAGCGCTGCCCGGCCAGCGTCCGTGCCGAACAGTTTCGTCCGAATCTGGTCGTCAGCGGCGCTGCCGCATGGGATGAAGACAGCTGGGCGGAGATTCAGATTGGCGACGTGATATTCGAGGTGCCTAAGCCATGCAGTCGCTGCGTGCTCACCACTGTCAGCACCGAGACCGGCGTTAAGCATCCTGCCGGTCATCCACTGGCCACGCTGCAGACGTTCCGCACCGCCCTGGATGGCAGCGGGGATATTGATTTCGGTCTGAACTTAGTGGCGCGCAACAGTGGGGTGGTGCGCGCCGGTGATGAGATGATAGTCCTGAAACGTCATGCACCGCGCAGCTATGGTGCCGGTGAAGTGGTCGAAACACTGAAACCAAAGCAGCAGGCGCCAGATGCCGTGACTATCACGTTTCAGGGTCAGACGTTTACCGGGGATAATCAGCAGGTATTACTGGATCAGCTGGAGATGCAGGGCTTCCGGATCCCCTACTCCTGTCGGGCGGGACTGTGCGGCAGTTGCAAGCTGAGTCTGGTCGCGGGTGAGGTTAAGGCGCTGAAACAGAGCGCCCTGCGTCAGGACGGCACGCTGTTGAGCTGCAGCTGTATTCCGGCTGGCGATGTAGAACTAAGGTAGTCAGACTGCGCGGGCGTAGCGCGGCGCGACATCCTGATACAGGGGCTGCAGGCGATCGTTCATCACCTTGATGGCATCGCCGAGCACCATGTTTTTTCCGGCCAGCGTCAATCCCGGCTGCGCCAGCAGGCAGAGTGCCGCGTTATCGCCACTCTCAACCACCAGCAGTCGTGCCTGCGTTCCCTCGTCTGCCAGCGTAACCTGTACCATTTCACCGGGACGGGGCTGCATTGCCGGGGCATAAGAGGCGAAATGCCAGCTTTTCGGCATCAGTGGCTTGAGGAAGCGTGCAGCGACCAGCGCATTTAACACCAGTTCGGCGCGATGGCTGCCACTGAGTTTGCACTGACGGCAGGTCTCTTCAAAGGTGTAATAAAGGGCGGCGTCATCGACACAAAAACCCGATTCAGTGAAGGCATCCGGCGTGAGCATTTTGCGGGAATAACGGGAACGAAAAAGCATACCGTCTGCCAGGTCGAGCATCATTCGGTCGTGGCTGCTGTCAAAATACCAACGCCAGTTATCATCGGGTTTAATTTTCATCGTGTGCCCTGTATTTACCGCTGCGCCAAACATCACGCAGAATTCAGCGAAAAAAGAAACATAAGGAAAAGCTGAAAAAGCGTGCAACAGGACAAAATATAAACGAGCCGAGGGGATAAATAAACCCCCCGGCCAATGATTGTGAGAATTGTCTTAGAGATGGGTGACGATATCTTTAATTAAGCCTGGCCCCTGATAAATAAAGCCTGAATAAATCTGAACCAGTGTTGCCCCGGCGGCGATTTTTTCACGCGCTGCCGTCAGAGAATCGATCCCGCCTACGCCAATAATCGGCAACCGTCCCTGCAGTTCCTGAGAGAGACGCTGGATCACCGCCGTGCTGCGCGACTGCACTGGCCGTCCACTTAACCCACCCGCTTCCTCAGCATGCTTAAGACCGCTCACCAGCGAACGATCGAGCGTGGTATTGCTGGCAATCACGCCATCAATCTGATGACGAATTAAACTGTCCGCGACCTGAATTAACTCTTCTTCAGAGAGATCGGGCGCAATTTTTACGGCCAGCGGAACATATTTCAGATGACGCTGTTCCAGCTCTTTTTGTTTCTGTTTGATGGAAGAAAGCAGATCATCCAGCGCCTCGCCATATTGCAGCGAACGTAAACCTGGGGTGTTAGGTGAGGAAATATTGATGGCGATATAACCGGCGTGGGCATAAACCTTTTCCATGCAGATCAGATAATCATCTTTGCCCTGCTCGACCGGCGTATCTTTATTTTTACCGATATTGATCCCCAGCACGCCGTTAAAACGCGCTTTCTTCACGTTTTCAACCAGGTGATCAACACCCAGATTATTAAATCCCATCCGATTGATAATTCCGCCCGCTTCGACCAGACGAAACATGCGTGGCTTATCATTTCCTGCCTGAGCGCGTGGTGTGACGGTGCCGACTTCAACAAAACCAAAGCCCATCGCCGCAAACGCATCAATACACTCTGCGTTCTTATCCAGACCCGCCGCCAGGCCCAGGGCATTCTTAAAGGTCAGTCCCATACAGGTGACCGGACGCGATGGCAGATTCTGGCGATAAAACATCTCCAGTGGGGTGCCGTTCATAAAACGCAGTTGCTGAAAGGTGAGTTCGTGTGCGCGTTCGGGATCAAGTTTAAACAGCGCCGGTCGGACGATAGGATAAAACATGCACTCTCCTGAAGGACGGAAGCGATCGTGAAAGTCGGTGCACGGGAAATTGTGCGCCAGAATGGTAAAGTGCTCTGGCGCAAAAGTAAATCGAACAGCGGGGATGCATAAAACTATCTGAAAATGCTTTGATCTTACGCGGCGGAATCGTTTACGGGTTGATTTTTCACCTGAGAGGGAAACAGATAATCCCGCAGGATGCCGTGACGTTGCATGATGCCAAAAATACCGAGACAGACAAACGCTTCAGCCCCGACCATCGACCATGCGGCACCGATTGCGCCAAACTTCCACGCCAGGAAACAGCAGAGCGGTACGTTAATCAAACCAGCGGCCATCATTACCCACATACGCTGACGCGCTAAACCATGTGGGATCAGAATCTGTAATCCAGCCGGATAGGCAATGTTGCCAAACAGGAAGCAGAGCACAAAGACGCGCAGCACATCCGCCGACGGGATAAAGTCTTTACCCAGCAATATTGAGACCACCAGGTCAGCAAAGAACCAGGTGAAGATTACAATCGACAGACTCAGGGAAAACGACAGCAGCAGGCTTTTACGTGTCGCCGCAATCGCGGCCCGTTTATCCCGGCCGAACAGGTGGCTGACGCGCGGGAAGAAGGCGCTGCCAATCTGCTCAGGCACAGAGTTGGCCGCTTTACGCAGGCGATCGGCGCCGTTGTAGATCCCGACCATATAGGTGGAGGTAAAGGAGGCGAGAATCACCACGTTGACGCTGTTGAAAAGGTTAGCACCGGCGATGGCGATAAACACATCCATGCTGTCGGTGATGCGCTGTTTGATTTCGCGCGGTTCAAAGCGATAGCGGCCAATGACTTTCATCTCCAGTACAAACTTCAGCGTAATCGCCGCGCTGATAATGGAGACCGCGCCAGGGATCAGGGCAGCCAGCCAGGTGTCCTGCGGAGATTTCACCAGCAAAAAGGTCAGCGGAATCGCACAGAAGTTACCGAAGGTGGCGATCATCGCCGTCTTACCCAGCTTCTCAAAGCCCTGCATCAGCCAGCCGAATGAAAACAGCGAGCCTACCAGCGTGGTGCAGTTCGCCAGAATAATGAAGAACAGAGGGTGCCAGGAGGGATTGAACCAGGTCGCAGTCAGCAGCGTGCCGCTGGTGACCACCAGCAGCATCAGCTTGGCGTTAAACGTTGACCAGAAGAGCTGGCTGACCCGTTCTTTGTCCTCACGATGGTGAGCAATATCTTTGGTGGTAAAGACATTGAATCCCCAATCGGAGATAGTGCTGCAATAGAGCACGCAGGCAATCGCCAGCGCCAGCGTACCCATCTGCTCTACGCCCAGAACGCGGGCAAGATAGGGCAGCGTGGCCAGCGGAAACAGAAACGACGCGCCACGGTAAGCCAGCAGCGAGAAAATATTAATAACCAGACTTTTATCGAGTACTTTTGCCATGTCGCAACAACCTTATACACATTGCATGTCTCACCTTCTCATTTCGCTAAGGCATAAACAATATCGCTTCACATTTTTCAGAATCAGGCTGCGCGCTTGAGCTCTTTTTTAACCTTGTAATGCTGCAGCGCAATAAAGAGCTCCGGGCGATTAAACAACAACCACTCTTTAAGATTTTCTGATTTTACGTTACGACCCATAAAGCGAATGGCATTACAGACATATTCTGGCACCGGCGTTTTATTATAGAGAGACAAATAGATCATCAGACGGAACGAGTGAAGTAAATAAGACTTTTCCAGCGAACTACGCCAGGCTGATTTAGGGAGCGAACTGGTTAACGTATTATAAGCATGCATAAAAGCGTCATAGCGCTGATAGAAAAACTCATTGCCTTTGGTACTGTTGGTCAGTGAACCACTGCGGATGCGCTGCTTATAATAGACCTGACGGCTGACCCATGCGTGCTGGCATTTCATAAACACGGAGAGCGTAAAGTTGTGGTCTTCATGAACCCGACGTACAAAGCGCAACTTATGCTGTTCAATGACGCTTTTTCTTAACACGTAATTCCAGACAGCAGAGGTATATCTGCCATTACGCAGCAGGCGCAGAAAGACCTCCTGTGGTTTCTGCTGGCCAAACTGGTCATGCTTCACTTTTGGCGAGGTGATATCAATGTGGCCATCTTCATAGACGCAGGAGTTAAAACAGAAAAGATCCGTTTCAGGATGCTTCTCCGCCACCATTGCCAGCTCAGTGACGAGGCCATCAACCACGACATCATCCGGGTCACAGAAAAAGAGAAACTGACCCTTTGCCAGTGCAATGCCGGTGTCCCGTGCATTGCCGAGGCCGCCATTTTCAATGGTGATCACTTTCACCTGAGAAAGATGCGCATAATTCTGTTCAATTAAGGCTAATGTTCCATCAGTAGATCCATCATTCACAATGATTATTTCATTGGGCGCTTTAACCTGGCGTAATAACGAATCGACGCACTCTACAATATATTTCTCAACATTGTAGGTTGGAATAATAACGGATAACAGGATGTCAGACATATGCAATTCTCTGCTGTTAGAAAATGACAATACGATTCACCTGCCTGATGCAGGTTCTGACCAGAGGCGAAACGTCGAAAAGAGTAAGGCGCGATTATTATGATTGCTTTCATTGAGCCCGATTATCTTAAACCTGTAATGCGAAAAAAGACCAGCCGTAAAAATCATCTTAATGTTTCATGTGAGCATCACTCTTAACGAAAGTGCATCTATAGCCCGCAGTAATGTTAAAACCGTTGAGGATCGATTTAAATTAGCCCTGCAAAGCAGACGTAACCAGATTCAGAAATCTGTAAGCGAACATCTGAAACGATGAATAAGTTCAGCATTCCTTCATTATTATTACAGTTTGCTTTCTGCAATAAATCTTAATGTCAGGCGAATGCTGCCGCAGATAAGCTGATTCTGTGCTGCTTCGCAGCGCTATTTTCTCAGCCGTTGCGCTTTATGGGCGCGCCACTCTCAGAAAAAATGATTAAGCAATCAGACGAAAGATATTTTTTCTGCTCAACCGACCCATTTTGACGATCTTGTATCATGCCCCTTAATGAATTGTTCCGCTGCCAGCGCTTAATTTAAGAATTATCGGAAGCGGCGATGCTGACACCTGCCACTACCGCTTCTATTTGCAGATTTCACCCTTACTTTGCCGGATAAATCATTTAAGCCCACTCCCCTGCTCTGACAGTATGAAGGCATAAGTTCTCAACATTTGATAATCAATAACTTTTAGTTATAAGGAGTGATGATGCGAGTTATTACGCTGGCAGGCAGCCCACGATTCCCCTCCCGCTCAACCTCACTGCTGACGCTGTGTCAGCACAAGCTGGAGGCGCGTGGCATTGAAGTCATTCCGTGGAATATTCACAACTTTCAGCCTGACGATTTGATCAATGCGCGTTTTGATGCGCCTGCGCTGCTGGCCCTGCGTGACGATCTGGCTTCGGCTGATGGCCTGATTGTTGCGACACCTATCTATAAAGCGTCGTTTTCGGGTGCGCTGAAGACGCTGCTCGATCTGCTGCCTGAACGCGCACTGGAACACAAAGTCGTGTTACCGCTGGCCAGCGGCGGCAGTGCCGGTCATATGCTGGCGCTGGATTACGCCCTGAAGCCGGTACTCAACGCCTTAAAGGCGCAGGAGATCCTGCATGGTGTTTATGCCGAGGATCATCAGATCAGTCATTACGACCGTCAGCCCGAACTGCAGGATTCACTGTCACAGCGCCTGGATGAAGCCGTCTCCGCCTTCTGGCTGGCACTGACCCGTCACCACCATCCCGTTGCGCAAGCGGTATAAGGAAGCGATCGATGAAGCTGAGATTAGGAAAGTGGCTGGTGGCCGGACTTTTACTGGCCGGCCTCCAGGTACAGGCCGCCGAATCCGATCCGTCTGAGATTCGCATCGGCTATCAGAAAGGTTCGGTCAGCATGGTGCTGGCTAAGTCACATCAGTTACTGGAGAAGCGCTTTCCTCATACCCGGATTAAGTGGATCGAGTTTCCTGCAGGTCCACAAATGCTGGAAGCGCTGAATATCAACAGTATCGACCTGGGCAGTACCGGTGATCTTCCCCCGCTGTTTGCCCAGGCCGCGGGCGCGGATCTGCTTTATGTCGGCTCTGAACCGCCAAAACCCAAAGCGGAAGTGATTCTGGTGCCAAAAAGCAGCCCCCTGAAACAGGTTGCAGATCTGAAAGGCAAGAAAGTGGCTTTCCAGAAAGGCTCCAGCTCACATAATTTATTGCTGCGTGCCTTGCAGCAGGCGGGTCTGACCTTTAAAGACATCACGCCGGTCTATCTCACCCCCGCCGATGCGCGCGCCGCCTTCCAGCAGGGTGACGTTGATGCCTGGGCAATCTGGGACCCCTACTATTCATCAGTGCTGCTGCAGGGGAATTCGCGCCTGCTGATTGATGGCAGCTCCCTTAACCTGACCGGCTCCTTTTATTTAGCGACCCGCAGCTATGCCGAAGCCCATGGCGCGTTTATTCAGCAGGTGCTCGACACCTTCAGCTCTGCTGACGCGCTGACAATCAGCCAGCGTCAGCAGAGCACCACGTTACTGGCGCAGGCGATGGGCTTGCCCGAACCGGTCATCGCCAGCTACCTCAGCCATCGGCCGCCAACCCGCATTTCGCCGGTCAGTGCCGAAACTGCCGCAGCTCAGCAGCGCACCGCTGACCTGTTCTATGCCAATCATCTCTTGCCAGTAAAAGTGACGATTCAGGATCGCATCTGGCATCCGCATACCGTGACGCAATAAGGAGCAACAATGAGCGTATCCATTTTCTGGTTCCTGCCGACGCATGGCGACGGCCACTATCTTGGTACCGCCGAAGGGGCGCGACCGGTTGATCACGCCTATCTGCAACAGGTGGCGCAGGCCGCTGACCGCCTCGGTTTTGGTGGCGTACTGATCCCGACCGGCCGCTCCTGCGAAGATGCCTGGCTGGTTGCCGCCTCGCTGATTCCGGTGACGCAGCGCCTGCGATTCCTGGTGGCGCTGCGTCCTGGGGTGATTTCACCGACCCAGGCAGCACGTCAGGCCGCCACGCTGGACCGTCTTTCTAACGGACGTGCGCTGTTTAATCTGGTGACCGGCGGCGATCCGGAAGAGCTGGCGGGCGACGGCGTGTTTCTCGATCACCGCGAGCGTTATGCGGAATCCGCCGAGTTTACCCGCGTCTGGCGTCGGGTGCTGGAAGGCGAAACCGTCGATTATGAAGGCAAGCACGTGAAGGTACGCGGTGCGCGTCTGATGTTTAAACCGGTGCAGCAGCCTCGTCCCCCGCTGTGGTTTGGTGGCTCTTCTGAACCCGCCCAGGAGCTGGCGGCCGAACAGGTCGATGTCTACCTCACCTGGGGCGAACCCCCTGCGCAGGTTAAAGAGAAGATTGATCAGGTGCGTGCGAAAGCGGCTGCCCAGGGACGCACCGTCCGGTTCGGCATCCGTCTGCATGTGATCGTGCGTGAAACCAATGAAGAGGCCTGGCAGGCCGCAGACAAACTGATTGCCAATGTGGATGACGCCACCATCGCGAAAGCGCAGGCGGCATTCCAGCGGGCAGATTCTGTGGGGCAGCGCCGGATGGCCGCACTGCATGGCGGTCGCCGCGACAAGCTCGAAATCAGCCCTAACCTGTGGGCAGGCGTCGGCCTGGTGCGCAGCGGAGCCGGGACCGCGCTGGTCGGCGATGGTCCGACCGTGGCCGCACGCATCAAAGAGTATGAAGCGCTGGGCATCGAGACTTTTATCCTCTCGGGTTATCCGCACCTGGAAGAGGCGTATCGCGTTGGCGAACTGCTGTTCCCGCATCTTGATCTGCAGATTCCACTGGTGCCCCAGCCACGCGTGGTTCAGGCACATGGTGAAGCGGTAGCCAACGATTTTACCCCTGAGAAAAAAGTCGCCCGGGGCTGAGGAGAGCATGATGACCAGAACCCGAAAACGCCTTGCTGATACGCTGGTGCCCTGGCTGCTGCCGACGCTGCTGGTGGTGGTGTGGCAGATTGCCTCGCAAACCGGCTGGTTGTCGACCCGTATTCTGCCCGCACCGGAGAAAATTGTGACCACCTTCTGGCAGCTGACCGCCAGTGGTGAACTCTGGCAGCATCTGGCGATCAGTAGCTGGCGGGCGCTGATCGGCTTCAGTATCGGCGGTTCTATCGGCCTGCTGCTCGGGCTGATTACCGGCACCTCCAGAACCGGTGAACGACTGCTGGATACCTCGGTACAGATGCTGCGCAATGTGCCGCATCTGGCGCTGATCCCGCTGGTAATCCTCTGGTTCGGTATCGATGAGTCTGCCAAGATCTTTCTGGTGGCGCTGGGGACGCTGTTCCCAATCTACCTGAATACCTATCACGGCATCCGCAACATCGATCGCGGGCTGGTTGAGATGGCGCGCAGCTATGGCCTTTCCGGCTGGAGCCTGTTTATCCAGGTGATCCTGCCAGGCGCGCTGCCCAATATCATGGTCGGCGTGCGTTTCGCGCTGGGCCTGATGTGGCTGACGCTGATTGTCGCAGAGACCATCTCTGCCAACGCGGGTATCGGCTATCTGGCCATGAACGCGCGTGAATTCCTGCAGACCGATGTGGTTGTGGTCGCCATTATTCTTTACGCCCTGCTCGGCAAACTGGCGGATGTCGCCGCGTTGTTGCTTGAACGTGTCTGGCTGCGCTGGCATCCCGCTTATCAACTGAAGGAGGAGAACGCATGAGCCAGACTCTCTCACCGGCGCGCCTCAACACCGGCACCCCGGTTGGCGTTAACGGCGTCAGCAAACAGTATGGCAGCCGCACCATTCTCAATAAGATTGACCTGCATATTCCCTCCGGTCAGTTTGTGGCGGTGGTGGGTCGCAGCGGCTGTGGTAAAAGCACGCTGCTGCGCCTGCTGGCCGGTCTCGAACAGAGTTCCAGCGGTGAACTGCTGGCAGGCAACGCGCCGCTGCAGTCGGCTCGTGAAGATACCCGCCTGATGTTTCAGGATGCGCGACTGCTGCCGTGGAAAAAAGTGATCGATAACGTCGGGCTGGGTCTGCGCGGACGCGAATGGCGCAGCGCGGCGCTGGATGCACTGGCGGCGGTAGGCCTCGCCGATCGGGCTGATGAGTGGCCAGCCGCCCTCTCCGGCGGCCAGAAACAGCGCGTCGCACTGGCCAGGGCGCTGATCCACCGGCCCGGTTTACTGCTGCTGGATGAACCGCTGGGGGCGCTGGATGCCCTGACACGCATTGAAATGCAGGGATTGATTGAGTCACTGTGGCAGCAGCATCACTTTACCGTGCTGCTGGTTACGCATGATGTCAGTGAAGCGGTGGTGATGGCAGATCGCGTGCTGTTGATCGAAGAGGGTCAGATCGGGCTGGATCTGCTGGTGGATCTGCCCCGTCCCCGCCGTCGCGGATCGGCGCGGCTGGCCGAGCTGGAAGCGGAGGTACTGGATCGGGTCATGCAGCGTACGGAACGACCGCAGCCGGTTCGTTACGCGCAGCAGCGCTGAAAAAGGGGAGTGTCTCAGACACTCCCCTTTTTAATTATCAGGCGTTCAGTGCCCGGGTAATTTTCTCGTAGAGGTCGCCAGAAAGTTTATCCAGCTCCAGCAGCTGCTCCAGCGCCTGGCGCATCATCGCCTGACGGCCTTCGTCATAACGTTTCAGGCGAATCAGCGGCTCCACCATCCGTGCCGCAACCTGCGGATTGCGGGTGTTAAGGTCGGTAAGCATCTCCACCAGGAACTTATAACCGCTGCCATCTTTAGCATGGAAGGCGGCCGGGTTAGCCGAGGCAAAGGCACCCACCAGCGAGCGAACACGGTTCGGATTACTCATGGTGAAGGAGCGATGATTCAGAAGCTGACGCACATTGCGCATCACGTTAGCGGCCGGACTGGTCGCCTGCAGCACAAACCATTTGTCCATCACCAGACCATCCTGATGCCAGCGCTCATCGTAAGCTGCCAGCAGCGCATCACGGCACGGTAACTGTGCCGCAACAGCAGCAGAAAGCGCCGCCAGCGCATCGGTCATGTTGGTCGCCTGGTGATACTGCGTCTGCACCAGTTTATCCGCCAGCTGCGCATCGCTGAAGGCGAGATAGGTCAGGCAGATATTTTTCAGGCTGCGCTGACCAATCGCGTCATGCTCGACGCGGTATTCAGGCTGCTGATTGGCGTTGTAGATCGCAAAAAACTCATCGGCCAGTTCGCGTGCCAGCGTGCGTTGCAGCGCGTCACGCACCAGCGCAATCGCCTGCGGATCGATCGTATCAAACAGCTCGGCAATCTCATTTTCCGACGGCAGTGTCAGGATCAGCGCGGTCAGCGCCGGGTCGCAGTCGGTATCCAGCAGCACCGCGCGGAAGGCGTCGGCGACATGCAGCGGCAGTGACAGATGCTGGCCCTGCTGATAGCGGGCGACATTCAGACGGATATAGGTCGCCAGCAGGCTCTGAGCCGCATCCCAGCGGGAGAAGTCGTTGCGTGCATGACGCATCAGGAAGGTGAGCTGAGCATCACTCCATTTGTAATCAAGCTTCACCGGGGCAGAGAATTCGCGCAGCAGCGACGGCACTGGCTGGAAGTAGACATTATCGAAAATAAAGGTCTGGAACTCCTCGGTAACATTCAGCACATGATGTACCGGATGACCATTATTCTGCAGCGGGATCACCTTGCCTTCGCCATCATAGAGTTCAATATCCAGCGGGATATGCAGCGGCAGCTTCTCTTTCTGATCGGCAGTCGCAGGCGTGTGCTGCGTGACGTGCAGCGTATACTGCTCCAGCTCCGGGTTGTAATCGTCGCGCACCGTCAGCACTGGCGTACCGGACTGGCTGTACCAGCGGCGGAACTGCGACAGGTCAACATTCGAGGCATCTTCCATCGCCTGAACAAAATCATCACAGGTGGCGGCGCTGCCGTCGTGGCGATCAAAATAGAGCTTCATGCCCTTCTGGAAATTCTCTTCACCCAGCAGGGTGTGCATCATACGGATCACTTCTGACCCTTTTTCATACACCGTCAGGGTATAGAAGTTGTTCATCTCGATGACCTGATCCGGACGGATCGGGTGTGCCATCGGGCTGGCATCTTCGGCGAACTGCGCACCGCGTACGATACGCACGTTATCAATGCGGTTCACCGCGCGTGAGCCCAGATCAGAGCTGAACTCCTGATCGCGGAACACCGTCAGTCCCTCTTTCAGGCTGAGCTGGAACCAGTCGCGGCAGGTCACGCGGTTACCGGTCCAGTTATGGAAATATTCGTGACCGATAACCGCTTCAATGCCCAGGTAATCTTTGTCCGTCGCCGTTTCCGCTTTAGCCAGCACATATTTGGCATTGAAGACGTTAAGGCCTTTGTTCTCCATGGCGCCCATGTTGAAGAAGTCCACCGCCACGATCATAAAGATGTCGAGGTCATACTCCAGACCGAAACGCTCTTCATCCCACTTCATGCTGTTTTTCAGCGAGGTCATCGCCCAGTCGGCACGGTCGAGGTTACCGCGATCGACGAAGATCTCCAGCGCCACATCACGTCCTGAACGGGTGGTGAAGCTGTCGCGCAGCACGTCGAAATCGCCCGCTACCAGCGCAAACAGGTAGCAGGGTTTCGGGAACGGATCCTGCCACTTCACCCAGCTGCGACCCTGCTCATCCCGGCCGCTGTCAATCCGGTTACCGTTGGAGAGCAGGAATGGATAGCGCTCACCGTCGGCATAAATGGTGGTGGTAAAGCGCGCCAGCACGTCGGGGCGATCGAGATACCAGGTAATATGACGGAAGCCTTCAGCCTCACATTGGGTGCAGAGCGCCTCGCCCGATTTATACAGCCCTTCCAGCGCGGTGTTCTGATCCGGATGAATATCGTTAATAATTTTCAGGGTGAAGCTTTCCGGCAGCTGGCTGATGACCAGTGCGCCCTCTTCTTCACGGAAGGCCGTCCAGGCTTGCCCGTCGACCTCCAGCGCAATCAGCGTTAACGCTTCGCCGTCCAGTCGCAGCTCAGCCTGGCTGTCGCCCAGTCGTTTAACCTGGCTGATGGCCGTTACTCGGGTGGTGGACGCATCCAGTTCAAAAGTTAAATCGATATCGGTGATGGTGTACTCAGGCGCACGGTAGTCGTGGCGATACTTGATTTGGGGCTGTTGCGTCATATTGCGTCTCGCGTTGTTATAAGTTTACCGGCAAAGTCTAAGCTTGTTACTACAAGCTTGCCACGCACAATGCACCTAAAGGGTGAAATGGCTACACTTTGTTAACAATGGCACAGATTGGCCTCGACCCGCCCGTCTGAAATATGCTGTGATCGGCTTCAGATAGTGAATTATACTTTTGCGTCTTTATGACTGTGTACAACACCGGGCTCTGCGCCACCGAACAGGATGCTGAAACGCGCCATGACAGGACATGCTTCCCCGATACTGACCTCGCTGCTGGATACGGACGCCTATAAGCTCCATATGCAGCAGGCCGTTTTCCACCGCTATCATGACATAACGGTGGCGGCGGAGTTTCGCTGCCGCGGCGACGAACTGCTGGGTCTCTACGCTGACGAAATTCGTGACGCGATAACCGCAATGCAACACCTGGCGCTGACTGATGATGAAGCGACCTGGTTGTCTCACCTTCCCTTCTTCCAGCAGGATTACCTCAGCTGGTTACGCCAGTTCCGCTATAACCCGGATCAGGTTGAGGTGCGCAATCATCATGGCAAGCTGGAACTCCGTATTCAGGGGCCGTGGCGAGAAGTGATCATGTGGGAGGTGCCGCTGCTGGCGCTGATCAGTGAGATTGTGCATCGTCATCGCACGCCGCAGGTCACCACTCAGCAGGCACTTGACCACTTACATCAGAAACTCGGCGACTTTAAAGGCCAGGTGGCTGACCTTGATATGTCACGCTTCCGCCTGATGGATTTCGGCACCCGTCGTCGCTATTCGCAGGATGTGCAGCAGTCGATCGTCTCAACGCTGAAACAGGATTTCCCATGGCTGATTGGCACCAGTAATTATGATCTGGCGCGCCGTCTGTCACTGACGCCGGTGGGAACACAGGCGCACGAGTGGTTCCAGGCCTTCCAGCAGATCAGTCCGGTACTGGCCAACAGCCAGCGCGCGGCGCTGCAGGCGTGGCTGGATGAGTATGACGATAAGCTGGGCATCGCCCTGACCGATTGCATCGCCATGGACGCCTTTCTGCGCGATTTCGGCCCGGTGTTTGCCCGCCGCTACCAGGGACTGCGCCACGACTCCGGCGATCCGGTCGAATGGGGCGAGAAAGCACTCGCCCACTACCAGAAGCTGGGTATCGATCCGCAAAGCAAACACCTGGTCTTTTCTGACAACCTGAATCTCGACAAAGCGCTGGCGCTTTACCGCCACTTTGGCCAGCGGACTAACGTCGTGTTCGGCATCGGTACCCGCCTCACCTGCGATATTCCGGGCGTGACGCCACTTAACATCGTTATCAAACTAGTGCAGTGCAATGGCAAGCCGGTGGCGAAACTCTCAGACAGCCCGGGCAAAACTATCTGCCAGGATAAAGCCTTTGTCAGAGCCCTGCGTAAAGCTTTTGATCTGCCGCTGGTGAAAAAAGCGAGTTAATCCTCTTCTTATCGGGGCGTTGATACGCCCCGCCTCTGCTGTAATAAATCTGCTTTCCCCCTGAATTTTGCTTGTTTCCTGAAGACTCGCAAGTAACATAGCAAAACCCCGGATGGGGCAACTTTTTACTCACTTCTTCTATATAGAGAGATATTTATGAGCGTAGTGCCTGTAGCGGACGTACTGCACGGTCGCGTCGCGGTTGACAGTGAAGTCACCGTACGTGGTTGGGTGCGTACCCGAAGAGATTCCAAAGCCGGTCTTTCCTTCATCGCTGTCTATGACGGCTCCTGCTTTAATCCCGTTCAGGCTGTCGTCAATAATTCTCTGAATAATTATCAGGATGAAGTGCTGCGTCTGACCACGGGCTGTTCCGTTATCGTCACCGGTAAAGTGGTGGCCTCGCCGGGTCAGGGCCAGGCGTTTGAGATTCAGGCGACCAGCCTTGAAGTCGTGGGCTGGGTGGAAGATCCCGACAGCTACCCGATGGCGGCGAAACGCCACAGTATCGAGTATCTGCGCGAAGTAGCTCACCTGCGTCCGCGCACCAACCTGATTGGCGCGGTCGCCCGCGTTCGCCACACCCTGGCGCAGGCGCTGCATCGCTTCTTCCATGAAAATGGCTATTTCTGGGTCTCGACTCCGCTGATTACCGCCTCCGATACCGAAGGTGCCGGCGAAATGTTCCGAGTCTCTACGCTGGATATGGAAAATCTGCCGCGTAACGATCAGGGCAAAGTTGACTTCAGCGAAGATTTCTTTGGTAAAGAGGCGTTCCTGACCGTTTCAGGTCAGCTGAATGGCGAAACCTATGCCAGCGCCCTGTCGAAGATCTACACCTTCGGTCCGACGTTCCGCGCAGAGAACTCCAACACCAGCCGCCATCTGGCGGAATTCTGGATGCTGGAGCCGGAAATCGCTTTTGCCTCACTGGATGATGCCGCTGCACTGGCCGAATCAATGCTGAAGTATGTCTTCAACGCGGTGCTGGAAGAGCGTGCCGATGACATGGCCTTCTTTGCTGAGCGGGTAGATAAAGAGGCGGTTGAGCGTCTGCAGCGTTTCATCACCACCGATTTCGCGCAGGTGGATTACACCGATGCGGTTGAGATCCTGATGAACTGCGGTCAGACCTTCGAAAACCCGGTCTCATGGGGTATTGACCTCTCCTCTGAGCATGAGCGTTACCTGGCGGAGAAACACTTTAAAGCGCCGGTGGTGGTGAAAAACTATCCGAAAGACATTAAAGCGTTCTATATGCGCCTGAATGACGATGGCAAAACCGTGGCGGCGATGGATGTTCTGGCGCCAGGCATTGGTGAGATCATTGGCGGTTCACAGCGTGAAGAACGTCTGGATGTCCTGGATGCGCGTCTGGAAGAGATGGGTCTGAATAAAGAAGATTACTGGTGGTATCGTGACCTGCGTCGCTACGGTACCGTGCCACATTCTGGCTTTGGATTAGGCTTTGAACGTTTAATCGCCTATGTCACCGGCGTACAAAATGTCAGGGACGTAATCCCCTTCCCGCGCACCCCACGCAACGCGAGTTTCTGATATTCGGCATTAAATATAAGAAATTCATATATATAACGAGGTCGGCACTGCCGGCCTTTTTTTATTTTTGTAAATTTTGAGTTCTCTCACAAAGTTCCGTGTTTTTTACATTTTGTAATACATATTTTCTTACTGAAACAAGATTACGAGTTTAGTAGCATTTAAGCGCTAGAATTACGGCGGGTGGGATGGAAAGATGCGTGCAGACACAGGAAGACACCAAACTTCGTTCAGGGTTCTGTAAAGATTTCCTGACGGCAGTGGCAGGTGTACAAATAACTCCAATGAGGGTAATGAATAATGATGAAGCGCAATATTCTTGCAGTGGTTATCCCTGCTCTGTTAGTAGCTGGCGCAGCAAACGCTGCAGAAATCTATAACAAAGACGGCAACAAACTGGACCTGTACGGTAAAGTGGATGCGCGTCACCAATTCTCTGATAGCGCTGGTGATGATGGCGATGAGTCTTATGTGCGCTTCGGCTTCAAAGGCGAAACCCAGATTAATGACCAGCTGACCGGTTACGGCCAGTGGGAATACAACGTTCAGGCGAACAACTCTGAAGGTTCTGACGCACAAAACGGCAACAAAACCCGTCTGGGCTTTGCCGGTCTGAAATTCGGCGATGCAGGTTCAATCGACTACGGCCGTAACTACGGTCTGGTTTACGATGCAATCGGCTGGACCGATATGCTGCCAGTATTTGGTGGCGACTGGGGCAGCTCAGATAACTTCCTGAACGGTCGCAGCACCGGCCTGCTGACCTACCGCAACACCAACTTCTTCGGCCTGGTTGATGGCTGGGACTTCGCAGTTCAGTATCAGGGCAAAAACGACCGTACCGACATTACTCGTGCTAACGGCGACGGATGGGGTGCATCAACCAGCTATACCTCACCAATCGGTGTTGGCATTGTTGGTGCTTACAGCAGCAGCGACCGTACTGATGCACAGGCAGCCGGTGTTACCGATGTTAATGGCAACGTAATTGGACAGGGCAAACGTGCTGAGAACTGGGCAACTGCGCTGAAATATGATGCAAACAACGTTTACCTGGCAGCGATGTATGGTGAAGGTCGTAACTCTTCATACTTTACCGCCACTATTCCAGGCACCGCACCTAACACAACCGCCGATGCTAATGCAACCATTAACAAAACCCAGACTATTGAGTTAGTTGCACAGTACCAGTTTGATTTCGGCCTGCGTCCATCTATCGCATACGTACAGCAGAAAGGCAAAGATATCGAAGGTATCGGCGATGCTGACCTGTACAAATACATTGACGTTGGCGCAACTTACTACTTCAACAAAAACATGTCTACCTATGTTGATTACAAAATCAACCAGCTGGATGACAATAACCCACTGGGTCAGAACACAGACGATATTGTTGGTGTTGGCCTGGTTTACCAGTTCTAATCCTGCTTAAACATGTTGAAAAACGGGGCTACGGCCCCGTTTTTTTATGGCTGCTATTCCCGACAGGTGCGTTTTCCCTCGCGCCGTTACCTCGCTTTAATCACTACCTTTCCCCGTCGCGCAATCCACACTGCAAAATGTATGAATTTGTCTCGCAAACGGTTGGCATTTGTCTGGCCGGACGCTAACCTGAGAGCTCTTTTCGCTAAAGTTCACGCTAATGGACCTGACACATGTTTGAATCGATCTCTGCTGCACCCGCCGATCCTATTCTTGGGCTGGCCGATCTGTTTCGTGCTGACGACCGCCCGGAAAAAATCAATCTGGGTATCGGCGTCTATAAAGACGAAACCGGCAAGACCCCGGTGCTGACCAGTGTTAAAAAAGCTGAGCAATATCTGCTGGAAAATGAAACCACCAAAAATTATCTCAGCATTGATGGCCTGGCTGATTTTGCCCGCTGCACACAGGCCCTGCTGTTTGGCAACCAGAGCCCGCTAATCACCGCTGGCCGCGCTCGCACGGCTCAGACACCGGGTGGTACCGGTGCGCTACGCGTTGCAGCCGATTTCCTCGCCACGCAAACATCGGTGAAGCGGGTCTGGATCAGCAATCCGAGCTGGCCGAATCACAACAATGTGTTTAACGCTGCCGGTCTTGAGGTCTGTGAATACCACTATTACGACCCGGCAAACCATACGCTGGATTTCGATGGCATGGTCGCGTCACTGAAACAGGTTCAGCCAGGCGACGTGGTGCTGTTCCACGGCTGCTGCCATAACCCGACCGGTATCGACCCGACCGCTGAGCAGTGGCAACAGCTGGCGCAGCTGTCACAGGCCAACGGCTGGCTGCCGTTGTTTGACTTCGCTTACCAGGGTTTTGCCCGTGGTCTGGAGGAAGATGCAGAAGGCCTGCGTATTTTTGCCGCCTCGCATCAGGAACTGATCGTCGCCAGCTCTTACTCCAAGAATTTCGGCCTGTATAACGAGCGTGTTGGTGCCATCACGCTGGTTGCCGCCGAAGCAAGCGTGGCTGATACCGCGTTCAGTCAGGTGAAGTACACCATTCGCGCCAACTACTCCAATCCGCCGGCACATGGCGCCGCCATCGTCGCCACCATTCTGGGCAACGATACCCTGCGTACCATCTGGGAGCAGGAGCTGTCGGACATGCGCCAGCGTATTCAGCGCATGCGCCAGCTCTTTGTAAATACCCTGGCGGAAAAAGGCGCACAGCGCGACTTCAGCTTTATTATTAAGCAGAACGGCATGTTCTCGTTCAGTGGCTTAACCAAAGAGCAGGTCATTCGCCTGCGTGAAGAGTTTGGCGTTTACGCGGTGAACTCAGGTCGGGTGAATGTAGCGGGCATGACGCCAGACAATATGTCGGCGCTGTGCGAAGCGATTGTCGCCGTGCTGTAAGCAGGATGACAGAATTGAAAAATGGGCCTGCTGGCCCATTTTTTATTGCAGGAAAGGATTGCTGATGCGTTCATGCCCCAGCGTAGAAATCGGGCCGTGACCGGGCAGAAAAGTGACATCATCGCCCAGCGGCAGCAGTTTCGTGCGGATAGCATCGATTAACTGTTGATGATCGCCCTGCGGGAAGTCTGTGCGTCCCACACCACCATTAAAAATCACGTCACCTGAAATCAGTAACCGTCCTGGCCGATCGAAGAACACCACGTGACCAGGCGAATGGCCCGGACAGTGCAGCACTTCCAGCGTGGTCAGCCCTACCTGTACGCTCTCCCCCTCTTCCAGCCAGCGATCGGGGCTAAAAGGCGCGCATTCATCAAGTCCGAACATCCGGCTCTGGGTAGGCAGCGCCTCCAGCCAGAATGCATCACGCTTTTGTGGTCCGATAATCGGAATCTGCCAGAAGGCAGCCAGCTCAACGGCGGCCCCGACGTGATCAAGGTGTCCATGAGTCAGCAGAATCCGGGCAGGTTTAAGTCTGAGCTGTTCCAGCGTCTCTTTGATCAGATCGGCATCGCCGCCTGGATCGACCAGCGCGGCTTCACGAGTGGACTCGCACCAGATAACTGAACAGTTCTGGGCAAACGCGGTAACAGGAATAATGTGGTAATTCATAACGCTCCATGACCGGCTCACGCAGCGTTGCCGGTGTCATTACCAGTGCCTGATCGGCCCGGTATCAATATGTACAAAGTTACTGCGGGGATAATATCCTACACCACCCGCACGCAGAGATAACGCCGCTTTGCGTACATTGGCCAGAGAAACTCCTTCGATATGGAAATCCATTGCCTGGCCTTTGGTGTGATAGCTGTGCTTTGCCACCCCAGGACCGCTCTCACGTAACATGTTGTTGGTTGCCAGTGAACGGTAGCCCGAAACCAGCTGTATCGGTTTACGCATTCCCAGCAGCGCCTGCAGGCGGAAGATTTGATCAAACAGGTGTGGATCGATGCTTTTCACTTTATTGGCGCGATAGTCCCGGAAAAAGTGATTTAATCGTGACAACTCATCCTTGTCGTAACTCTTACCATTAAAAAACTCAGTTTTAAGGGTTTCACCGGTGTGAAGATTATTAAGCATTAATACACGCGGGCGAGAGGTAGAAAGCGAGGCCCTTGCAGAAGCGGGTAATAATGCAAGACCGGCGGCGGCGCTACCGCACAGCAGTAGTTTGCGACGAAAAGAATCAATAGTAGACATGTAACGATTTACCTGAGAGTGAAGCCATAGAAATGTGCAAAAAGCGCACAGCCCGAACCATAACTTTCTCTCAGTGGAGCGTCAACCCATCTGCAATCTCTTTGCGTGACGATCCCGCCAGGGATCGTCATTTGATAAGATTTATGTGAGTAACCTGCGCGCCGCTAACGATTTAAAATCAATCACTAGAGCAGCAGTTGCTCAGCCCGACTCAGTGCCTGACTGCCCGAACGGGCGGTGTCATCATAATTGTAAATATCTGTGCGGAACTGTGGTTTGCCATCATCCGCGACCCACGCCGTCAGATAATAGAGATTGACCGGAATACGATGGCGGATGGGCACGTAGCGGGTGTCACCCTCTTTTAACGTGCTGGAGATGCGGGCATCGTTCCAGCCCGCGTCCTGCAGTAATAAACCTGCCAGTTCGGACGCTTTATTCACCCGGACGCAGCCTGAGCTGAGCGCGCGGATATCACGCTGGAACAGGTTGTGGTTCGGCGTGTCGTGCAGATAGATCGCATCTGAGCTGGGCATATTAAATTTATAGCGGCCCAGCGCATTCGCCACACCCGGTGCCTGAATCAACCGATAGGGGAACGATGAAGCGGTGACCATGCGCCAGTCGATCATGCTGGGATCGATCACTTCAGCGTCAGCGCTCCAGCCCGACAGCAGGGTATAACCGTGCTTGTAGAGATAGGTCGGATCCTGCTTCACTTTAGGAATGATATCTTTGCGCACCAGCGTGGTTGGCACATTCCACGGCGGGTTCAGCACCACATTATTCAGCGCGCTGCGCATCAACGGCGTTTTGCGATCGGGACGCCCGACAATGACCCGTGATGAGAGGATCTTGTTACCGTTGTTGTAATAAATCAGCGAGTAGTTGGCGATGTTCACCATAATGCCGTTGTGCATATCGTCCGGCAGCAGGCGCAGTCGCTGAATGTTCAGCGCCAGCAATGAAGCACGCATCTGCGGAGAGACGTTAAGCCACTGCCGCGTTCTGGCACCGATAGCACCGTCGCCATCCAGTCCCTGCCACTGCTGGAAACGCTTCACACCCGCCACCAGCGTCTCGTCATAGACATTGGCGGTGTTCCCTTCCAGCGTCTGACTCTGAACGTTACCCGGCGATTGCAGTGACGGCGCAGACAGATCGGTGACTGGCGCGGCAGAAGGGCTGACCGCAACCGGCTGGTCGCTGTGGGTCACTGGTGAGGCGGCCACCGGCACCGCATCGTCATCCGGTGCCGGCGCGTTAACCTGCGCCGTTAACATGCCGCTGCGCTGCAGGATTTCACGCAGCGCCGGCACATCGTCACTGACCTGTCCCGGACGCAGCGTTTCACTGCTTTTCAGCTGCGGCCAGGGCTGCTTATCGCCTAGCAGGGTTTTCAGCGCGGCGTGCATCGGCTGATACTGCGGATGCTGCGGCTGCAGTGACGCAATAAATGTGTTGCCCGATCCTGCATTGACCGCGTTCTGCCACTGATTCACGACCGCCACCGACGGCTGTGTCAGCCGGTAGGGAACATTGCTGTAAAGCCAGGTTTCACCCTGCGTCGGCACATTCGAAACAAATTGCAGATAGCCCAGCATCGCATCGGACAGCGCGACATCCCGGGCAAAGCCGGTGATCGCCGGGTTAGTCAGACGCTCAATCCAGCGCGTGAACTGTGGCTGAACACCAGAAAGTGCCACTTCAGCCAGCTGCTGCTGAAATTTTTGTATCGCCTGAGGATCCTGCCAGAGTGGTTGCATATGGCGGGATGCATAGAGCGTCGCCAGCGGTGCCAGATAAAACGGCTGATCGGCGCTGGAAAACGCCTGCCGGATGCGTTGCTGACTTTCGGAAACGGAGATAGCCGCCTGCGTTGTCCCGGGCAACGCGGCGATGACAGCGGCCTGCGGTAACGTAAATGGAACAACGGTTAGCGCCAGCGCTAACAATGATAGAACGCGATGATGATTTAATTTTTTTACCAGCAACATCCCTGCCCCCTTGTTTTTCAACTTCGCAGTGTTCCCTGTATCCACTGCGACCGCGCCGTGACTCATCATGTGAGTATACAAACAAAAACGGCATTTGCCTCATGCGACAAATGCCGTAACCAGATTAACGAATGGTTCAGTTTTTGACTACGTTTCCGCCTGCGAATTTTCAGCGGTTAAATCGGGCAGCGCATCTGCGTCGCTTCCCGCCCGCACCGGCGAAGGATCGGCAGCAAAACCACGCAGACCGACCACATGCACATGCTCGGTGTTATTAAACACCTTACGCACCAGTTTGTAGGTCGTGCCTTTTTCCGGACTGATATTCTCCGGTGCTGCAATCACCAGCTGCATCTCCAGTCGCTCACAGAGTTCAAACAGCGTGGCGATGGAGCGGGCATCCAGACGGGCCGCTTCATCAAGGAACAGCAGTCGGCATGGCGAAATATCTTTGCCGCGCAGACGACGGGACTCTTCTTCCCAGCTCTGCACTACCATCACCAGAATGGACATACCGGTACCGATCGCTTCACCGGTTGAGAGCGCCCCGCTCTCTGCGCGCAGCCAGCCATCGGAACCACGGTTAACTTCCACTTCCATCTCCAGATAGTTGCGGTAGTCCAGCAGCTCCTCACCGATGGTCTGCGGCGTACGCTGCCCCATGTCGATATGTGGATTAAGACGCTGATAGAGCTTCGCCAGCGCCTCTGAGAAGGTCAGGCGATTGCTGTTAAAGAGATCCTGATGCTGCTCGTGCTCTTCCGACAGCGTATCCAGCAGCATGGCGTGGGTTTCACGCACGTTCACGTTGAGCCGCACGCTGCGTACCTGACCAAAGCTGACGGTCTGCAGGCCCTGGTTTAGCTGGCGGATACGGTTCTGTTCACGCTGGATCGTTTTACGGATGATGTTGGCCGCACTGCGCGAACTGATTGCCAGCATCTGCTCACGTGCCGTCAGCTCTTCCGTCAGACGGTTCAGCTCGATTTCCATCTGCTCAATAGCTTCGACCGGATCGTCAGTACGAATAATATCCTGACGAATACGCTCGCGCAGATGCTGATAAACCGCAATAAAGAACTGAATTTTACGTTCCGGACGTTTTGGATCTTCCGACAGTCGCAGCACGTCGCGCAGATGTTCGTTGTCCGCCACCGCCAGACGCAGCGCACCCAGCGCTTTATCCGACATAGAGCGCAGCTCATCACCGCTCAGGTAGGCCAGTTCACGGCGATGCAGACGACGCTCAACGCCATTCTCTTTCACCAGACGCAGTACGTTACACCAACCCGCTTTGGCGCTGACCACCTGTTCACGCACCTGATGATACTGACGCTCCAGCTGACGCAGTCGCTTCTGCAGGTTATCCATCTCCGCTTCGCAGAAGGTAAGCTGTTTCTCCAGCTGATTGCGGCGGGCGCGGTTATGACTCAGCGCCGTGTAGAGCTCGTCACGGCGAACACGCGCGCGTTCTTCCGCGCTGCTGTCAGCCTGGACGCCAATGTCCTGCATCTCCTGCTGGAGCTCTTTCAGCATGTCGCGCTTGGCGTCATAGGCGCTTTTCAGCGAGGCCAGCACCTGGGAGTATTGCGTCAGCTGCGCCTGATGTTCACGCAGGCGATCACGACTGCGGCTGCGTTCGCCCTCAGCCTGCTCCAGACGCTGACGCAGCTTATCGCTGAGATCGTTGTTGCCGTTGAGCATGCTGGCCGAATCGTCGTAGCTGAAGTGGGCGCGACGCTGCACCACCTCTGTCAGGGCAAAGGCCTGCTGACGCGCGTTGCGCTGCTGCTGCTGCGCCTGCTGATAATCCGCCTGTAACTGCTCATGCTGTTCCGGATCGCTCTGCAACACGGCGATAATCGGTTCCAGTTTCGCCAGCTTAGCGCCATGCTGATGCAGGAAGCGCGCCGCTTCCTGTGCCGCATCGACCTGTTCGCGGATCTCTTCGCAGCGATCGCCCAGCGTGTCGTCCAGCAGCAGATTAACGCGTGGCAGCAGCCGGTTTAACTGTGACACGCCCTCTTTGGCCAGCTCATACTGCTGACGCTGCTGCTGATTGTTGCTCTCGTGCTGATTCAGCGCCCGCTCCAGCTCACCCCGGCGTGCACCGAGCTGACGGATCTGCGCTTCCGGATCGGCGTCAAAGGCGACGGCCAGATGACTGCCGATGAAGCGGCTGAATGACTGATGCAGACGCTGCGTTTTCTGCACGTCGAACGACAGCGTGGCATAGCGTTCGGCCAGCTTGTCGCGCTCCAGGTGCAGTTGCTCCAGCTGATTCTCACGCGCCGCGCGGCCAAACAGCGGGATTTTCGGGAAGCGGGAGTAGCGCCACTGACGCTCTGCCACCTTCACCACCACCGCATTCTGCAGTTCATCGACGCTGAAGACGCTGTCATCGAACGACTGCGGATCACCCTCGATCAGGTAGAGATCTTCCGGACACTCTTCCAGACCATCCAGCAACTCACGAACGCGCGAGAGATCCGGCACCACAATCGCATGACGCGACGGACCGTAGAGCGCCGAGAAGTAAGGCGCATCATCCAGCGTCACATCATCGTAAATCTCTGACAGCAACACGCCGCCAAAACGTTCGGCAAGCTGGGTCAGGCGCGCATCTTCCGCACCGCCTGGCTGGCTAAGACGTTCAATCTGCCGCTCGATATCACGTTTTTGAGCGGCCACTTCGTCGCGCTCGACGGTGGTTTCACGCTCACGCTCCAGCAGCTGCTGCATATATTCGGTGACGTCCTGGCTGCTGTTCAGCGCCTGGCCGGTCTGTTCGCTGAGCTGAGTCAGGATCTCCTGCGCCGCCAGCCAGTGTGGCGCACGGGCGGTCAGGCTGGTGATGCGTTCACGCAGCTGCTCCAGCTCCTGGCGCATCATCATGCGCTGCTCACCGGCGTCGGAGACGCTGCTGTTCAGCTGTTCAATCTGGGCTTCAAGCTCCTGCTGCAGGCCTGCCAGCGCATCCGCTTCATAATGCTGCCCCTGACGCTTGCAGAATTCCGCCAGCAGACGTTCCGCCTCATGCTGTTCGCGCAGACGCTGTTCCAGCTCATTGAGACGCAGACGCAGCGAAGAGAGCTGTTCGGCGTGATGACGCTGGTTGCTGGCATCACGCAGCAGTTCGCGGCCGGTTTGCCAGGCGTCCTGACGGGTCACGTCACCGGCAATGCTGGTCACCAGCGCCAGCGCCTGTTCAAACTGACTGTGCGCCGCTTCCGCTACGCTCAGCTTCTGCTCCAGGCGCAGCAACCGTTCTGTCGCCTCTTCCTCTTTGGCCTGGAAGCTTTCCTGCCATTCGGCCGCATTTTCAATGCTCAGATCGGGCAGCTGGCAGAGCGTGCGGGCACGTTCCAGCGCCTGCAATGCCTGCTGATACTGGATAGCGCGGGTTTGCTGCACGTCGAGCGCCTGCTGGAAATCGGCCAGCTGGCTTTTCAGCTCATCTACTTCCAGCTCAGCCGCTTCGGCCCGCGCTTCATTCTCTTCCTGAATTTCACGCGCTTCGGCGACCACTTCGGTCTGCTCTTCCAGCCGCAGCGTCAGATCTTCGATATCCGCATCGTAGCGCTCAATCTTCTCCTGCTGACGCATCGCCGTCTGTACCAGGTTCAGGTGATCGCTGGCAGCCTGATAATCGACTTCAAGATCGTTTTCTGCACCACTGTGCTCGGCCAGTTCGCGCGCCATCTCAACATGACGATACTGCTCGGTGGCGAGCTGCTTACGGCTGCTGAACAGTTCGCTGCGCAGCTGTAACGCGCTGTCGAGGTGTCCCCGACGCTCGTTGGCATGGCGCATATAGTCAGCCGAAACGTAGCTGGTCGCCTCGGAGATCAGATGCTTGAAGAGATCGCGGTCAGACTGGGTAACGCGGATCGCCTCCAGCGTCATGCGGTTCTCGCGCAGCGCGGCTTCCATATCCTGGAACGCTTTGCGCACGCCACTGTTTTCTGGCAGCAGGTAATCACGCAGCGATCGGGTGATGGCGCTGGAGATACCGCCATACAGCGAGGCTTCAATCAGACGATAAAACTTGCTGCGATCGCTGGCAGAGCGCAGACGACGCGGCACCACGCCAAGATCAAACAGCATGGCGTGATAATCGGTGACTGAGTTATAGGCGCGGAACTGCACGCCTTCCTGCGCCTCAACCCGCTCTTTGACTTCGTTCAGCGGTAATACGCGAGCCTGACGGCTGTTAAGCACTTCCGTCAGCATATCGGTTGGGTTGGTGTCGGTGGGAAGGCCATGGATACTGAATGGCTTGATATCGACCTTTTTATCGCGTCCGGCGACCTGTTGCAGACGGACACCGACCACGACACGCTGATGGCGTGAGTTCACCACATCCAGCATGGAGTAGCAGACGCCAGCCCGCAGTTTACCGTGCAGACCCTTGTCACGGGATCCTGATGTCGCGCCCGCTTCGGTGGTGTTACGGAAGTGCAGCAGCGTTAAATCGGGGATCAGCGCGGTAACAAATGCCGCCATCGTGGTGGACTTACCCGCACCGTTACCGCCTGACAGCGTAGTCACTAATTCATCGAGATCAAAGGTACGGGCAAAAAAGCCGTTCCAGTTGATCAGCGTAAGCGAACGAAACTTTCCGCGCTCAATCATGCCTGTTCTTCCTCTGCGTTCTCACTCGCGTCGCCTTCCTGCCCTTCACCGTCATCGGTGTCGACCGGTGCTGTCGCGTTTTCCAGTAGCATGGCTTCGCCATCACGAATCAGACGAAGCTGCGCTTCACGGGCGTCATCACCGCCGCGCACGTCGGCACCAAAGCGGAACACTGATTCTGTGATGCGGAACTTGCTGCTGTCATTGCCGAAAAACCACACCATGCCAAGGCGACGCAGGCGGCTCAGAGAGGCGCGCACTTTCTCCTGCAGTTTGGTGCGATCCAGATCCGAACCGGTTGAGCGCTGGTTGACCAGCTTCAGCAGGCGGTTCTCATCGGCCAGAGAGAGCAGTTCGTCGTACAGCTCCTGCTGGGTGAAGATACCTTCATTGGCCAGTCGTTCCGGGCTGAGATAGAGATAGCAGAGAATCTTCCCGACCATCATGTCCAGCTCAGAGAGCACGGAACGCGGAATCAGCGTGGTTGAACGCGGACGCAGATAGAAAAAGCCTTCCGGCGCACGGATTAACTCAACGTTATAGCGGCTGTAAAACTCTTCGAGAAACGACTGGTAGTCCATCAGAAAAGCGTGATTATCCAGCTCTTCGATACCGATATGGCGTCCGGCGCGTAACTGGCTGTCCAGCGCGGGAAAAATCGGGTTGGCCAGTGCCTGTGCCAGCTTAACCGGCATCACTTGTTCAATATTTGTCGATGACATGTGCCTGCACCTTGGCTCCGTAATCATTGATGGCTTGCCATTCCACAGGCAAACCGGCTAAATCAGCTTCCGCTACGCCAAGGCGCACCGCCTGATCCACCACAATACGCGCCAGATCGAAATGGCGGGCTCGGGGATACTGGGCCAGGTAGTCGCGCATCACTGACGCGAGGTTGAGCGGTTTTTGTTGCGATTTGTAGACCTGCAGCGCTTCTTCAATCATCGCTGCCAGCTGTTCGCGGATTTCGTTGATCTCCTCGTACTCCATCTCCGGCGGCAGTTCGCCCATCACTTCGTCGTTACGCAGCGTCAGCGCCTCATCACGCATGTCATACAGGCGGTCCGCGTTGGCATAGGTCAGCGCCCAGGGCGCGTCGAAGTAATTCTGCACCGATACCCGCAGGCGCTGCGCAAAGACGCGGTTTTTATCCATGTCGATGGCGGTACGAATAAATTTATGGACGTGGCGGTCATAGCCGATCCAGAGGTCAATCGCCTGCTGGCCCCAGCTGGTAATACGGTCGAGTTTGCTTTGCAGATCAAACACCAGCTTATCGACGAAGCCCAGATCGGGACTGTCCAGCGTGGCATCCTGAATGCGCAGCAGATTTTCCTGAAGTTTGTCGCCCGCGGCTTCCAGCGTATCCTGCAGTTCACGCAGCGTTCCTGAGGTTTCAGAAAGCAGCATTTCACAGCTGGAGATGGCCGCGCGCCAGTCTTTATTCAGCAGTTCGGCGATATCATTTTTAACCGCCTGCTGCTGTTCATCCATGAGACGCTGGGTCATATCGATGCTGTCGAAGATCTCCGCCACGGAATATTTCAGCGGCGCGAAAACATTGCGGTGCCAGTGAAACTCATCACCGTTTTCCTGCGCGGCATCGGCTGCCCGCTTAAGCTCATTGGCCACAATCGACAGCTGCATCGACAGGCGCAGAGTCGAGAACTCACGCTGGCGGATGTAATAGTCGGTGATGCCGATCGCCAGCGGCGTCAGGCGATAGATGGCATTGCCTTCCGTGATTTCGCTGGTAAAACGGTTGAGCAGGCGCTGTCGCACCATGTCGTTGATGGCGTTGTTGGCACGAACCAACACGGTTTCATGGGTTTGTTCGAAAGCTTTACTGACGTGACGGAAAGCATCAATCAGATCGCCTTCGCTCATTTCGCCATCCATCCGCTCACCGTTGAGGGTGGCGATAGCCAGCAAAAAGGCCAGACGTTCCACTGGCAGCGCAAGGGAAAAGTCATTTTTGCGCGCCCAGGAGACCAGTTCAGGTACCGTCTGGGAAAATTCACTCATAATTCGTCCTTCTGCCCGGGTTTACGCGCGGTCACGTGGATGTAGCGCCCTAAGCTCAAAAAGGGTTCCTGACGGCAGTAACGCCGCTCCATCTCAATAATTTCGTCGTCGCTTTTTGGCTCGCCCTTCGGCGGCTTCATGTAGTCACTGAACACCCGGATCCCGGCACGCTGCTCAATCACAAAGCCACACGCCTCCAGCCAGCGATAGACCTGCTCGGGGTCGCGCGGATAGTCAGGCGACAGCGTTCGCTTTTTGCGTTTAGTCAGGTTGGTGCGCAGATAGCCGAAGTTACCCAGCGTTAAGGTGCGCAATGTCAGGCCGTGCAGATTGTAAAACATCAGCGACATGACGCCCCCCGGACGCAGCAGATCAAACAGCGCTTTCAGCACCTTCTCCGGTTCAGCGACCCACTCAAGCACAGCGTGGAACAATACCAGATCCACCGGCTTATCCAAATGTTCACCCACCTGCTGAGCGCTAATTTGTCTGAATTGCATGTTGTGGCTCACACCCTGCGCCGCCGCATTTTCCCCGGCCCGGCGCAGCATCTCGCTGGAAAGGTCGCACAGCAGAACCTGATGGCCCTGCGCAGCAAGCCCGCTGGAGACCTGGCCGACACCGCCGCCAGCATCCAGCACCGATAGCGGGTGCGGTGACAGACCGGGCACTATCTTCTCCAGCTCATCCCAGAGGATGGCCTGGCGTATCTTCCCTTTAGTGGTGCCGTAAATATTTTGCGAAAATTTATCCGCGAGATCGTCAAAGTTACGATCCTGCATGGCATGCGCTCCGGTATGCTGCGGTGAGACTTGTGCTATTTTGTCACAGGCACCAGAAGAATGAACCTTTCATCCCCATCTTCCCTTCCGGGTGCTCTATTTTCGGACAACAGGACTCTTTTTTGATGTTATTTACCCTTAAAAAAGTTATCGGCGGGCTGCTTTTACCCCTGCCGTTTCTGCTTTTGCTGATGGCGCTTGGCATTTTACTGCTTTGGTTTACTGGCTGGCAGAAAAGCGGCAAAACCGTGATCTCCGTCAGTTGGCTGTTACTGCTGCTGCTGAGCCTGCAACCGCTGGCCGATCGTCTGCTTTTGCCGCTGGATAGCCGCTATCCGACCTGGAACGGATCAGAGAAGGTGGACTACATTGTGGTGCTGGGTGGAGGCTACACCTTTAACCCGGCGTGGGCACCCAGCTCGAACCTGCTGAATAACAGTCTGCCACGTGTGGCAGAAGGCGTTCGTCAGTGGCAGCGGAATCCGCAGTCGACGCTGATTTTTACCGGCGCAGCGGGCGGCACCAATCCAAAGAGTAGCGCCTGGGTAGCGGCTCAGGTGGCGGAAAGTCTGGGCGTTCCCCGCGAACATGTTCAGATTCTCGACCAGCCCCGCGACACCGCGGATGAAGCGCAGGCGGTCAAAACCGTGGTGGGCGATCGCCCGTTTCTGCTGGTCACATCCGCGAATCATATGCCGCGGGCAATACGCTTTTTCCACGCGATCGGGTTGAAGCCAATGGCCGCTCCCGCTAATCAGCTGGCGATTACGTCACCGCTGAATGGATGGGAACGGGCGATACCCTCATCGATCTGGCTGAGTCACAGTGAACGTGCGGTCTACGAAACGCTTGGCACTCTGTTGCAACAGCTAAAAGGCGAGGAATCGGACTCAGCCGAGCCAGGGAAGTAATTGCGCGCGTGCATGGTCAAAACGCGGACGATTAAACGTGCCGGTCTGAACCAGATGCTCAATGCAGTCCCACAGTTGATAAACCCACCGACGCCAGACAAAACCCTCTGAAACCGGCGCCCGTTGCAGGTAGCAATGCAGCAGCGCCGTTTCGGCAGGCGAGGTATCCAGATGGATAAGATCGTATTCACGGGGTGCCCAGAGGATGGTGCCCGGCTGTGTCATCGCGATTAACTGGTCACTGCGGCTATCTTTCAGCATGCTCTGCAGCTGAACGTTGCCGTGAACCATCACACAGGGATCGTCGAAGCCGCGAAACAGATGCGTCAGTCGCGCCCGGCAGCGAAACAGAATCTGGCGATCATCCAGCGTAAAGGCTGGCGGACGCAGATAGCTCAGGGTCGCCCATAGCACCTCAACCCGTTGTGCATACCAGGCGGGCCAGCTGTTCTGCTGCGTGCTGTCCACCGTACCGACCAGGCCATGGCTGTCGAGCCGGTGCCAGGCCAGCACTCCCTCGACCACCTGTTCGCAAAACTGTTGCCAGCGCTGAGCATCCCGCGCAGGTACCTCCGCCGTCACGCCATTCAGTCGCGCCAGCAGGAGCATTTCATGCACCGGCGGCTGCTGGCTCATCACCAGACCATAGACCGCTGGCACGGCGATCAGTCCGGCCTGGCCTAGCAGCGCCAGCTTTCTGGCTTCCATCGCCGCCCGGCCCTGATGACGAAAATATTTCGCCACCACCGGCATGGGGCGCCCATCCCGATCGTATAACGCATAAAGCCGGGTGGGTGGATGTTCACTGATCATTTCGAGGCGGCTGATGGTTTCACCCAGCGCCAGCGTGAGTTCCGATTTAAGCTGTTCCATGCGGCATCCTCCTCAGATGAATATCACAATATCCTGAAGGAAGTGTTGGAGATAAGTTTAGCGGCGGATCAAGAACGTTGCGCTGAAACGGGGAGACAGGCTCCCCATTTGTCAGGCCTGCATGGCATCACGAACGCGTTGCAAATCGTCTGGCGTATCCACACCCACACTGGGAATGGTTTTCGCGACGGCGACATGAATTTTTTCGCCGTACCATAAAACACGCAGTTGCTCGAGCAGCTCAATCTGTTCCAAAGGGCAAGGCGCCCAGGCGACATAGCGGCGAATAAAACCAGCACGGTAGGCGTAGATGCCAATGTGGCGCAGCAGCGTATCACCGATCTGCTCGCGCGATGCGGCGTACCGTTCACGATCCCAGGGGATGGTCGCCCGTGAAAAATAGAGCGCGTAGCCATTCACATCCATGACGACTTTCACCGCATTCGGATTAAAGGCTTCTTCCACATCGGTGATCGGCACCGCCAGCGTCGCCATCCCGGCCGCCGACCCCGCCAGATTGGTCGCCACCTGACGCACAATCTCGGCCGGAATCATCGGCTCATCGCCCTGCACGTTTACGATGATTTCATCATCGGCAAACTGATATTTTTCGATCACTTCCGCCAGTCGCTCAGTGCCAGACTGGTGATCGGCGCGCGTCATGCAGACTTCGCCGCCTGCCGCTTCCACTGCCTGCGCCACGTCGGGATGATCGGTGGCAACAATGACCCGGCTGGCACCCGATTCACGGGCCCGCTCCATTACATGCACGACCATCGGTTTACCGTGGATATCGAGCAGCGGCTTGCCGGGTAAGCGGGTTGACGCATAACGCGCAGGAATGATAGCGGTGAAACTCATGGATGAATCTCTTCAACTGACAGCGTGCGGGCTTCTGTTTCCAGCAGCACCGGAATGCCGTCCCGGACCGGGAAGGCCAGGCCATCAGGTTTGCAGATCAGCTCCTGTTGAGCATTGTTGAAGTAGAGTTTGCCATTGCAAACCGGGCAGGCAACGATTTCGAGTAAACGATGATCCATATGTCCTCCATCAGGGACCGAATGCTTAAGGATTCAAGCATACCATAGCGCGGCGCGTGCGGGATGGGGTAAAACGCCATCCCGCAGTGGCTGCCGCAAAATTGATTAATCCAGCGTCCACAGGGCTGGCCACTGATCGTTAAGCGCGTCGGGTGCCTGCAGGATAGCGACGCTTTCAGCCCCCTGCCACGTCGCGAAGCGTTCGATAGCACGCCGGATATCAACCAAAAATCGCGCCGTAACGCGGGTCTTCTCCTCCAGCCAGATATTTTTAATCTCCAGCTGTTTTGCCTGACGCAGCATGCGGGCATCCAGCCGCCCTTTTATCTGGCCGCGATGGAGGATGGGCAAAACAAAATAGCCAAATTTACGTTTTTCCTCCGGGGTATAGCACTCAATACGGTAGTCAAAATTGAACAGCTCCCGCGCGCGCTTGCGATCCCAGACCACCGGATCAAACGGCGACAGCAGCGCGCTGTGCGTCGCCTGCAGCGGTGTCTCCAGTAACGGCACGTAGTCACGATGCAGCCACATTGCGCCCAGTCCCTCTGTATTGACGGCGACCAGATCGCCCGCAGCCTGGGCGTCAGCGATAAAATCGTTCAGGAGTGCCCGCTTCAGGCGATAGTAATCCGCCAGCCAGGCCGCGCGGAAAATCCCTAAGCTGCGGGCGCTGTTCATCAGCATCTGACGGGTCGCCTCCGCTTCACTGATGCCATGTACCTCATCCTGCCAGTCGGGCATCACGCGGCTGCGAAGATCGTAGACGCGCTGAAAATTACGGCGTTCGGTGACCATCAGCTCACCGGCGCTGAAGAGATTCTCCAGATGACGTTTGTGCGGTTTCCATGCCCACCAGCCTGACTTCGGGTTGTCGGCATGGGTAAAATCGGCGGCGCGTACCGGGCCGTTGTCTCTGATCTGCTGAAGTAATTCGGCAATGGCCTGCTGGTGCTCAGCGACCCATTGCGCATTGTATTTCCAGCCCAGACGTTCCGGCGACAGCATGCGATGACGAAGAAGTCTGTAATCGGCACGGGGAATAAAGCAGGCTTCGTGCGCCCAGTACTCAAAGAGTTCGCCCTGTGCCAGAGCCTGTTCCAGCCATGCCTGAGGATAGTTCCCCAGGCGACTGAACAGCACCAGATACGGACTACGGGCCACCACATGAATGGTATCGATTTGCAGCAGCGACATGCGGGAAATGCAGTCAATCAGATCCTGATAAACAGCACGTTTTGCCGGAGTTCGCAGCAGGCCCTGCGCGGCGAGATGAAGGTGGCGTGCTTGCTGTAACGAAAGTGAATGCGTACTGTTCATCCTCTTCCTTATCAGGCTTCACCTGAACGGGGGCGGGTATCAGGAAATATGGCGGCAGAGTTGTTCAATGTCATCCAGTAACGGCGTCACGGCATTACCAGTTAAATGGGCATCGACCGGCAAATACCACCAGTCAGGCTGGGCAAAGTGACGGCATTTCACCGCGTCTTTTTCGGTCATCAGCAGTTGCTGACCCGCCTGGAGTAATCGGGTCAGTTCATCTTTGCTGTAGGCGTGATGATCGGCAAAGGCGATCTCTGCGACCGGCGTTATACCCTGCTGTTTCAGCGTGGTGAAAAAACGCGGGGGATGACCAATACCGGCCATGGCGACTATCGCACCCAGTTGCTCCGGCGGGCAGGTTTCACTGGTCAGCAGATTGGTGGCCAGCCCGGGCTGAAGTTGCATGGCAATCTCGTCGGGCTGTGCTTCGCCGCCGTTAATGATCACGGCATCGACCTGCTGCAGACGATCGGCACGTTCACGCATCGGACCGGCAGGCAACCACCAGCCATTACCAAAACGACGGACCCCATCAACCACCACGATTTCGCGATCGCGCTGCAGGGCGTAATGTTGCAGGCCATCATCCGTGATGATCACATCCAGCGAACCCTGTTTCAGTAACGCCTCAATCGCCCGTCGCCGTTGAGGGGCGACCGCGACCGGCGCCCCGGTGCGCTGGGCGATCAATACCGGCTCATCCCCGGCCTGTTCGGTGGGGGTCTGCGCCGTGACCAGCAAGGGATAGTGGTCCGCCTTGCCGCCATAGCCTCTGGATACCACGCCAGCGCGCAGGCCGCGCTGCTGTAATGCCTCGACCAGCCAGATGACCACCGGCGTCTTTCCATTCCCGCCGGCAGTCAGGTTACCCACCACCACGACCGGCAGGGGCGCGCGCCAGCTTTTACGCCAGCCGCGCCTGTAACTGAAGCGTATCAGGGCCGTGATCGCACCATACAGCAGGCTGAATGGCCATAGCAGCAGCCATAGCGGTGAGCGACCACTCCAGATACGTTCAATCATTGGCCGAATTGCATCTTGTGCAGCTGTGCATAGGCACCGCGTTCTGCTAACAGCACCTGATGCGTACCGCGTTCAACAATCTGGCCATCTTCAATTACCACGATTTCATCCGCTTTCTCAATGGTAGAGAGTCGGTGCGCAATTACCAGCGAGGTACGGTTCTTCTGCAACTCATCCAGGGCAGACTGAATCGCGCGTTCAGACTCGGTATCCAGCGCCGAGGTGGCTTCATCGAGGATCAGGATCGGGCAATCACGTAACAGTGCACGGGCAATGGCAATACGCTGACGCTGACCGCCAGATAACAGCACGCCATTCTCGCCGATCATCGTATCCAGGCCTTTATCCATTTTATTGATAAAGTCCATGGCATGCGCCATGGTGGCCGCGTGCTCGATCTCTTCACGACTGTATTGCTCACTGCGGGCATACGCGATGTTATTAGCAATGGTGTCGTTAAAGAGGTGCACATTCTGTGACACCAGCGCCACCTGATTACGCAATGAGCGCAGGCTGTACTCACGCAGATCATGACCGTCCAGCAGAATTTCGCCCTGCTGGATGTCATAAAAGCGGGTCAGCAGGCTCGCCATCGTAGACTTACCGGAACCGGAACGGCCCACCAGCGCCACCGTTTTTCCTGCCGGCAGCGACAGATTGATATTACGCAGTGCCGGAATTTCACGACCAGGGTAGGTAAAGGTCACATCACGGAATTCAATATCCCCTTTAGCACGGGTGATTTCGCGCGTACCGTTATCCACTTCCTGCTCACTATCCAGAATAGAGAAGAGTGTCTGACAGGCCGCCATCCCACGCTGGAACTGGGCGTTGACGTTGGTCAGAGACTTAAGCGGGCGCATCAGGGCAATCATCGAGGAGAAGACCACGGTGATGGTACCGGCTGTCAGGGTATCCATGACGCTGGGGAAGCTGGCGGCATAGAGCACAAAAGCCAGTGCCAGCGACGCGATCAGCTGAATAATCGGATCGGAAATGGAGGAGGCTGAAACGAGTTTCATTCCCTGCTGACGCATCCGGTTACTGACGCGGGAAAAGCGCTCCGATTCAATGTCCTGTCCGCCAAAAATCAGCACTTCTTTGTGCCCTTTCAGCATCTGCTCGGCGCTGGTTGTCACCTGCCCCATAGTGTTCTGCATACTTTTACTGATGGTGCGGAAGCGCTTAGAGACGGTGCGGATAGCAAAGGAGACGATAGGTGCCAGTACAATCAGGATCAGCGACAGCTGCCAGCTGTAGTAGAACATCATGATAAACAGGCCAATAATGGAAGCCCCTTCACGCACTACGGTGACCAGCGCGCCCGAAGAAGAGGAGGCGACCTGCTCAGAATCGTAAGTAATGCGTGACAACAGGGTGCCGGTTGACTGCTGGTCGAAAAACGAAACCGGCATGCCCATCATATGGCTGAACAGACGGCGGCGGATGTTCATCACGACGTTGCCAGAGACCCAGGAGATGCAGTAGCTGGAGATATAACTGGTAACTCCGCGTACCAGCATCAGGCCAATAACCACTAACGGCAGCCACAGCATCACCGATCTGTCAGCTTTACCAAAACCATCATCCAGTAACGGTTTCAACAGTGAGAGCATTAAGGCGTCGCCCGCAGCATTAATAATCAGGGCGACTGAGGCCGCAATTAATCCCGCTTTGTTAGGCGCGATCATCGGCCAGAGTCGGCGAAACGTCTGCCACGTAGAGAGATCTTTATCTTGATGCATTATTTATTCACGCTGTTGGAAATAGCCGGCCATTCTACCTGGATTCGCGTTTGACGCCAAACCACTGATGATACCAACGGGGCATTAATTGTTCCCGCAGGGTAGAAACCTGCGCTCTGCCCTGCTCTATCCTGATACTGATTTGTCCTGACTGGCCCGTATCCAGCCACTGAAAACCGGCCGTTCGATAGTTTTCCAGCACATTTTTCGCGGGCATACGCCATGCATTGTAGCGTGCCAGCGAGGCGATAGCGGTGTGGCCTGCGGCTTTACGCAGCAGCAATGAGGTCGACGAAGTCCGGCTGCCGTGGTGCGGGACCTGCAGAATATCGACCTTCAGCCCCTGCTTCTCCAGCGCCACCAGCTGGCGTTCCGCTTTCGCTTCAATATCACCGGTTAACATCAGCCGGACCTGACCATCATCAACGATCACCACACAGGAGTCATTATTTCCGCCCGGCAGGGGTGCCGTCAGCGGCCAGACCACCCGAAAGTGGAGCTGCCGCCAGCGCCACTGCGTGCCCCGTACGCAGGGTAAGTGTGCCTCATCAGCCAGCGCACTTCTGACTTCAACCGCTGGCCAGCGTTGAGTAATCGCCTCCAGCCCGCCAGTATGATCCAGATGTTTATGACTCAGGATGACCTGTTTTAACCGTAACTGCCTGCGCTCCAGCCATGGAATGATCACCCGACTCCCCGCATTATCGTTCTGCCAGCGCGGGCCGGTGTCATACATCACGGCCTCGTCGCCCTGGCTGATCACCAGACTCAGACCGTGCCCGATATCCAGCATATCGATGCGCCAGCCCTGCTCCTGTTCTGGCTGGCGACTCAGTATCATCGCCAGCGCTAACGCGCCGCTGCTTAATGGCAGAGAGAAGAAGAGCTGCGCACGCCAGAGAATCAGACCGCCCCATACCATGACCGTAAACCAGGTTGTGCCACTCAGCGGCCACCAGCCTGGTGGCAGCAACGTCAGGCAATGAAACAGTGCACGTAATGAGAGATCGGCCGCTCCCCAGAAGAAGCCAGATAAATGCGCCACCGGTAGCAGCAGGGCGAGCGTCACCAGAGGCATGGTAATAAAGGAGACGACCGGAATCGCGACAACATTTGCCACCAGCGCAGTCAGGCTGATGCCGTTGAAAATCGCCACCTGCAACGGCACCATTAAAATCATCATGCCCGCCTGTAAATGCAGCAACTGTACCGGAATCCAGCGCCGTTGCCGACGGAACGACGCAGGCAGCGGGAACCAGTGATACCAGATCAGCAGCATGCCGACAGCCAGTACCGAGAGCCAGAAGCTGTCTGAGAGCACGGTCAGCGGGTCGGTTACCAGCAGCAATGCAATACATAACGTCCAGACCTGCCAGCTATTCAGCTGAACACCCGCAAACCGTGTTATCGCCCATAGCGTCAGGGCAAGCAGCGAACGCTCTGCGGGAGGCTGGGCACCAGAGAGCCAGGTATAGATTGCAGCAAACAGCCAGCTCACGATGAGGGGGAAAAGATAGCTGATATAACGGGCTGGCAAGATAAATTGCACCCCACGCGCAATCATCCAGCCGGTGCTGGCGGCCAGGGCGATATGCATGCCCGATATCGCCATCAGATGCGCGGTACCGGTATCCCGCAGTAGCTGACGCGTCTGCTGGCTCATCTCATCCCGAATGCCAAAAGCCAGTGCCTCCAGCGTTGCACGTGCAGGCATTGCACGGGTCCTGTCACGATGCCATAAAATAAATCGCCAGCGGCTATCACAGCGATCGCTTACCGCAGTCTGCTTAAGGATTCGTCCCTGAAGCGGCGTATTATTAGCCAGTGCAAAACGCTGCGCATCAAAATCGCCCTCATTAAGGCGGGCATGTACCGATCGCAGACGTAGTTGCATCGTCCAGCGTTGTCCTGGACAGTAGACCTCCGGATCAGTATCAAACCAGAGCCAGGCAAAGCGAGGCGGAAAAATCATCCTGCCCTCCTCTTTCAGCAGACGAACCCGGATTTGCTTCCGCTCTTTCCGCAGTTCACTGATCTGAAGGGTGTAGGTGGCAGGACGTGCCGAGAACTTTTCGATATCCCGCACCATCAGACGGGCGTCGTTACAGGCCCATGCCAGAAACAGCAGAGTAATACCGGCCAGACGGACGGGTTGGTAAGGGCAATGCAGCAGAGCCAGTCCTGTGAGGAGGAAGCCCCACATCACCTCACCGGAAGGCAGCCGGGCCATCAGCAGTAGCGGTAATGTTGCAACGATCGCCAGTCGCGCCAGAACGGTCCATGTCAGCATAATCGTACCCATTGATTCAGTTCGATTATTCTGGGCAAAGGAGGTGAAAGTAACAGCGGATGATCAGGCAGGCTGGAGCGATCTCACAAAGAGAGTGCGGCGTTGCAGTGTTGATGACAGCAATCCGGATGTCAGGTCTGAGCCTGAATCGCAGGCAAAAAAAAACGACATCCGGAGATGTCGTTTATCTGATTCGGTATCGGCTTAGCCGTAGATATTTGCGCGATCGCGCAGCTCTTTGCCTGGCTTAAAGTGGGGAACGTATTTGCCTTCCAGATCCACTTTGTCACCCGTTTTCGGGTTACGTCCAGTACGCGGAGCGCGATAGTGCAAAGAAAAGCTGCCGAATCCCCGGATTTCGATGCGTTCGCCCTGTGCCAGCGTAGTGGCCATGTGCTCAAGCATCTCTTTTACTGCATCCTCAACGACTTTCGCCGGTATATGAGTATGCTGTCCCGCCAGTCTTTCGATCAGTTCTGACTTGGTCATGTAACCTCCGGTTTATCCCTATGGGAATGTATGACAGCTTTTACCGAAACCGGGTGGTTGCCCACCCGGTGCTTCAGGCCGATTACTCGCCTTTAGCCGCTTTGAACGCTTCAGCCATAGCGCTAGAGAAATTGCCTTCTTCCTGTTTGGTGTTAACAGTATTGATAGCTTCTTTCTCATCAGCCTGGTCTTTCGCACGGACAGACAGGCTTACGACACGGTTTTTACGATCAACGCCGGTGAACTTAGCTTCAACGTCGTCGCCAACGTTCAGAACCAGAGTTGCATCTTCAATGCGGTCCAGTGAAGCTTCAGAAGCGCGCAGGTAACCCTCAACGCCGTCTGCTAATTCAACTGTAGCACCTTTAGCATCAACTGCAGTCACTTTACCGGTGACGATGGCACCTTTCTTGTTCAAAGTGATGTAGTTGTTGAACGGATCTTCTGCCAGCTGTTTAACGCCCAGAGAGATACGCTCGCGCTCAGCATCAACCTGCAGTACAACGGCAGCGATTTCGTCGCCTTTTTTGTACTCACGAACGGCTTCTTCGCCAGTCGCGTTCCAGGAGATGTCAGACAGGTGAACCAGACCGTCGATGCCGCCATCCAGGCCGATGAAGATACCGAAGTCAGTGATTGACTTGATTTTACCTTCAACACGATCGCCTTTGTTGTGCGTCTCAGCGAACAGCTGCCATGGGTTAGATTTACACTGCTTCAGACCCAGGGAGATACGACGACGCTCTTCGTCAATGTCCAGAACCATAACTTCAACCACGTCGCCTACGTTAACAACTTTAGACGGATGGATGTTTTTGTTGGTCCAGTCCATTTCAGACACGTGTACCAGACCTTCAACGCCTTCTTCGATTTCCACGAAGCAGCCGTAATCAGTCAGGTTGGTAACACGACCGGTCAGGCGGGTGCCTTCCGGATAGCGTTTAGCGATAGCAACCCATGGATCTTCGCCCAGCTGCTTCAGACCCAGAGAAACACGGGTACGCTCGCGGTCGAACTTCAGCACCTTAACGGTGATTTCGTCGCCCACGTTGACGATTTCGCTTGGATGCTTAACGCGTTTCCATGCCATGTCAGTGATGTGCAGCAGGCCATCAACGCCGCCCAGATCAACGAATGCACCGTAGTCAGTCAGGTTCTTAACGATACCTTTGACTTCCATGCCTTCCTGCAGGTTTTCCAGCAGCTGATCGCGCTCTGCGCTGTTTTCGGATTCGATAACCGCACGACGTGAAACCACGACGTTGTTGCGTTTCTGATCCAGCTTGATCACTTTGAATTCAAGCTCTTTGCCTTCCAGGTGCAGCGTATCGCGCACCGGACGCACATCTACCAGTGAACCTGGCAGGAACGCACGGATACCGTTGAGCTCAACTGTGAAGCCGCCTTTAACTTTGCCGTTGATAACACCGGTAACAGTTTCAGCGTCTTCGTAAGCTTTCTCCAGCGTGATCCATGCTTCATGGCGCTTAGCTTTCTCACGGGACAGCAGGGTTTCACCGAAGCCGTCTTCCACTGCATCCAGAGCAACATCAACTTCGTCGCCTACCTGGATTTCCAGTTCGCCGGCTGCGTTCTTGAACTGCTCTGCAGGAATTGCAGATTCAGATTTCAGACCCGCATCAACCAGAACGACATCTTTGTCGATAGAAACGACGATGCCACGAACGATAGAACCCGGGCGGGTTTCGATTGTTTTTAAGGATTCTTCAAATAGTTGAGCAAAAGATTCAGTCATATTGATAATCTTCAGGATTCTTCAATTTAACGTCCATCTGACTTCATGTCGGATGGGGTTGTTTCACATGCCCGGCACCGGATCCATGGTACAGGGTGGTAGATTCAGTTAAGCCGTAATACCCAGCTTCTCGCGGGCATATTGTAGCGCTTTTTCAATGACTTGATCGATAGACATCTCGGTAGAGTCCAGAACCAATGCATCGCCAGCGGCTACTAAAGGCGCAATTGCGCGATTACGATCGCGGTCGTCGCGTTCTTTTATCTCGGCTAAAAGGCGGTCAAAGTTAACATTAAAGCCATTATCCTGCAACTGTAGCATACGGCGCTGAGCACGCTCCTCCGGGCTGGCATCAAGGAAAATTTTCACTGGCGCATCCGGAAAAACCACGGTGCCCATATCACGGCCATCAGCAATCAGGCCCGGCATCTCGCGGAAACCGCGCTGGCGGCGCAATAATGCTTCGCGTACCCGGGGAAAAGCGGCAACACGAGAAGCGGTGTTGCTGACCTCCTGAGTACGGATTTCACCGGTGACATCTTCACCTTCAAGTATGACCTGCATTTCACCATTTTGTGACACAAAGCGCACATCCAGGTGAGCGGCAATCGGCACCAGCGCCTCTTCAGATTCAATCTCCACCTGATGATGCAATGCGGCCAACGCCAGCACGCGATAAATAGCACCGGAGTCCAGCAGATGCCACTGCAGCGATTCCGCCATCGCTTTGCACAGGGTTCCCTTTCCCGCTCCACTTGGCCCATCAATAGTTATGACCGGGGCAGTTACTGTCATTATTCCCTCCTGTTGCTGCGTGCTTCCTGACCTTTCGGTCACCATTAATGACTAGCATTATACGCTGCATAGCACGGCTTGGTTACCCTTTCGCACTGATCAGGTTCGTAATCTTAGTCAATTCAGAGGATCTCTGGCCTGTTACAGCCAGATAAAATCAGGGGCGTTCCGGTGCGAACCGCACCGGAAAGGGAGATATCAGGCGCGCTGGCTGATTTTAGCCAGTTGAACGAAATAGTCCGGGAAGGTTTTTGCCGTACAGCCAGGATCGAGAATGGTCACCGGGGTATCAGAAAGTGCAACCAGAGAGAAACACATCGCCATGCGGTGGTCATTGTAGGTGCCAATATCCGCATGAATCAGCGTCGCTGGCGGCGTAATGCGGATGTAGTCATGACCCTCTTCGACTTCTGCCCCGACTTTACGCAGCTCTGTGGCCATTGCGCTCAGTCGATCGGTCTCTTTTACCCGCCAGTTATAAATATTGCGTAACCGGGTGGTGCCCTCTGCAAATAGCGCCGTAGTCGCGATGGTCATTGCAGCATCCGGAATATGGTTCATGTCCATATCGATGGCCTGCAGTTTTCCGGCCGTACAGGCAATGTAATCATCGCCCCACTCAATCGTCGCGCCCATCTTTTCCAGCACGTCAGCAAACCGGATGTCACCCTGCACACTCTGGCGTCCAATCCCGGTGACGCGAACCGTTCCGCCTTTAATGGCGGCAGCGGCCAGGAAATAGGAAGCGGAAGAGGCATCGCCTTCAACCAGGTAATCACCCGGCGACTGATACTGTTGCTGCCCCTTGATCAGGAAGCGCTGATAGTTCTGATTCTCAACCTCGACGCCAAAGCACTGCATCAGATTGAGGGTAATATCGATGTAAGGTTTCGACACCAAATCACCTTTGATGGTGATGCAGGTATCCTGCTGTGCCAGCGGCGCGGTCATCAGCAGCGCTGTCAGGAACTGGCTGGAAACGCTGCCATCCACACTGACTTCACCCCCGGTAAAACCACCGCGTAAACGCAGCGGCGGATAGTTTTCGTTTTCCAGGTACTCGATGGTTGCTCCGCCCTGACGAAGTGCGTCAACCAGATGCCCGATTGGACGCTCTTTCATGCGGGGTTCGCCGGTCAGTTCGATATCGTGCTTGCCCAGACAAAGCGCCGCGGCCAGCGGACGCATTGCGGTTCCGGCATTGCCCAGAAACAGTGACAGCGGTTGAGATGCGTGCAGTGGTCCGGCATTTCCCGTCACTTCACACAGGGTGCGATCGCTGGAAAGCGTATAGCTTACGCCAAGTGCGGTCAGCGCATTCAGCATGTGCTTAACGTCGTCGCTGTCGAGCAGGTTGGTGAGACGGGTTGTACCTTTAGCCAGAGCAGCCAGCAGCAATGCACGATTGGAGACGCTCTTTGAGCCGGGCAGATTTACCGTGCCGTTGACGCGCGCAATCGGTTGGAGAGTCAGGGAGTCCTGCATGTGAAACGAAATCCTCAAAAAATACAGAGACCTCGCCGTGTGACGAGGTCTGGCATCAGCATCAATGCTGATATCTTAATAATCAGCCGTGACGGCGTTCAAAATCGACCATGAAATCGGTCAGGGCCTTCACACCTTCCAGCGGCATCGCATTATAAATAGAGGCGCGCATACCGCCTACTACACGATGGCCTTTAAGCGCGTGTAATCCCGCCTTAAACGACTCTTCCAGGAACAGCGCATCAAGTGAAGCATCAGCCAGCTGGAAAGGGATGTTCATGCGTGAGCGGTTTTCTGTCGCCACATCATTACGATAGAAGCCGCTGTGATCGATTACGCCATAAAGCAGGTCAGATTTTGCCTGATTGATACGATCAATTTCAGCTACACCGCCCTTCTCTTTCAGCCATTTAAACACCAGCCCTGAGAGATACCACGCAAAAGTCGGCGGGGTGTTAAACATCGAATTGTTATCGGCCAGCACTTTATAATCGAGGATTGAGGGCACAGAGGCGTGCGCCTGACCCAGCAGATCTTCGCGAACGACAACCAGCGTTAATCCGGCCGGGCCCACATTTTTCTGCGCACCCGCATAAATCACACCGTAACGACTCACATCGATAGGGCGTGACAGAATGGTGGATGAGAAATCAGCAACAACGGTTTTACTGCCAAAGTCGGGCTGTTCGTCAATCGCGATGCCATCAATGGTTTCATTCGGGCAGAAATGCAGGTAAGCGGACGTCTCACTCACCTCCCACTCGCTCATCGGCAGGATGGCACGTTTACCGTCGCGCGTTGTTTTGACATCCAGCGTGCGTGGGGAACAATACTTTTCCGCTTCTTTTATTGCGCTATGCGCCCAGTAACCGCCATCAACATAGTCAGCACTGGTCGCTTTACCCAGCAGATTTCCCGGTACGGCAGCGAACTGCGCACGCGCCCCACCATGACAGAATAAAACTTTGTAATTCGACGGTATTTTTAGCAGATCACGGAAGTCCTGCTCCGCTTCTTCAGCCACCTGAATAAACTCTTTACTGCGGTGACTGATCTCCATTACAGAGGTACCCAGACCGCGCCAGTTCGTCAGTTCCTGTTCTGCACGACGAAGCACTTCAACCGGTAGCATCGCCGGGCCAGAGCTAAAATTATAAACTTGCGTCATTTCCCCTCACCACTGTCATATCGAACGGTTATGAATAACCATCCGGTTTTATCACTGCATTCTGATAGCTGCAATCATAAATCAGGGAGCGGTCACATTTTCTGAATCTGGCTCGCCGGAGGTTATGTTACCAATGCAAATCTGCGCGGAATTTTGTGAGGCTTTATCCAGCGCCATTAATTCGCGTTTGGCCTGAGAGCAGAAGTGATGAAAAGTAAGCCGGTAAAGTAAGCCGGTAAAAATGTCCCGCCCTGATAGCGGTCTGTTAGCAAAATCCGTATCATTGCGCGCTTTACGCACCCTATGACAACTGAGAGAGCGGCACTATGACGCAAACATTTATCCCGGGCAAAGATGCCGCACTGGAAGACTCCATTGCGCGTTTCCAGAACAAGCTGCAGGATCTTGGCTTTAACATTGAAGAAGCATCCTGGCTGAATCCTGTCCCCCATGTCTGGTCAGTGCATATCCGCGACCGCGATTGCCCGCTCTGTTTTACCAACGGCAAGGGCGCCAGTAAAAAAGCGGCGCTGGCCTCCGCGCTGGGCGAGTATTTCGAGCGTCTCTCAACTAACTATTTTTTTGCTGACTTCTGGCTGGGAAAAAAGATCGCTAACGGCGATTTTGTTCACTATCCCAATGAAAAATGGTTTGCGTTACCTGATGATGAGTCCTTACCTGAAGGTATTCTGGATCCAAGCCTGCTCGCATTTTACGATCCCGACAATGCCCTGACGGCTTCTGGCCTGATTGATCTGCAGTCCGGGAATACTGAACGTGGTATCTGCGCCCTGCCCTTTACCCGTCAGTCCGACCAGCAGACTGTCTATATCCCGATGAATATTATCGGCAACCTCTATGTCTCAAACGGCATGTCGGCAGGTAATACCGCGAATGAAGCGCGTGTTCAGGGTCTGTCTGAAGTGTTTGAGCGCTATATTAAAAACCGCATTATTGCTGAAGCGATCAGCCTGCCTGCGATTCCAGATGACGTGATGCAACGTTATCCTGAAGTGATCGAAGCCATTGCACGTCTTGAAGCGGAAGGCTTCCCGATTTTCGCTTATGACGCCTCTCTCGGCGGTAAATATCCGGTTATCTGCGTGGTGCTGTTTAACCCAACCAACGGAACCTGTTTTGCCTCATTTGGTGCTCACCCTGATTTCGGTGTGGCGCTGGAGCGTACCGTTACCGAGTTGCTGCAGGGCCGAAGCCTCAAAGATCTGGATGTGTTTACCCCACCGACCTTTGATGACGAAGAAGTGGCTGAGCATGCCAACCTTGAAACACACTTCATCGATTCAAGCGGCCTGATCTCCTGGGATCTGTTTAAAGAAACTGCGGATTATCCTTTTGTCGACTGGTCATTCGCGGGCAGCACCGAACAGGAATTCGCCACGCTGATGGCAATCTTCGCCTCGGAAGATCAGGAAGTCTATATTGCAGACTACGAGCATCTGGGTGTCTATGCCTGCCGCATCATCGTGCCAGGCATGTCTGATATCTACCCGGCAGAAGATCTGTTCCTGGCGAACAACAGCATGGGAGCGGGCATGCGTGAAACCCTGCTGGCCCTGCCTGACAGCAACTGGAACCCGGAAGAGTATCTGGATCTGATTGGACAGCTTGATGATGAAGGCTTTGATGACTTCACCCGCGTTCGTGAGCTGCTGGGTCTGGCGACCGGTAAAGATAATGGCTGGTACACGCTGCGTGTTGGCGAATTAAAAGCGATGCTGGCGCTGGCGGGCGGCGATCTGGATCAGGCATTGATCTGGACAGAATGGACGATGGAGTTTAACAGCTCAATCTTTACGCCAGAGCGCGCTAACTACTATCGTTGCCTGCAGACCCTGCTGTTACTGGCTATGGAAGATGAGCGTGATCCGTTGCAGTATCATCACGCTTTCCTGCGGATGTATGGTGAGAGCGCAATGGAAGCAGCCTCAGCCGCGATCAGTGGTGAGAATCCGTTTAACGGCCTTCAGGCTGTTGATGATGAGCTACAAGCCTTCCCGGCCCATCAGTCTCTGCTTGCCGCCTACGAAAAACTGCAAAACGCCAAACGTCACTACTGGAAAAACGCGTAAGCCATAACGCGTCAGACTGAAAGCAGACGACTAAACATGGCACTGGATTTATCTGGTGCCATCATTCTCCACTTTCTCTATGAAACATTAGCTACTTTAAAATTCCTTCCCATTACATCACATCATTTTAATTAACATATAAACCATTAATTAATAACACAGCCTGAACTAAAAAAGTGGCGCATCACTTTATATTAAAATATTTTTGTATTTTTAAAATAAATTTATTTATTTATATTCAGTGAGTTACTACCTTTTTGTCTCATTTATTTGCGACCAGTGGGTTAGCACCCTGGCAAACATGATCCATATCAATTACTGACCTATACTCCTTTGTTAGTATTTTTTCAGACAACTTCAGGAGTAAGTTAGTGTGAAAACTGACAACCCTTTTAATCTTTTATTACCCGCCGCGATGGCGAAAGTGGCCGAAGACGCGGGTATCTATAAAGCAACCAAACATCCTTTTACGACCTTCTTTCTGGCAATAAACGCCGGCGTATTTATCTCAATCGCATTCGTTTTTTATATTACAGCGACCACCGGTAGCGGCGCGATGCCCTATGGCATAGCCAAACTGATTGGAGGTATCTGCTTTTCACTCGGCTTAATGCTGGTCGTGGTATGCGGTGCCGACCTTTTTACCTCTACTGTATTAATCGTTGTCGCCAAAGCCAGTGGCCGCATCAGCTGGGGACAGCTGGCCCGCAACTGGATTAACGTCTACGCCGGTAACCTTGCAGGTGCACTCTTCTTTGTCGCTCTGATGTGGTTTGCCGGACAGCACATGGTCGCGAATGGCGCCTGGGGATTGAATGTCCTGCAAACCGCCGACCACAAGATGCATCACACCTTCATAGAAGCGGTTTGTCTGGGTACATTGGCCAATCTGCTGGTCTGTCTCGCCGTCTGGATGAGTTACTCAGGCCGCACCCTGACCGATAAGCTGGTCGTGATGATTCTGCCTGTTGCGATGTTTGTCGCAAGCGGTTTCGAACACAGTATCGCCAACATGTTTCTTATACCCTATGCCATTGCTATTCGTGACTTCGCGACACCTGAATTCTGGCAGGCAGCTGGCACCACGGCGGCACAGTTTCACTCGCTGACCCTCAGTAACTTTATTATCGACAACCTGATTCCCGTGACCATCGGAAATATTATCGGCGGCGGCGTTCTGGTTGGGTTGACCTACTGGGTTATCTATCTCCGTAAAGGTGACCAGGTTCATTAAACGCATTTTTGACGGCACAGGAAGTTGGCTGTGCCCGACCGTAAAGTCTCCTCATATAAGGCAGGTATATTATGACCGAACTTAATGCAAAACTGGCTTCAGCATGGGAAGGATTTGCTGAAGGCGAATGGCAGAATAGCGTCAATGTGCGCGACTTCATTCAGAAAAACTACACCCCATATGAAGGTGACGAGTCATTCCTGGCGGGTGCAACCGAAGCGACCACCAAACTGTGGGAAAGCGTGCTGGAAGGCATCAAAATTGAGAACCGCACCCACGCGCCAGTCGACTTCGACACCGATCTCGCCTCAACCATTACCTCGCACGACGCGGGTTATATCATCAAGCCACTGGAAAAGATTGTTGGTCTGCAGACCGAAGCGCCATTAAAACGCGCCATCATTCCTTATGGCGGCATCAAAATGGTCGAAGGGTCATGCAAAGTGTATGGCCGTGAACTCGACCCTTCACTGAAAAAAATCTTCACCGAATATCGCAAAACGCACAACCAGGGCGTGTTCGATGTTTATACACCGGACATTTTGCGCTGCCGTAAATCAGGTATCCTGACCGGCCTTCCTGATGCTTATGGCCGTGGCCGTATTATCGGTGACTATCGTCGTGTGGCGCTGTACGGCATCGATTTCCTGATGGCGGATAAATTCTCTCAGTTCGCCTCACTGCAGGAAGATTTAGAGAATGGCGTTAATCTGGAAGCGACTATTCGTCTGCGTGAAGAGATTTCTGACCAGCATCGTGCGCTGGCCCAGATTAAAGAGATGGCAGCAAAATATGGCCATGACATCTCCGGTCCGGCTACCAATGCGGTTGAAGCTGTTCAGTGGACTTACTATGGCTACCTGGCTGCAGTTAAATCACAAAACGGTGCTGCCATGTCATTTGGCCGCGTCTCAACCTTCCTTGATGTTTACATCGAACGTGACCTTAAAGCCGGTAAACTGACCGAAGAGCAGGCTCAGGAACTGATTGACCATCTGGTGATGAAACTGCGTATGGTTCGCTTCCTGCGTACACCTGAATATGATGAGTTGTTCTCAGGTGACCCAATCTGGGCAACGGAATCACTGGCAGGTATGGGCGTTGATGGCCGTACCCTGGTCTCAAAAAGTACGTTCCGCTTCCTGAATACCCTCTACACCATGGGTCCTTCACCTGAGCCGAACATGACCATCCTGTGGTCAGAAAAACTGCCGATTAATTTCAAAAAATATGCCGCTAAAGTCTCTATCGATACCTCATCTTTGCAGTATGAAAACGATGACCTGATGCGTGCTGATTTCGACAATGATGACTACGCAATTGCCTGCTGCGTGAGCCCGATGATTGTCGGCAAACAAATGCAGTTCTTTGGCGCACGTGCCAACCTGGCGAAAACGCTGCTCTACGCAATCAACGGCGGCGTGGATGAAAAGCTGAAAATGCAGGTTGGACCGAAAGGCGACAAAATCAGCGACGACGTACTGGATTTCGACACCGTCATGGAGCGTATGGATCACTTCATGGACTGGCTGGCAAAACAGTATGTGACTTCGCTGAACATCATTCACTACATGCATGATAAATACAGCTACGAAGCGGCACTGATGGCCTTACATGATCGGGATGTCTACCGCACCATGGCCTGTGGTATCGCGGGTCTCTCCGTCGCTGCGGATTCACTTTCTGCCATTAAATATGCCAAAGTGAAACCAATTCGTGACGAAGATGGTCTGGCCATCGACTTCGACATTGAAGGCGAATATCCGCAGTTCGGTAACAACGACTCTCGGGTAGATGACCTGGCCTGCGATCTGGTTGAACGCTTCATGAAGAAAATTCAGCAGCTGAACACCTATCGTAATGCCGTGCCGACTCAGTCTGTTCTGACCATTACCTCGAATGTGGTATATGGTAAGAAAACCGGTAACACACCAGATGGACGTCGCGCTGGCGCACCGTTTGGACCAGGTGCTAACCCGATGCATGGTCGTGACCAGAAAGGTGCGGTTGCCTCACTGACTTCCGTCGCGAAACTGCCGTTTGCCTATGCGAAAGATGGTATCTCCTATACCTTCTCAATCGTACCAAACGCGCTGGGTAAAGATGATAACGTGCGGAAAACCAACCTTGCCGGTCTGATGGATGGTTACTTCCATCACGAAGCCAGCATCGAAGGCGGTCAGCACCTCAACGTTAACGTTATGAACCGTGAAATGCTGCTGGACGCGATGGAACATCCAGAGAAATATCCGCAGCTGACCATTCGCGTTTCCGGTTACGCTGTACGCTTTAACTCACTGACTAAAGAACAGCAGCAGGATGTGATTACCCGAACCTTCACTAAGTCACTGTAATTACTGCTCTACCTGATAAAAAAGGCTCCTCGCGGAGCCTTTTAATTAAAAGTCTGTTCTGGTGGTCATCTCCATCAAGGTTCCCACCAGAATCGATTTCCTGCCCTGAGCGCAACAGAGATTGCGCCGTCTGTCCCGGCAGACTTACTGGAGTAAACATCGCAATGTCAGTTAACGGTCGTATCCACTCATTTGAATCCTGCGGCACCGTCGATGGTCCCGGTATCCGTTTTATCACCTTCTTCCAGGGCTGCCTGATGCGCTGCCTCTACTGTCACAACCGCGACACCTGGGATACGCACGGTGGCAAAGAGATCAGCGTCGAAGCGCTGATGGCGGATGTGCTCTCCTATCGCCATTTTATGAACGCCTCTGGCGGCGGCGTCACGGCCTCAGGCGGTGAAGCCATTCTTCAGGCTGAATTTGTGCGCGACTGGTTCCGTGCCTGTAAGGCCGAAGGTATTCATACCTGTCTCGACACCAACGGCTTCGTACGCCGCTATGATCCGGTGATCGATGAACTGCTCGACGTTACCGACTTAGTGATGCTCGACCTGAAACAGATGAATGATGACGTGCATCAGATTCTGGTGGGTGTCTCCAATCACCGTACGCTGGACTTTGCCCGTTACCTGCAGAAAAAAGGCAAACGGACATGGATCCGTTTTGTCGTGGTGCCCGGCTATTCCGATGATGATGACACCGCGCATCGCTTGGGTGAATTCACGCGTGACATGGAGAACGTTGAGAAGATTGAATTGCTGCCCTATCACGAGCTGGGTAAGCATAAATGGATTGCGATGGGTGAAGAGTACAAGCTGGACGGGGTGAAGCCACCAAGCAAAGAGACAATGGAGCGCGTGAAAAACATTCTCGCCAGCTATGGCCACGAAGTGATGTACTGAAGAATCCGCCACAAAAAAAGGGAGCTTAACGCTCCCTTTTTGCTGTTCATGACCCGTCCTGAATAGCGTTGACACATTTTCCCGATGTTTTAAGGAGAATGTGATGAAACAGTATGTTAAACGTACACAACGGGACTACTCTCTGTCCTTTAAACTGGCCGTCGTTGAGCAGGTTGAAAAAGGTGAGATGACATATCGTCAGGCTCAGGAGCGCTACGGTATTCAGGGGTGCTCCACCGTTCTGAACTGGCTGCGTAAGTATGGCCAGCTGGACTGGCACTCTTCAGCGCAGCGCAGCACCCGTGGAGGACTCATGACAAAATCCCTTCCCCTTACCCCCGAACAGCGAATCAAAGAGCTTGAGCAGCAGCTGGCTGAGTCCGAAGTTAAGGCACAGTTCTTCGAGGCCGTCGTGAAGGTCATGAACACTGAGTTCGGCGCCACGCTGACAAAAAAGCAGTTAGCTTCCTTATCGCGCAGACAGAAACACCCGGACTGACCATCGTCAGGGTCTGCCGTTTTTTAAAAATAAGCCGTCAGGCGTGGTATCAGGGATGTCAGCGCGGGCAGCGTAAGGCAGAGCAGGCCAGCCGCATTACTGAGGAGGTGAAAAACCTCAGGATGCAGCAACCGCGTCTGGGCACGCGTAAGCTGCACCATATCCTCAACTGTCGGGATGACCCTGCACTGCATATCGGGCGGGACAGCCTGTTTACCGTCCTGCGGCAGGCCGGCCTGCTGGTACGTCCGGCCAGGGCTTATCATAAAACAACCCACAGCCATCATCGTTTTTATAAGCATCCGAACCTGCTGAAAGGCGGGCCGGGGCAGGCCGTCATCTCCGGCCCGGAGCAGGTGTGGGTGGCGGACATCACCTGGCTCCCGGTCAGAACCGGCACGGCTTACGTGAGCCTGGTGACCGACGCGTTCTCACGAAAAATAGTGGGCTACCATGTACATGAAAGCCTCCATACAGAGCACGTGGTAAAGGCGCTGCAGATGGCGCTGAGAAACAGACGCGGCAGGACGCCGCTGATCCACCACTCCGATCGGGGGATACAGTACTGCTCAGCGCTGTATCAGTCGGTGCATGAAAAGCACGGCCTCATCTGCTCAATGACGGATGGCTATGACTGCTACCAGAATGCGCTGGCGGAGAGGGTTAACGGAATACTGAAAAACGAGCTGCTGATCACCCGCCCGGCAGACATCGTTCAGGCAGGGAAAATGGTGGCGGAGTCGGTAAAAATCTACAACGGTCAGCGGCCGCACCTGTCGCTGAAATACAAAACGCCTGATGCAGTGCATCAGGCGTTTTAACGGCATAATGTGTCAACTTATGCCAGGACTAGTCATCAGCGATCAGGCATGTGCCACTGGCGTAGCCTGATGATTCGCTTTGCGCAGCAGCATCACCAGATAAATCAGCGCCACAGCAGCGATCATCACGAACAGCAGCTGGTCAGAATAATTTTGCATCAGAACAGAGGTCATTGCCGGTCCAGCCAGACTGCCCACGGTATAACTCATCAGCAGCGCCTGATTCATCGCAACCAGTTCATGATGTGCGACCGTCTCGCAAGCCCAGGACATCGCCACCGGATAGAGTGTGAAGCCCGCCAGTCCCAGAACAAACAGCGCTGGCGCCATCGCGGCATTGGTTAACATGGCCATCGCACCCAGGATAACCACAAAGACCTGGACTCGCAGCACCAGCATGCGACCAAAACGATCGGCCAGACGGCCAATTGGCCACTGGCCCACAATGCCTGCGCTGACCAGCAACGCCATCCAGTAACCCACATTGGCATCACTCATTCCCTGATGTGACAGGTAAAGCGGCATCAGGCCATAAAGCGAGCCCAGAAGGATGCCAGAGATAATGCAGCCATTGATGCCCAGACGTGAGCTACGCCGACGCAGCATTGGCCAGATGCGGGCCGGAGCGGCTTCTGTTGCTTCACCGCTGGCGGAGACGCGAGTAAAGACCAGCGGCAGCACGGCGCAGAAGACCAGCGACGTCACCCACGGGATCACGCTGAGTAATTCCGTAGACAGTTTGCTGACCAGCAACTGGCCTGTCACGGTGCCGATGTAATAGACAACCATATAGGCCGCCAGCAGCTGTCCCCGATTACGTACCGTTCCGCTGCACAGAAGTGCGCTCTCGACCACCACCCACATCAGCGCACAGCCGACACCGGCGATGAAACGCATTGAACTCCATGCCCAGAAACCCGACATCATCGCCAGGCACAGGGTCGCGACGGCAAACATCAAGGTAGCCAGGTAGTAGCTGCGGTTGAAGCCGTAATGCCTGATTAACCAGCCAGCCAGCAGAGTTCCTGCGAGGTTACCGGTGTAATAGGAGGAGCTTACGATGCCCACCTGCCAGGTTGTCAGTAAGTCATGCGTCAGCCACAGTGGAACGAGCGTATTCAGCACGGCAATTGCGACCGTCATTAACATCAAGCCGCAAAGCAGCAATATCACGGGGCGTGACCAGGTTGACATAGGGGATAGAAACCAGAGCAAATGAAGGAAATTGCGCGCAGTTTGCCACTGGCCTTTTTAAAGTCAATGGGCGAATTTTAACGGCAGCACATTTTGCTGTGCGACAATTTAATTTACTAATCTTCAGTGGGTTACAATCGTAAGAAGCGGCAGGTCGCTAAATGCTATCTCTATGAAAAATTAGGTTTTTAGCCATTCCGGCCTGACTGATATCGATAACGTTTATTTGTGATTAAAATGAGGCCTGACAGAACAGTTTTTCCGGAGCAATAACATAAAAAAACCCGGCCATGGCCGGGTTCAGAGAGTCACTATTGCTTAGCCGATAATTTCGACGCCATTCATATAGGGGCGTAAAACCTCAGGCACAGTGATGCGGCCATCTTCCTGCTGATAATTTTCCAGCACCGCCACCAGGGTACGGCCTACGGCCAGCCCTGAGCCATTCAGGGTATGAACCAGACGCGGTTTCTTATCCTGTTTGTTGCGGCAACGCGCCTGCATACGACGCGCCTGGAAATCACCCATGTTGGAACAGGATGAAATTTCACGATAGGTATTCTGCGCCGGTAGCCAGACTTCCAGATCGTAAGTTTTAGTCGATCCAAAGCCCATATCGCCGGTGCAGAGTAAAACCTTACGATATGGCAGATTCAGCAGCTGCAGCACTTTCTCAGCGTGACCGGTCAGCTCTTCCAGGGCATCCATTGACTGCTCCGGCGTGACGATCTGCACCATCTCAACTTTGTCGAACTGGTGCATACGGATCAGGCCACGCGTGTCACGACCGTAAGAACCCGCTTCAGAACGGAAGCACGGCGTATGCGCGGTCAGTTTAACCGGCAGGCTATCCTCTTCGAGGATCTCATCGCGCACCAGGTTGGTCAGCGGCACTTCTGCGGTAGGAATCAACGCATAGTTGCTGCTGTCTGACTCCTCTTCCAGCGGACGGGTGTGGAACAGGTCTTCGCCAAACTTAGGCAGCTGGCCGGTACCGTAAAGCGTTTCGTGGTTAACCAGATAAGGCACGTAGGTTTCAAGGTAGCCATGCTGCTCGGTGTGCAGGTCAATCATAAACTGACTCAGTGCACGGTGCAGGCGGGCAATCTGCCCCTGCATGACCACAAAGCGTGAACCGGTCAGTTTCACGGCAGACGCAAAATCCAGGCCTTTAGCCGCTTCACCCAGCTCAACGTGATCTTTAACCTGGAAGCTGAACTCGCGCGGGGTACCCCAGCGGCTCACTTCCTGGTTATCGCTGTCATCTTTGCCCAGCGGCACTTCATCGGCCGGAATGTTCGGCAGTGCCAGTGAGAAGTCACGGATTTGATTCTGCAGTTCATCCAGTTCTGCTTTTGCGGCATCCAGGCGTTCGCCCAGCGCGTTCACTTCCTGACGCAGCGGCTCGATGTCTTCCCCACGTGCTTTGGCCTGACCGATGGATTTGGATCGGGAGTTACGCTCTGCCTGCAGATTTTCTGTTTCCACCTGCAGCACTTTGCGACGCTCTTCAAGCGAACGCAGCGTTTCCACATCCAGTTTGTATCCCCGGCGTGCCAGTTTTTCTGCGACTGCGTCTGGCTCGTTACGCAGCAGATTGGGATCGAGCATGCTTATCCTGTGTATAAAAAGTTGGTTGAAAGAAGGGACGCATTCCAGCGGAATGCGTTGAAAACATTGCCCACATTACCGTAACGTCTGTTTCAGCGGTAGCGTTTTGTCGGGCTATTTTGATCCTGCTCGGCCAGCCAGCTTAGCTTTTCACCAATCTTGCCCTCAAGCCCGCGCTGGGTTGGGGTGTAATAGCGCGCGCTGGCCAGTTCCTGCGGGAAATAGACTTCGCCAGCAGCATAGGCGTTGGTTTCATCATGGGCATAACGGTACTCTTTACCCAGACCCATCTCTTTCATCAGCTTAGTCGGGGCATTGCGCAGATGTTCCGGCACATCGTAATCGGGATGGTCGCGTGCATCACGCATTGCGGCTTTAAACGCGTTGTAGACCGCATTACTTTTAGGCGCGCAAGCCAGATAAACAATGGCCTGGGCAATTGCGCGCTCCCCTTCAGCCGGACCGACGCGCGTGAAGCAATCCCAGGCCGCAATCGCCACCTGCATACCGCGCGGATCGGCGTTGCCGACATCTTCGGAGGCGATTGCCAGCAACCGACGAGCCACATAGAGCGGATCGCCGCCCGCAGTGATAATGCGCGCATACCAGTAGAGCGCTGCATCCGGTGCGGAGCCGCGTACCGATTTGTGCAGTGCAGAAATCAGATCGTAAAAACGATCCCCTTTATTATCAAACCGCGCGGATCGCTCACCAGAGACTTCGTTAAGCAGCTGCGGCGTCAGTTCCCGCTGACCTGATGCGGTGATTTCGGCCATATCAGCCATCATCTCCAGCGTGTTCAGCGCCCGACGTGCATCACCACTAACCAGTTCAGCGATCATCCTGCGCGTGTTGTCCGGCAGCACGATGTCACTGTCCCCATAGCCTCGCGCTTTATCCTGCATCGCCTGCTCCAGCACCTGCTCAATATCTTCCAGAGTCAGTGATTTCAGCAGGTAAACGCGGGCGCGTGACAGCAACGCAGAGTTAAGTTCAAAAGAGGGGTTTTCGGTGGTCGCACCAATAAAGGTAATGGTGCCATCTTCGATATGGGGCAGAAAGGCATCCTGCTGGCTCTTGTTGAACCGATGGACCTCGTCCACAAACAGGATCGTGCGTCGCCCGGCATGTTTATTCTGACGGGCCCGCTCAATCGCCTCACGGATCTCTTTTACGCCGGAGGTGACGGCTGAAATACGTTCCACATCGGCGTTACCGTAATGGGCAATGATCTCAGCCAGCGTGGTCTTACCGGTCCCGGGAGGTCCCCACAGGATCATTGAATGCAGGTGCCCTGCTTCAATCGCGCGCGGCAGAGGTTTGCCTGCGCCCAGCAGATGTTGCTGACCAATGTACTGTTTCAATGTTTCTGGCCGCATACGCGCGGCCAGAGGTTTGAAATTTTCGGTGGAAAAATCCAGGGACAGGTTACTCACCGTGACCTCACTGACGTTGGTCGTCCACCGTCACGCCTTTTGGCGGTGTGAACGTGAATTTATCCGGGCTGATAGCGCCATTCTGCTGGCTTTTCAGCTGGTAATCGCTGCGCTGGCCATCCTGCTCGATAGCACTGAAGCGGTTGATGGTCCCGCTGGACGTCACCTGGATGGTGAACTGTTTCAGGTTGCCGTCGCTGTTCTTAGGTGTCAGTTCAAAATTGTCACCCTGCTGTTTGATATTGTACTGCTTCCAGTCATTTGACTGGTTGCGGGCAATCAGCATAAAGGGCGTGTTGCTGGTCGCATTCTGCAACAGGCTGACTGTCGCCTGCTCAACAAACGGGTTGTAGAACCACAGCGATTTACCGTCGGAGATGATGATGCTTTCGTCCGGCGCGGTCATGTGCCAGTTAAACAGGCTGGGACGTTTTACCCACAATTCGCCTTCGCCGTCCTGCACATTCGCGCCGCTGCTGTCGGTCACTTTTTGGGTGAAGCTGGCGTGGAAACTGCTGACCTTGTTCAGGCGCTGTTGCAGATCACTGGAAGCATCAGCCAGAACGCTGGCTGAAGAAAAGGTGGCCAACAGGCCCAGAGCGATTACGCGTAATTTCATCTGCTTCAATTCCTTATTTAAACGTTCCCATCGATAACTGCATTAAGCCTGGCCGCCGTTCCGCCATCAGAACAGAGGAAAAAACCGAAAGCTGATTCAGATATGGGGTTTAACCGCATAAAAACAATGAGCCAGTAGGAACTGGCTCATTGCGTTGTGTTTCAAAACATTTAGCCACTACATATCGTGTGGCGGTGGCGACAGCACTTCACGGTTACCATTGTGTCCTGGTGCAGAAACGATGCCCTGCGCTTCCATCTGTTCAATGATACGTGCCGCGCGGTTATAGCCGATGCGGAACTGACGCTGAACGCCTGAAATCGACGCACGGCGCTTATCGACCACAAATCCGACCGCCTGATCGAACAGCGGATCGAGCTCTTCATCACTGTCGATACCACCGGCATTTTCGCTCTCTTCGCCCGCCGTAATGCTGTCGATATATTGCGGACGACCACGCGCTTTCCAGTCCTGAACCACTGCATGCACTTCCTGGTCACGAACAAACGCACCGTGAACACGAATCGGCAGCGAGGAGTTCGGCGGCATGTAGAGCATGTCACCCATACCCAGCAATGACTCCGCGCCGCCCTGATCGAGAATGGTACGTGAGTCAATTTTGCTGGAAACGGTAAAGGCGATACGCGTCGGAATGTTCGCTTTGATCAGACCGGTAATGACATCCACGGATGGACGCTGTGTCGCCAGTACCAGATGGATGCCGGCAGCACGGGCTTTCTGTGCCAGGCGGGCAATCAGCTCTTCCACCTTTTTACCGACTGCCATGATCAGGTCAGCAAACTCATCGACCATCACAACAATATAAGGCAGCTTCTCCAGAACCGGCGGCGTCATATCCATGCTGTCGCCCGGCTTCCAGAACGGATCGGGAATCGGACGACCCATCGCTTCGGCCTGTTCCACTTTTTCGTTGTAGCCCGCCAGATTACGCACGCCCAGCGCCGACATCAGCTTGTAGCGACGCTCCATTTCACCGACGCTCCAGCGCAGCGCATTGGCAGCATCCTTCATGTCTGTGACCACTTCGGTCAGCAGATGCGGAATACCTTCATAGACCGACAGCTCAAGCATTTTCGGGTCGATCATGATGAAGCGGACTTCTTCCGGCGTCGCCTTATACAGCATGCTGATAATCATGGCGTTCACGCCCACAGATTTACCGGAACCGGTGGTACCGGCGACCAGTAAGTGTGGCATTTTCGCCAGATCGGCCACCACCGGCTGACCGGCAATGTCTTTACCCAGCACGACGGCCAGTGGTGAAGGGTTGTCGCGGAATTTAGGGCAATCCAGCACTTCACGCAGATAGACGGTCTGACGATGCTTGTTTGGCAGTTCCAGACCTACGTAAGGTTTGCCTGGGATCACTTCCACCACACGAACCGCTACCGTCGACAGCGAACGCGCCAGATCGCGGGACAGGTTTGAGATACGCGCCGCTTTCACGCCCGGTGCCAGGTCAAGTTCGAAACGGGTAATAACCGGGCCAGGCGAGATACCGACCACCTCAGCTTTGACGCGATAATCGCCTAAGCGCGACTCCACCAGACGGGCCGTCTGCTCCAGCGAGAACATATCAACCGGCTCTTCCTCTTCAGGCGGTGCGGTCAGCAGATCCAGCGAAGGCAGTGGCGTGGAAGGTTTCTCCAGCGGCTGCTCGTGACGCATCAGGAATGGATGAATCAGGCTGTCATGCAGTGAAGGTTTCGCCTCTTCCACCGGTTGAATCGGCGCTGCCGCTGGCGTGCCATAGCCAGGCGCAGAGTACGCCGGAGCCTGAGGAGCCGCAGGGGCACCATAAGCGGGCGCAGAGGTTGCCGCAGGCGCAGTATAGTCAGGTTCAGACGGTGCTGTCGGGGCGCTATAGGCAGGCTCTGCCGGGGCAAAGCTGGCTGGTGCAGGAACATGAGCCGGAGCCTGAGGTCTTGAAACCTCACTCACCTGCTGCCAGGGTTCGTGTGAAACCGCTGGGGCTTCAGGTTCTGGCGTCGCCGCAATGGTAAACAGCGGTTCAGAAGGACCGTCATCCACCAGATCTTTCATCGGTGAAAAATCAAACGCTGAGGCGGTATCAATATTGAATACCGGCTCTTTTTTCACTTCTGGCTCATAGCGCTGCTGTTGCTGCTCGGCGAACTGACGGGCCAGTGCATCCTGCTGCTGTGCATCCTGTTCATCTTCCTCGTCCTGCTGCCAGCTGGTGCCGTAACGCTGCTGCTGTTCAGACTGGAAAGCCTGTCGCAGTTCAGCCTGCTGCAACGCCTCTTCAGCATCCGGAGCAGAGGAAACGGAGCCAGCACTAACCGGTTCGGTCTCTTCCGTTTTCGCTTTCTCTTCTGCCATGCGCTGAGAAGGCAGCTTAATGCCATAAGAGGCCAGCTCACGACGGGTTGGCAGTTTTACCGGGTTAGGACGCGGCAGTGCCGGGCCGATACCTTGTTTAACCTGCGGATTGAGATTGGTTTCAGGGGCTAAATCAAAAACAGGCGCAGTACGCGTTGTTGCCTGGGCTGCCGTTGCAGCGGCTGCCGCTGCTGCAGATGCCGCAGGAATGACCGACGTATCCCGCCAGTTACCCATTTTAGGTTCATCGTCGTCGTAAGCACTGAACGACGGCGTAACCGGAGCGTCGTCTGGCATTTCAAAATGATAAAGCGGTGGTGAGTCTGCGGGTGCAGAAGCACTCTGCGCCGGCGTCGGGGAATTCGCCACACTCTGCGGAGCTGGCGCGCTCTGTGCGTACGCAGGCGCAGGTTGTGCAGACGGCGATGCAGGGATGGATGTCGCTGACGCGGCAGGCGCCGAAGCGGTAACCGCAGCAGCAGCAGCAGCAGCAGGTGCGGTTTCAGGTGCAGGCGTCACCGTGGCTGCAGGGGCGAGGGTCACCTCGGCGGCTTCAGCGGTGGCCGCGACTGCCGCACTGGTGGCTGCTGCAGCTTTAGCCAGCAGCGGATCCTGTTGTGACGCCGCAGGCTCAGCAGCTGCACGTGGGGCAGAAAGCAGCACATCATCATCCTGATCGGCGGCATGAAGCTCAGGCACATCCGCGTATTCACGCGCGTCCCGCTCGTCATCCTCTTCCTGCCAGGGTTCATCGTGACGAGAGCGGTTGCTTGCAAACGTCAGTACGCCCATGACTACGCCACCAATTCTTTCTGCAATGGTGAGCCATGACCAGCCGGTGTAAAGGGTAATGCCCGCCGCCCAGACGCAGAGCAGCATCAGCGTGCCGCCAGCCGGACTGAACCAGGGTGCAATAGCATTACTGACCAGGCTGCCGATCACGCCGCCCGAGGCAAAGTACCAGATATCATCGGCATTCAGCGCCGCCATACCACAGGTCGTCACCACCAGCGCGAGGACGCCAATTAAGCGCAGCCCGACGGCAAAGTAGTCAAAGTAGTCCTGGCTGTCGCGCTGACGGAAAGCAATCCAGCACAGTCCCAGGATGACGGGCGGAATGGCATACGCCATCACACCAAAGATGAAGAGTAAGGTGTCAGCCAGCCAGGCACCGACGCTGCCGCCGATATTATGGATAGGTTCATGCCAGGCCGTTTGCGACCAGCTCGGGTCGGAAGGGTTAAAACTGACCAGAGAAACCATCAGGTAGATGGCAAACAGCGCCACCAGAATGAGCATTGCTTCCAGCAGACGACGTCCACTGCTCATCGATTGTAACGAAACGTCTTTATCTTCTGTATATTCCTGGCTCAAGAGGACTCTCCAGGTGCCTGTAAAGTAAGAAGCAACAGCGCCGGGCGAGCCCGACGCTGATCCTGTATGAATGCACAGGAGTGTACCGAAATCTCACAGGTTTTGCACCTGCCCCGCATCAGCGAGTTTTGATCACCAGTCGATTGCTCTGTTTAACCTCTTCCATCACCACATACGTACGCGTGTCGTTTACGCCCGGCAGGCGCAACAGGGTTTCACCCAGCAGCTTACGGTAGGCTGACATATCAGGTACGCGCGTTTTCAGCAGGTAGTCAAAATCGCCGGAAACGAGGTGACACTCTTGAGTTTCCTCAAGTTTTTGCACAGCGGCGTTAAATTGCTCAAACACATCCGGTGCACCACGATTCAGAGTAATCTCAACGAACACCAGCAGCGACGCATCCAGATAGTGCGGGTTCAACTGCGCGGTGTAGCCAAGAATAAATCCCTGACGTTCGAGACGACGCACGCGCTCAAGACATGGCGTAGGCGATAAGCCTACGCGTTTGGAAAGCTCTACGTTTGAAATGCGACCATCTTTCTGAAGTTCATTCAGAATGTTCCTGTCAATTCTGTCGAGGTCTTTCCCGGGGCGTTTCTTATTGTCTACCATTATTATTGTCTCTCTTAATTCCTTCCCTTTACCTGCCACGCCCTGAAAACGCTCATTGTTCGGGGCATTTCTGAAGTGAGCTAACAGAGCCTGTGTTCTGACACCTATCGATATGACGCATGTTGTCTGTCCACAGCATGCGTCATTATCCATATCAGGCTGCTTTTATTCGGCGTTACGTGCAAAACGGGCGATGAAAACCTGTTTTGTTCCGATAAATGTTATTCGCTTCTGATAATGTTTTCGCAAAAGCGCAGGCGATTGTCAAAGTAAAATCACCAAATTCAGGACAAGATGCCAGACAGTCCGCTGGGTATCTGTTTTTAAATGACTATTTTTCCACTATTGCACCCCTCTAACCCGAGTTTTGCCCCCTTTTGGCGCATTGGCCAGGCAAAACCGTCGCTCATCGTCTACGCCGTTTGCAGCTATCGTTAACAAAATTGCCTAAGCCTTGTCATTGTCGCCGGATATTCCCTACAATCGCAGGCTATGTCAGCCGAATGAAACTGAGGAACGCATGAGTACGGCCAAACACAGTAAGTTACTCATTCTGGGCTCCGGCCCAGCGGGTTATACCGCAGCCGTTTATGCTGCACGCGCCAACCTGAACCCGGTACTGATTACGGGTCTGGAAAAAGGCGGACAGCTGACCACTACCACCGAGGTGGAGAACTGGCCGGGCGACCCGCACGATCTGACAGGTCCATCGCTGATGGAGCGGATGCATGAGCATGCCGAAAAATTTAATACTGAGATCATTTTCGATCACATTCACACCGTCGATTTGCAGAACCGTCCGTTCCGCCTCACGGGTGACAGCGGCGAATACACGGCAGATGCCCTGATCATCGCCACCGGTGCGTCAGCGCGCTACCTGGGTCTGCCTTCCGAAGAGGCCTTCAAAGGCAAAGGCGTCTCTGCCTGTGCAACCTGTGACGGCTTCTTCTATCGCAACCAGAAAGTCGCGGTGATTGGCGGTGGCAACACGGCTGTGGAAGAGGCGCTCTACCTGGCGAATATTGCGGCTGAAGTGCACCTTATTCACCGTCGTGACAGCTTCCGCGCAGAGAAGATCCTGATCGACCGCCTGATGGAAAAAGTGCGCAATGGCAATATCGTTCTGCACACCCATCGCACGCTGGAAGAAGTGGTGGGCGATCAGATGGGTGTCACCGGTCTGACGCTGCGTTCTACCCAGAACAGTGATGAGACAGAAGCGCTGGAGGTGGCGGGTCTTTTTGTTGCTATCGGACACAGCCCGAATACGGCCATTTTTGAGGGTCAGCTGGCGCTGGAGAACGGTTACATCAAAGTTCAGTCAGGTCTGCACGGCAACGCCACTCAGACCAGCATCCCTGGCGTCTTTGCGGCAGGCGATGTGATGGACCATATCTATCGTCAGGCGATCACCTCTGCGGGCACCGGCTGTATGGCCGCGTTAGACGCTGAGCGCTTTCTTGACGGACTGGTTAAAAACGATCAGTAAGTTGTTAACCCTCTGATCTCAAATGTTCCAGGCGACGGTTTTTCCGTCGCCTTTTTTATTGCTCTCATGCTAGATTCTTGCGCCTGAAGAGATGGAAATGTCTTTCCATTTTCACCCGTCATCGACATTCATCATGGTCTCGCATGGACAAATCGCGGCAGCAGCATCTTACCCGCTGGCTTCGTCAGCAACGTCATTTCGCCGGTCGCTGGTTGCGACTCAACACCCTGCTGGGCATGGCAAGTGCACTTCTGATCATTGCTCAGGCGGGTTTACTGGCCTCGCTGCTGCAGGCTCTGATTGTTGACCAGCAGCCGCGTGAATCTCTGACAGTCAGTATCCTGCTGTTACTGCTCTGCTTTGTGCTCCGCGCCCTGATTAACTATGCCCGTGAACTGACCGGTTATCGTGCCGGACAGGCTATCCGTCAGGCTTTACGTCAGCAGGTATTAGATCGGTTATCTGATCTGGGGCCGGCGTGGATTCAGGGAAAGCCAGCCGGCAGCTGGGCGACGCTGCTGCTGGAGCAGATCGAAGAGATGCAGGAGTATTACGCGCGCTATCTGCCGCAGATGACCCTGGCGGTGCTGATCCCCTGCTGCATTCTGCTGACTATTTTTCCGCTCAACTGGACGGCGGGTCTGATCCTGTTTGCCACCGCGCCACTGATTCCGCTGTTTATGGCGCTGGTCGGGATGGGTGCGGCCGAGGCCAACCGCCGGAACTTCCTGGTGCTGGCCCGCCTGAGCGGTAACTTTCTCGACCGCCTGCGCGGCAGAGAGACGCTGCGGCTGTTTCACCGTGGCGCAGCGGAGCAGCAGGCGGTTGCCGCCGCCACCACCGATTTTCGCCAGCGCACCATGGAAGTGCTGCGCTTAGCCTTTCTCTCCTCTGCCGTACTGGAGTTTTTTGCCTCGCTGGCGATTGCCGTGGTGGCCGTCTACTTTGGCTTCTCCTATCTGGGCGAATTGCATTTTGGTGATTACGGCCAGGGCGTGACGCTGTTTGCCGGCTTTCTGGTGCTGATCCTCGCCCCGGAGTTTTTCCAGCCGCTGCGCGATCTCGGCGCTTTCTATCACGCCAAAGCCCAGGCTGTAGGCGGTGCCGATGCCCTTGAAGCCTTTATGCAGGCGACGCCTGCCACCGCGCCGCAGGAAGGCCAGTTGCCCTTCTCTGCCGATCGCTCAATCGCACTTACCGCCGAAGATCTGCGTGTCTGTGCGCCTGATGGTCAGGTGTTGTGCGGCCCGCTCTCTTTTACTGTCGCCCCAGGCGAACAGATTGCGCTGGTCGGTCAAAGCGGGGCCGGTAAAACGGCCCTGATGAACGCCCTGCTCGGTTTTCTGCCTTATCAGGGTTCGCTGAAAGCGAATGGCGTTGAACTCCGCGATATACGACGGAATGACTGGCATCAGCAGCTCAGCTGGGTAGGACAGAATCCTCAGTTACCGGCCGCCACCTTGCGCGACAATATCGTGATGAATGCGGCCTGGGATGACGAGCGTTTTGCGGCACTGCTGGAGTCGTGCGGCATTAATGAGTTCCTGCCTCGTCTGCCCCAGGGCATTGACACCCTGCCAGGCGATGGCGGTAATCAGCTGTCGGTGGGTCAGGCGCAGCGGGTCGCGGTCGCGCGCGCACTCTATAAATCCTCGCATTTTTTGCTGCTCGATGAACCCGCAGCCAGCCTGGATGCGCTCAGTGAACGTCATGTGATGATGGCACTTAACCAGGCGGCAGCCCGCCAGACCACGCTGATGATAACCCATCAGATTGATACGCTAAGTCACTGGCAGACCCTCTGGGTAATGGAAGCCGGTAAGCTGGTGCAACAGGGTAACTGGCAGCAGCTGTCGCAACAGCCGGGTGCTTTCAGTGAGATGCTGAAGCATCGTCAACAGGAGATTCGCTGATGTCCGCCTTGCGTCCTTTTCTTCGTCTCTGGCTGCGCCACCCTTATCGCCTGGTGCTGGGCATCGTGCTGGCGATTGTTACCCTGCTGGCCAGCATCGGCCTGCTGACGCTTTCAGGCTGGTTTCTGGCCGCCTCGTCAGTGGCAGGCGTAGCCGGTCTCTATACCTTCAACTATATGCTGCCTGCGGCAGGCGTACGTGGCGCCGCCATCATTCGCACTGCCGCACGCTATGCTGAACGGCTGGTCAGCCACGATGCAACATTCAGGGTTCTTCAGCATCTGCGTGTCCACACCTTCAGCCGCCTGATGGCCCTTTCGCCAGGCCAGCTTTCGCGGTTCCGGCAGGCGGACCTGCTCAACCGCTTCGTGGCCGATGTCGATACGCTGGATCACCTCTATCTGCGCGTCATCTCGCCGCTGTTCGGCGCACTGGTGGTGATTGTCGTGGTTACCCTCGGAATGAGCTTCATCGATGTTCAGCTGGCACTGACGCTGGGCGGCATCATGCTGAGTACGCTGGTGGTGATGCCAGCGCTGTTTTACCGTCTGGGATCGCCCGCAGGCGGCGCGATTGCCCGTGGACGCGCCCGCTGGCGCTTACAGCTGATGCAGTGGCTGGCGGCTCAGGCTGAACTCACACTGTACGGTGCCTCGCAGGGCTGGCGTCAGCAACTTGATGAAGATGAACAGCGCTGGCAGCAGGCTCAGAGCCAGCAACAGCGCTTGCAGGCTGCGGCACAGAGTCTGCTGCTGCTGATCAGCGGCGTAACCGTCACACTGTTGCTCTGGCTCAGTGCGGCGACAATCAGCCAGCAGCAGTTGCCCGGCTCGCTGATTGCACTGGTGGTGTTTTGCGCGCTGGCTGCTTTCGAGGCGCTGGCACCGGTTGCAGGGGCCTTTCTGCCCATGTCTCAGGTGATAAATGCCGCTCAGCGGGTCAATGACATTATCGATCAGTCACCCGCTATCACCTTTCCGGCAGATTCAGATGCCCGGCCAGGACGTCTCGCGGTCGATATCGATCAGCTCGACTTCAGCTATCCTGACCGCCCGGATAAGGTGCTGAACCGCTTTACCCTTAAGGTGGCAGCCGGTGAACACATTGCACTGCTGGGGCCGACCGGCTGCGGCAAATCTACTCTGCTGGCGCTGTTGACCCGCAGCTGGGATAGCCAGCACGGTGTCATCAGCCTGAATGACCTGTCGATCACCGCATGGTCAGAGCCAGCGCTGCGTCAGCGCATCAGCGTGGTGACTCAGCGGGTTCATCTCTTCAGTCAGAGCCTGCGTGATAACCTACTGCTGGCCTGTCCCGATGCTACTGATGAGCAATTACGCCGCGTGCTGAATGACGTCGGCCTGCAGCGCCTGCTTGAGAGCCCGGAAGGATTAAACGCCTGGATGGGAGAAGGCGGTCGCCCGCTGTCAGGCGGCGAACTGCGTCGGCTGGCGCTGGCGCGTGCGTTACTGCATGACGGCGATCTCTGGCTGCTGGATGAACCCACCGAAGGACTGGATGCCACAACCGAGCAGCATATCCTCACCCTGCTGCAGCGGCTGACCGCTGGCAAGACCGTAATAATGGTCACCCACCGGCTCAGCGGCCTGGAGCAGATGGATCGCATCTGCGTGATGGATAATGGCGTGATTGTGGAACAGGGAAGTCATGCCGAATTAATCTCAAAAGCGGGTCGGTACTGGCGTTTCCGACAGCGGATTGCGCTATAGTCTTAGCGAAATGCTGATAGGTAACATAACGCGATGAGACTGGTACAACTGTCACGGGAATCTTTGCAATTTCCCCCACCGGAGATGGCGCTGCGCGAGCCAAACGGCCTGCTGGCCATGGGGGGTGATCTCTCCCCTGCCCGGTTACTTAACGCTTATCAGCGCGGCATCTTTCCGTGGTTTTCTTCTGGCGACCCGATTCTCTGGTGGTCGCCCGATCCCCGTGCAGTGCTGTTGCCTGAGCAGTTTCATCTCAGCCGGAGCATGAAGCGTTTCCACAGCCGTTCGCCCTATCGGGTGACGATGAATGAGTCATTTGCCGAGGTGATCGAGGGCTGTGCCACCGGTCGCGAGGAAGGCACCTGGATCACCTTTGAAATGAAGCGCGCCTGGTTGCGATTGTATGAACTGGGCCACGCCCACTCCATTGAGGTGTGGGATGAACATCAGCTGGCAGGTGGCATGTATGGGCTGGCGATGGGGCAAATCTTCTGCGGCGAATCAATGTTCAGCCGTCAGCAGAATGCGTCAAAAACCGCACTTTGGGTATTTTGTCAGCATTTCCTCAGACATCAGGGCCGTCTGGTGGACTGTCAGGTACTTAACCCTCATACGGCCTCTTTGGGGGCGCAGGAGATACCGCGCGCCGACTATCTGCAATATGTACAAAGCCTTGCGTGCCAGCCGGTCAGCGATGGCTGCTGGCAGACACAAACCCTTTTTTAGTCGCACAGAGATGTTTTGCACACATAAAGGCGTATTAAGTGGTATAATGGTCGAGTTTGGTATGTCGTCCGCGCTTCGCAATAACGAGCCGGAATTGCCAGGCTGGGAATCTCAACGCACTCTCGGAACTGTTTTCAATCGTGCGCGTGTAACCGGTTGATACAGATTCTTAGCCCGCTAATCCCCCGCAGACGTCACATAAACACCCTAATTTTACCGGATGCGCGCGACTGACGTGCACCCCGGCAAAGCGTTGGCAAAATCGCCGACGGTTCTTTACATAAATCGTTGAATTGGGCATTATCTTGCCGGTTCAACTGAAAGGTAGTACACCCAGAGGATTCGATGGCCAAAGAAGACAATATTGAAATGCAAGGTACCGTACTGGATACGTTACCTAACACCATGTTCCGCGTAGAACTTGAGAACGGACACGTGGTTACTGCTCATATCTCCGGTAAAATGCGCAAAAACTACATCCGCATCCTGACGGGTGACAAAGTGACCGTTGAGCTGACCCCGTACGACCTGAGCAAAGGCCGCATTGTCTTCCGTAGTCGCTAATTTGCAGTAATCTCATCGCTCTGCAATTTGCAGCGAAAAAAAAGGCCGGATTTTAATCCGGCCTTTTTCATATCTGCAGTAGGTGATTAATGCACAGTGCCTTCGGTTTTGCGTTTTTCAGCACTCAGGAAGTGATAGGTCAGTTCACCTTTCTCACGATCCAGCGCCACTGACACCGAGCCGCCATCCACCAGCGAACCAAACAGCAGTTCATTGGCTAACGGTTTCTTCAGGCTGTCCTGCACGGTGCGCGCCATCGGACGAGCGCCCATCGCTTTGTCATAGCCTTTCTCAGCAAGCCAGTCGCGTGCTTCATCGCTGACTTCCAGCGACACGCCTTTGGCATCCAGCTGCGCCTGCAACTCGACAATGAACTTGTCGACCACCTGATGGATCACCTCTGGTGACAGGTGACTGAACCAGATAATGTTGTCGAGACGGTTACGAAACTCTGGAGAAAACATCTTTTTGATCTCTTCCATGGCATCGGTGCTGTTGTCCTGATGAATCAGGCCAATCGACTTACGTTCAGTCTCGCGGACACCGGCGTTAGTGGTCATGACCAGCACCACGTTGCGGAAGTCCGCTTTGCGACCGTTGTTGTCGGTCAGCATACCGTTATCCATCACCTGCAGCAGCAGGTTGAAGACATCCGGGTGTGCTTTCTCAATCTCATCCAGCAACACCACCGCATGAGGATGCTTAATCACTGCATCCGTCAGCAGGCCGCCCTGATCAAAGCCGACGTAACCCGGAGGCGCACCAATCAAACGGCTGACGGTGTGACGCTCCATATACTCGGACATATCAAAGCGCAGCAGCTCAATGCCCAGCGCTTTCGCCAGCTGCACGGTGACTTCCGTTTTACCGACACCGGTAGGCCCGGCAAACAGGAAGGAACCGACCGGCTTACGATCCTGACCCAGACCTGCACGGCTCATTTTGATCGCTTCCGTCAGCGCCTCAATGGCGTTGTCCTGACCAAACACCAGCATCTTCAGACGATCGCCCAGATTTTTCAGCGTATCGCGGTCGCTTGCTGACACGCTTTGCTCAGGAATACGGGCAATACGAGCCACCACCGTTTCAATGTCAGAGACGTTGATGGTTTTCTTGCGCTTACTGGCTGGCATCAGGCGCGCACGCGCACCCGCTTCATCAATCACATCAATCGCCTTGTCAGGCAGATGACGGTCGTTGATATATTTCACCGCCAGTTCCACCGCTGCGCGCACCGCTTTCGCGGTATAGCGCACATCGTGATGCGCTTCGTACTTGGTCTTCAGGCCATTCAGGATCTGCACGGTCTCTTCTGGTGAAGGCTCCGTGATATCGATCTTCTGGAAGCGACGTGCCAGGGCACGATCTTTTTCAAAGATGTTGCTGAATTCCTGATAGGTGGTGGAACCCATCACCCGAATCTTGCCAGAGGAAAGAAGAGGTTTGATCAGGTTCGCAGCATCGACCTGGCCGCCGGATGCCGCACCCGCACCGATGATGGTATGGATCTCATCGATAAACAGAATGCTGTGTTCGTCCTGCTCCAGCTGCTTCAGCAGCGCTTTGAAACGTTTTTCAAAGTCACCACGGTACTTGGTGCCGGCTAATAACGAACCGATATCCAGCGAGTAGATCGTGCAGTCTTTCATCACTTCCGGTACATCGCCCTGCTCTATGCGCCAGGCGAGACCTTCAGCAATGGCGGTTTTACCCACACCCGACTCACCCACCAGCAGCGGGTTATTTTTACGGCGACGGCATAGCACCTGAACGGTACGTTCCAGCTCTTTATCGCGACCAATCAGTGGATCAATACCACCGACGCGAGCAAGCTGATTAAGATTGGTGGTGAAGTTTTCCATACGCTCCTCCCCGCCTGCTTGCTCTTCGTTAACCGGATTTTCTGCGCCTGGCGCCTGGCCGGACTCATCTTTACGCGTACCGTGAGAGATGAAGTTCACCACATCAAGGCGGCTCACTTCATGTTTGCGTAGCAGATAGGCCGCTTGCGACTCCTGCTCGCTGAAAATGGCGACCAGCACATTCGCACCGGAGACTTCGCTGCGACCGGATGACTGGACATGGAAAACCGCACGCTGCAGGACGCGCTGGAAGCTAAGCGTGGGTTGTGTATCACGCTCCTCTTCGCTGGCAGGCAGCACGGGCGTGGTTTGTTCGATGAAGGCTTCGAGTTCCTGCCGCAGAGCCACAATGTCCACCGTACAGGCTTCCAGTGCCTCTCTGGCCGACGGGTTACTGAGCAACGCCAGTAACAGATGCTCGACGGTCATAAACTCATGACGGTGCTCACGCGCTCTGGCGAAAGCCATATTTAAACTGAGTTCCAGTTCTTGATTGAGCATTAGGCACCTCCCCCAATTATCGCCCTTACCTGTTTCCTATATGGAGACGGGTTCAGGCCTTTTCCAGCGTACACAGCAACGGATGATGATTTTCCCGTGCATAGTTGTTCACCTGGGCCGCTTTTGTTTCGGCGACTTCTGCAGTAAATACACCACAGATCGCCTTGCCGTGATAGTGAACTTTCAACATCAGCTGCGTTGCACGTTCAACATCATAAGAAAAGAACTTTTGTACAACGTCAATAACAAATTCCATAGGTGTATAATCGTCATTATTCAGAATGACTTTATACATAGAAGGCGGCTTTAACCCTTCACGTACTTTATCGTCGGCCAGATGTTCAAAGTTAAGCCAGTCGTTTGCGTTTGCCATAGTGTTCCGTTGAGATTTTGCTTTTAGCCTTTAAGTAGCTACATATTGAGAGTTTAACATGCCTGTCAAGCCACATGCCGCTGCTGAAAATTTATTCAGAAATTCCCCTGCGCGACCTGCATCACAAAATTCGCAATAGCGTTAACTGCCTCAAATTTTGATGATTTTTTCCCCACCTGGCCCGGTGGTTTGCTTGACGTCAGCCGCGCTTTCTCTACATTCTAGCTGCACAGGCTGATTGAGTTTTAATCAAATCCGACTCACAGCTTCGATGACCTCACCTACTTATAAAATGTCTTGCGAGGGAAGTAAAAGCATGGAGACGGGCACAGTTAAATGGTTCAACAATTCCAAAGGCTTTGGCTTTATCTGTCCGATTGGCGGTGGCGAAGATATTTTTGCGCACTACTCCACCATTCAGATGGAAGGCTACCGCACGCTTAAGGCAGGCCAGCAGGTTCAGTTCGATGTCCACGAAGGCCCGAAAGGCAATCACGCCAGCCTGATCGTGCCGGTCGAGGTGCAGGCCGTGGCCTGATACATATCGCCTTTCTGAACAAAGACCCAAAAATGCCAGCCAGTGCCGCTGGCATTTTCCTGTTCGATGTCACCTAATCTGCCTGGCCCTGCGCCAGTCCAATCACCCGGGCAAACATCTGCCGCATCAATGGCGGGATGGCCTCTGGCCCGCGTTCCGCCGCCGACGTAGCCACTGCGATCGCCAGTTCCGGCTTGGAGCTCTGGTGAATCGCTTTAGTAATAATACGCCTGGAACTCATCGGAACGTTTAACGGCAGGTGCGCCATCTGATGATAGACATCCTGAAAGCCGTGCTGATAGAGAAAATTTTCCATATCCAGCGCCGGTAACTGCGTCAGAAAACGCGGCTCCGGTTCACCCGGCTGTAACTGAGTGCGTGCCGTACTGGCATATTTATTCCCCGCCTGATCACCGTCAGTCAGGACATGCCAGGCGATACCCATGCGCCGGGCAAACTTCAGTAGCGGTTTTAACCCCGACTGCGCAAACTCAATCACCTTCACGCCTTCAGCGGCGAAGTTGTAACCGCACTGCTGCGCCAGCTCATTCATGATCCAGACTTCGGTTTCTCCCTCCACCAGCAGCCAGCAACGGGCGAACAGCGCAGCAGGCCGGTTGACCCGAATATGGAAGCCAATGCGCCGGCTCTCTTCGGCACTCAGTCCCTCTGGACCGATGCGCCAGGCCGCTACGCGCGAGGGTCCACGCACCAGACGACAGACGTTTTCCACCGGCACCTGCGACAGCAGCTCCGGCGAATTAGTGGTGGCGATTTTTTGCAGCGGCAGCAGCCTCAGCAGATTCCATGCCACCGACAGCATAATCGGATGCAGCCGGGTTTCCGGATCTTCAATCAACAGCAGCGGGCGGGCACCAGCGGCCAGCGGGACGTCTCCTCGTGCCTCAATCAGCAGGGTAAACATCTGCAGCAGTATCAGCTGACGGCTGCGGGAGTCGGTTCCGGCAATCAGCTGATTCAGGTGATCCAGCGCCCGCCATCCCTGTCCCCCCTCGCGCGTCTGCGGATCCCGTAGCCTGACCTCGTTGCCCGCAGCGGGCGGCTGCACCAGAAAGTAGTGCTGCATCAGTTGCTGCATTGTCTTCAGCCCCTGCCGCAGCACCTCATCGCTGAGCTGTTGCGGATGGTGCTCCAGGTCGCGCGCCAGCGTCTCCATACCCGCCAGTAGCTCAGGATGTGCGGTGGGGAGCGGCGCACGACTCCGAGTCCGCTTACTGAAACGCGCATCGCGCAATCGCAGAACCGGATACCGTTTCAGCAAAAGATCGATGGCCGCCGCGCAGTTCTGCTCAGGCAACAGCTGATAGTTCAGGTCAACAAAACGACGCCGGGTTTCGATACCGCTGTCACGCCAGGTGGCGCTGACGCTGTAACAGAGCTGACGCTGGCCCTGAGCATCACGCTGCCAGAAGGTTGAGAGCACCGTATCCGGGTCGTTGCCATCATCGCGAAAGTGGAACACCACCGACAGACGGCGCATCGGATCGGTCACATCGCCTGGGGTGAAATGGAAATCAGCCTCGGTAAAAACATAGGCCGGTTCATGGGGCGAAAGTAACAGGCTCAGGGCATCCAGCAGACTGGATTTGCCCCAGGCGTTCTCACCAATCAGCAGATTGGTCTGGGTTAAAGGCAGTGAGAGCTTATTGATGCCGCGGAAACCGCGAATGTCGATATGTTCCAGAATCATAGGCGTCCATCCTCAGTTTATAAACAGCATGGTTGCCGCCAGCGAGCCGGTCAAGCCGCTTTCTCAGGGTTTACTCCGTTACGCTTTTTCGCTAGCGTGTGGCCTCTTCCACCATGGATGGCCCTTATCGCTATGTACTCCGGACTCCTGATTATTCTGCTGCCGCTGATCGCCGGCTGGCTGCTACCGTTCCGTCAAACTTCAACCCTGCGCCGGGTCAATCAGCTGCTGGGCTGGATGGTTTACGTCATTCTGTTCTTTATGGGCATCAGCCTGGCCTTTCTCGACAACCTGAGCAGCAATCTGCTGGCGGTATTTCACACCGCGCTGGTAGCGGCCTTCTGCATTCTGCTGTGCAACCTGCTGGCGCTGCGCGGGCTGGAAAAATATTCCCCCTGGCAGCATGCACACCGGCAGGAGAAACTGCCCTCGCGGCTGCATATGGCGCTGGACTCTCTGAAGCTGTGCGGCGTGGTTGTCATCGGTTTTCTGCTTGGCCTGACCCAGTGGCCACTGCTGCAACACGCCTCGACGGCCAGCGAATATGCGCTGATCTTCCTGCTGTTTCTGGTTGGCATTCAACTGCGCGGCAGCGGCATGACGCTGCGTCAGATTATTCTGAACCGTCGTGGCCTGCTGGTTGCCAGCGTGGTGCTGGTCAGCGCGCTTATCGGCGGCATGATTGCGGCGTTGCTGCTGGGCGTGCCGCTGAAAACCGGTCTGGCGTTAGCCAGCGGTTTTGGCTGGTACTCTCTCTCCGGCATTCTGATGACCGAAGCTTTTGGTCCGGTCATCGGCAGCGCCGCCTTCTTCAACGACCTGATACGTGAACTGGTGGCAATCATGCTGATTCCGGCGTTGATTGGCCGTCATCGCTCCAGCGCACTGGGCCTGTGTGGCGCCACCTCAATGGACTTTACCCTGCCGGTGCTGCAGCGGGCGGGCGGCAATGAGATCGTCCCGGCCGCCATTGTGCACGGCTTTGTGATGAGCCTGCTGGCCCCGATTCTCATCGCCCTCTTCTCCGCCTGAATCCTGTCTGATATGCGCTGAGCTCTGCCAGCGCATTTTTTCACGCCTGCTTTTCTGCCGTGTCGTCTACGCTTCTTTTTTCGGTTCTGGTCACGTCACTCTTCAGGGCGGGCCGACAAAGGAGAAGAGCATGAAACAAACCGTCGCGGCGCTGGTCGCCAAAACGCTGGAAAGCGCGGGCGTAAAACGCATCTGGGGCGTCACCGGGGATTCCCTTAACGGCCTGAGCGACAGTCTTAATCGCATGGGCACTATTGAATGGATGCCGACGCGCCACGAAGAAGTCGCCGCATTCGCAGCGGGCGCGGAAGCGCACATCAGCGGTGAACTGGCGGTCTGCGCCGGCTCCTGTGGGCCAGGCAACTTACATCTGATCAACGGTCTATTCGATTGCCATCGTAACCGCGTTCCTGTTCTGGCGATTGCGGCACATATACCCTCCAGCGAAATCGGCAGCGGCTATTTTCAGGAAACCCATCCGCAGGAGCTGTTCCGCGAATGCAGCCACTACTGCGAACTGGTTTCGAACCCTGAGCAGCTCCCGCAGGTGCTGGGCATCGCGATGCGTAAAGCGATTCTGAATCGTGGTGTCTCGGTGGTGGTGCTGCCTGGGGATGTCGCGCTTAAACTGGCGCCAGAGAGCGCCAGCGCGGAATGGTATCCGCCACAGTTGCCGCAGGTCCTGCCACAGCCCGCCGAACTGGCGCAGCTGGCGCAGACGCTAAACGAAGCCAGCGATATTACGCTGCTGTGCGGCAGTGGCTGCGCCGGAGCGCATCAGGAGGTGGTGGCGCTGGCAGAAGCGCTGAAAGCCCCTATCGTCCATGCGCTGCGCGGCAAAGAACACATCGAATATGACAACCCTTATGATGTCGGCATGACCGGACTGATCGGTTTCTCATCCGGTTTCCACGCCATGATGAATGCCGGAACGCTGGTGTTGCTGGGCACGCAGTTCCCCTATCGCGCCTTCTATCCGGAAAAGGCTAAAATCATCCAGATTGATATCAATCCGGGCAGCCTTGGGTCACATTGTCACGTCGATCAGGCCTATGTCGGCGATGTGAAAAGCACACTGCAGGCGCTGCTGCCGCAGCTGACGCACAAAAGCGATCGCAGCCACCTCGACAGCGCGGTTAAGCACTATGGCGAGGCGCGCAAAAGTCTGGACGAGCTGGCGCAGCCCAACGACAAGCAGCCGATCCATCCGCAATATCTGGCACAGCAGATCAGCCACTACGCCAGTGATGACGCCATCTTTACCTGCGATGTCGGGACACCGACCGTCTGGGCGGCGCGCTATCTGAAGATGAACGGCAGACGTCGCCTGCTGGGTTCGTTTAACCACGGCTCAATGGCGAACGCGATGCCACAGGCGCTGGGCGCGCAGTCGATTGATCGCAATCGTCAGGTGGTGGCACTGTGTGGCGACGGCGGCTTCAGCATGCTGATGGGGGATTTTATCTCGCTGGCGCAACTGAAAATGCCGGTCAAACTGGTGATCTTCAACAACAGCGTGCTGGGCTTTGTGGCGATGGAGATGAAAGCGGGTGGCTATCTCACCGATGGCACCGAGCTGGAGAATCCTGACTTTGCCGCTATCGCCGAGGCCTGCGGTATCCGGGGTATCCGGGTGGAAAAGGCATCTGATCTCAATGGCGCGCTGGAGCAGGCGTTTGCCCACGATGGCCCGGTACTGGTGGATGTCATTACCGCCAAAGAGGAACTGGCGATGCCGCCGGAGATCAAAATGGAGCAGGCTAAAGGCTTCAGTCTCTACATGCTGCGCGCCATTATGAATGGTCGCGGTGATGAGGTGGTAGAACTGGCGAAAACCAACTGGCTGCGGTAAAACAGAGACTCCATCCAGGCGGGCGCGATGCCCGCCTTTTTTTTCTTCCGCCACGTTCAGGAGCATAGGGTGATCGATTTACGCAGTGATACCGTAACCCGGCCCAGCGCCGCCATGTTAAGCGCGATGATGTCTGCCGAAACCGGTGATGACGTCTACCGTGACGACCCCACCGTAAATGCGCTGGAGGCGGAAGCCGCACGGCTGAGCGGCAAAGCAGCGGCGCTGTTTTTCCCGACCGGCACCCAGGCGAATCTGGTGGCGCTACTCAGCCATTGCGAACGCGGCGATGAATATATCGTGGGTCAGCAGGCGCACAACTACAAATATGAGGCAGGCGGTGCGGCGGTGCTGGGCAGTATTCAGCCACAGCCGATTCTGGCCGCCGACGATGGCACCCTGCCGCTCGACGTAGTAGCGGCCGCCATCAAGCCGGACGATATTCACTTTGCCCGCACCCGTCTGCTGAGTCTGGAGAACACGCATCACGGTAAAGTCCTGCCGCTGGCGTATCTGGAACAGGCGTGGACCTTTACCCGCGAGCACCAGCTGGCGCTGCACATTGATGGCGCACGCATTTTCAATGCGGTAGTCGCGCAGCAGACCACGCTGGCGGCGATTGCCCGCTACTGCGACACCCTGACAATCTGTCTCTCTAAAGGTCTGGGCACGCCTGTCGGTTCTCTGCTGTGTGGCGACACGACGCTGATTGAGCGCGCACGTCGCTGGCGTAAAATGACCGGCGGCGGCATGCGCCAGGCCGGTATTCTGGCGGCGGCGGGTCTCTATGCGTTAGCACACAACGTGGCGCGGCTGCAGGAGGATCATGACAATGCCGCCTGGCTGGGACAGCAGTTGCATGAGCTGGGCGTCCAGGTCATCGATCAGCAGACCAACATGCTGTTTGTGGCGGTACCGGAAGCCCATGTCAAACCATTAGGTGAGTGGATGAAGGCGCGCGGGGTGTTAATCAGCGCAGGAACCCGCACCCGTCTGGTCACCCATCTGGATGCTGATCGTGCGGCACTGGCGCAGGTCGTTGCCCACTGGAAGACGTTTTTACAACAATGATCCGCTATTGCGCCGCGCCATATTTATCCAGTAGCGCGGCAGCTATCGCGGCGGTTTCTGCATCGGGCTGCCCGCGATAATCCGCAGGCCGGAAATGCATCTGAAACGCCGCGATTACCCTCTGCTGTTCACGCGCGCTCATCCCTGCCGTCACCGGATAGCCATAGCGCTGCAAACTTTCCAGTAGTGGCTCCACGGGCACCACCGCGTGCGGATCCTGACCCGCTAAATGAAACTGCACTTGTCCGGCATCGGGCCAGGCACCCATTCCGCGCTGGGCCAGCTGATGCCACGGAAAGAGTGGGCCGGGATCCTGCTTACGCTGCGGCGCGATATCACTGTGACCGACAATATTTTCCGGGGTGATGCCGTAGCGCTGTGCAATATCGCGCAGCAGCGCCTCCAGCGTGGTGATCTGCGCAGTGGTAAACGGCTGCCATTCAAGACCGGTCAGGGTCCGGCGATAACCCTGGTTTACCAGTTCGATACCAATCGATGTGTCATTGATGCGGCTGGCTCCGCGCCAGAAACTTGGCCCGGCATGCCAGGCGAGCTGCTGCTCCGGCACCAGTTGCCAGATAACGCCTTTACCGGCGCGCTGTGGCGGCTGGCGGGGGATCAGATAGTGGGCGCTGACTTCCCGATCGGTCAGGGTCGCCAGCGACGAAGAAAAATCTTCGGCGGTGTAGTGGATCACTATCACCTTCACCCGCGGTCGCGCGCCCTGCGCCGGATGCCGCAGATCGGCCCAATAGCCGTCACGGGATTCTATCCCGGACTGGCAGCCCGCCAGCAGCAGCGCCAGTATCAGCCACAGCCAACGTTTCAACGAATGATCACCGCCGTGCCGCTGACGCTTACCATCAGCATGCTGCTATCTTTGCCGACCGTTTCGTAGTCAATATCGATACCGACCACGGCGTTGGCGCCCAGCGCTTTTGCCTGCTCCTCCAGCTCTTCAAACGCGATCTCTCGCGCTTTGCGCAGCTCTTTCTCGTAAGCACCGGATCGGCCACCGACCACATCACGGATGCCAGCGAAAAAATCACGGAAGATGTTGGCACCCAGAATCGCTTCACCGGTGACGACGCCACAATATTCGCTGATGCTGTGACCTTCCAGCGTGGGGGTTGTTGAAAATTTCATCGCATTCTCCTTGTTGAAAACCGGGCTAAGGCTCTTTCGACTAAAAAGCACGGCTATACTCTATGCTAAAAAGGGCACCTTGCCAGAGAACCATAAGGAAATCGAGATGAGAAACAACGCGTTTGCGCTAATGATCCCGGCGGCCCTGCTGCTCAGCGCCTGTACCACCGTTGAGCCAGTGATTAAGGATAATGGCCCACGTACCGCACCGTGCATTGAAGGCGGTCCTGACCAGGTGGCCCAGCAGTTTTACGACCTGCGTATCGAACAGCCTACGCAGGGTCTGCCCGACAGCAATACCCTGGCAAAATATCGCCCTTACCTGAGTGATGCGCTGTACCACTCATTGCAGGCGGCCAGCGGCAGCAATGCAGGCGCACAGTGGCGCAATGGCGATCTCTTCTCCAGCCTGTCACAGGGTCCGACCGCCGCCAGCGTCGCTGATGCCTCCACCATTCCGAACCGCGATGCACGCAACATCCCGCTGCGGGTCGATCTGAGCCGCGACGGCAAGCAGTGGCAGGATGAAGTGCTGATGATCCATCAGGGCAGTTGCTGGGTGGTGGATGATGTGCGCTACATGGCCAACCCTGCGCATGCAGAGGGTGGCAGCCTGAGCCAGATGCTTGAGAAATCGAAAAAATAACCTCAGGCTTAACCGTTCAGAGAAGCGCAGTCGCCCCCGGGCGCTGCGCTTTTTTTATTTCCGCCGCCCGTCCCGCTGCAGCGCGCTGCCCCCAGGCAGTGCATGATATTGTGCTAAGCTTTTGCGGTTAGCCTGCTGTTTTACAAATTTTAACCCACCTTATTTGCATAACTATTCTGGTGACGTTAAAATCCGCGACACTAATAGCTATTCAAATCTGGCGCATGAGTATTCAACTAAACGCAATAAACTGCTTCTACGGTGCTCATCAGGCGCTGTTTGACATTAACCTTGAGTGTCCGCAAGGCGAGACCCTGGTACTGCTGGGTCCCAGCGGTGCGGGTAAGAGTTCGCTGCTGCGGGTGCTTAACCTGCTGGAGCAACCCCGTTCAGGTCAGTTGCAGATTGCCGGTAATCAGTTCGACTTCAGCCAGAAACCCTCCGATGCTGCGATTCGCGAACTGCGTCAGAACGTCGGTATGGTGTTTCAGCAGTACAATCTCTGGCCGCATCTTACCGTGCTGCAGAATCTGATTGAAGCGCCCTGCCGGGTACTGGGCCTCAGCAAAAGCGACGCCCGCGCCCGCGCCGACAAGCTGCTTGACCGGCTGCGCCTGACGCCCTACAGCGATCGCTTTCCGCTGCATCTCTCCGGTGGTCAGCAGCAGCGTGTGGCGATTGCCCGCGCGCTGATGATGGAGCCGCAGGTGCTGCTGTTCGATGAGCCGACTGCCGCGCTGGACCCTGAAATTACCGCACAGATTGTCAGTATCATTCGCGAGCTGGCCCAGACCCGCATTACCCAGGTGATTGTGACCCATGAAGTAGAGGTGGCACGTAAAACGGCCAGCCGCGTCGTCTATATGGAGAACGGTCACATTGTGGAACAGGGCGATGCCAGCCGCTTTACACAGCCGCAAACCGAGGCGTTTGCTCACTATCTTTCGCACTAAGTCAGGATGCTAAAAATGAAAAAAATGGTACTTGCTGCACTGCTTGCTGGTTTTAGCCTGAGCGCTACGGCGGCACAGACGATTCGTTTTGCGACCGAAGCCTCTTATCCTCCTTTTGAGTTTGTGGATGCGGACAACAAGATTCAGGGCTTTGATGTCGATCTGGCCAATGCGCTGTGTAAAGAGATTGATGCGACCTGCACCTTCACCAATCAGGCGTTCGACAGCCTGATCCCAAGCCTGAAATTCCGTCGTTTTGATGCGGTGATGGCGGGCATGGATATCACACCAGATCGTGAAAAACAGGTCCTGTTCACCAAGCCTTACTACGACAACTCCGCGCTGTTTGTTGCCCAGAAAGGCAAAGTCGCCAGCGTGGAAGCGCTGAAAGGCAAGCGGGTTGGCGTCCAGAACGGCACCACGCATCAGAAATACCTGACTGAGAAACACAGCGAAATCACCACCGTTCCTTACGACAGCTATCAGAATGCGGTGCTGGATCTGAAAAATGGCCGTATTGATGCTGTGTTCGGTGACACCGCAGTCGTCAACGAATGGCTGAAGCAGAATGCCGCGCTGGCTGCCGTTGGTGAGAAAGTCACGGACAAAGCCTACTTTGGTACCGGCCTGGGCATTGCGGTACGTACCGGTAACACCGATCTGCAGACCAAATTCAATGGCGCGCTGGATAAGATCAAAGCAGACGGCACGTACAAAACCATCTACAGCAAATGGTTCCAGCAGTAATCTCTGATGAATGAAATGATGACCCTCGCAAGCGCCGCCGGCATGACCGTCGGCCTTGCTGTTTGTGCTCTCATCGCTGGCCTGGTGCTGGCGATGATTTTCGCTGGCTGGGAGTCACTACGCCTGAAACCGCTGGCGTGGATTGGCACCGGCCTGGTGACGCTGATCCGTGGCCTGCCGGAAATTCTGGTGGTGCTGTTTATCTATTTTGGCGCCTCACAGCTGCTACTCACCCTCTCTGACGGCTTCACCCTGAATTTCGGCCTGTTTCAGTTACCGATTCAGGTTGAAATTGAAAACTTCGACGTCAGTCCGTTCCTGTGCGGTGTGATTGCGCTGGCGATGCTCTATGCCGCCTACGCCTCGCAAACGCTGCGCGGCGCGCTGAAAGCGGTGCCGATGGGTCAGTGGGAGTCGGGTCAGGCGCTGGGCATGAAAAAATCGGCCATCTTTCTCCGGCTGATTATGCCGCAGATGTGGCGTCACGCCCTGCCCGGTCTGGGCAATCAGTGGCTGGTGCTGCTGAAAGATACTGCGCTGGTCTCGCTGATTAGCGTCAACGATCTGATGCTGCAAACCAAAAGTATCGCCACCCGCACGCAGGAGCCGTTTACCTGGTTCCTGGTGGCGGCCGCTATCTACTTAGTGATCACGCTCTTCAGCCAGGCGGTGTTACGCCGCATCGAACTGCGCACCACCCGCTTTGAACGGGGGAACAGCTAATGCTGGCCTATCTGCCTGAACTCCTGAAAGGGTTGCATACCAGCCTGACGCTGACGGCAGCCTCGCTGGTCGTGGCCCTGCTGCTGGCGCTGCTCTTCACCGTGGTGCTGTCGCTGAAAACGCCGGTGTTCAACCCGCTGGTCAAAGGCTTTATTACGCTGTTTACCGGCACACCGCTGCTGGTGCAGATCTTCCTGATCTATTACGGTCCGGGACAGTTTCCCTCGATCCAGCAGATCCCCTGGCTGTGGCATTTACTGTCGCAGCCCTGGCTGTGCGCGATGCTGGCGCTGTCGCTGAACAGCGCGGCTTACACCACGCAGCTGTTTTACGGTGCGGTGCGTGCGATTCCTTCCGGACAGTGGCAATCGTGTGCCGCGCTCGGCATGAGCCGCAAAGATACCCTGCGCATTCTGCTGCCGTATGCATTTAAACGCGCCCTCTCCTCCTACTCCAATGAAGTGGTGCTGGTGTTCAAAGGCACCTCGCTGGCCTACACCATCACCCTGATGGAAGTCATGGGCCACGGCCAGTTGCTCTATGGCCGCACCTACGACATCACGGTCTATGCCGCGGCGGGTCTGGTTTATCTCTGCGTTAACGGTTTGCTGACGCTGATGATGCGGCTGATCGAAAAGCGCGCTCTGGCCTTCGAACGACGTAACTGATATCCGGGCGAGGCTCCTCGCCCTTTTCGCCTGAAAAATCACACTAATTGCATAAAAATGCATTTTATGGCAGGGTATCGCTTTCTCTGGCTGACCACATCACAGGAATCATAAAATGAAAAAATGGATTGTTGCCGCTGCGCTGGCTTCGCTGGCACTTACCGCCCAGGCAGCGGAAAAGATTCGCTTCGCCGCTTCAGCGACTTATCCGCCGTTTGAATCCCTGGATCGGGAAAATAACCTGGTGGGATTCGATATCGATCTGGCCAAAGCGCTGTGCCAGCAGATGAAAGCGGAGTGTACCTTTACCAACAATGCCTTCGACAGCCTGATCCCGTCACTGAAGTTCCGCCGCTATGACGCGGTGATTTCCGGCATGGATATCACCACTGAGCGCAGCAAGCAGGTCGATTTTACCCAGCCTTATTACGCTAACTCCGCCATCGTGATCGCCCGTAAAGGCCAGTTCAGCAGCTTTGCTGAGCTTAAGGGCAAACGCATCGGCGTGGAAAACGGCACCACTCACCAGAAGTACCTGCAGGATAAGCATCCGGAAGTGAAAGTGGTGGCCTATGACAGCTATCAGAATGCGATTCTGGATATGAAGAGTGGCCGGCTGGATGGCGTATTTGGCGACAGCGCGGTGGTGAATCAGTGGCTGAAGACCAATGCGGATCTCGCCACTGTCGGTGAACATGTTACGGATGCGGACTACTTTGGCACCGGTCTCGGCATTGCCGTGCGTAAAGGCAATACGGCGCTTCGCGATCAGTTCAATCAGGCGCTGAACGAACTGAAAGCCAACGGCAACTGGCAGCAGCTTAATCAGAAGTGGTTCCCGGAGTAATTACCGGCTGCGGCTGCCTCTGCCGATGCTTTCCCGGACTCGTGCTGACGGCGGGTTAACAGCGTCAGCACTTCAAAATGGGCAGTGTGGGGAAACATATCGAACAGTTGCACCTTCGTCACCTCATAGGCGCTCAGTCGGGCAATATCCTGCGCCATGGTCTGCGGATTGCAGCTTGAATAGAGCAGATAATCCGGAGCCATCTGGCTGAGATAGTCACACAGCGCCTCACCAATCCCACGACGCGGCGGATTAACCAGCACCAGCTGCGGCACCGCATCGCGTCCGGTCGCAAACGCCGTAGAATCCAGCGCCGCAAACTGCACTTTTTCCAGCCCCAGCATCTCAGCGGAACGTTGGGCGCATTTTATCGCCTCGGCGCTGATCTCAATGCCCGTCAGTTCCATCTCCGCTGTCGCGCAGTGCAGACCAAAACCGCCCACGCCGCAGAAGAGATCCCACATGCTGTTGACCGGCAGCGCCCTGACCCAGTCGCGCGCGGTGGCATAGAGTGCGCTGGCAACCTGCGGGTTGGTCTGGAAGAAGCTTTGCGGGCGGATCCACAGCGGCACGCCGTTGAAGTTCTCTGCCAGCGACTGCGCGGGCGTCAGCGCAATCTCCTCTTCCCCCTCCAGAATCGCCATATGCACCGGCTGAATATTGGCAGAGATCACCGCCAGCTGCGGCAATTGCTGTTGCAGCCACGGCAATGCGGCGCGCAGCTGTTCCAGTTTCGCGGTTGAGCGCAGGACAAAGCGCAGCATCACGCCGCCCTGCTGGCTTTCGGTTATCAGCAGGAATTTGAGTTCGCCGCGTTTGCGCGCCACGTTATAGGGCGTCAGTCCGGCTCGGGCGATAAAGGGCTTAAGTGCAGCAAAAACCGGCTGGAAGCTGGCGGGATAGAGCGGACAATCGCACAGATCCACAGCTTCACCATCACGATGGATTAATCCCAGCACCGGACGCTCGACGCTGCCACTCACCACCATTTTGGCTTTATTACGAAATGCCTGCTGCGGTGAGGTGACCGGCGGCAACCAGGCAGTGACCGGCTGCTCAGCCAGTAACTGTTCCAGCAGCGACTGTTTGTCGTTCAGCTGAGTGGGATAGGGTTTTTCCAGCCACTGACAGGAGCGGCAACGGTTAGCGTCATAAAGCGCGCAGTGCATGGTAAAGCCTTAACGATCGGGTCGGGCGGAGCGCGATTGTATCATCGCTTCCTGAAAAAAGCGCGGCTGCTGGCAGGCAGAAACAGCAGCAGGAGCACCAGCAGATCGGGGATTTTCTGCGACAGGGTATGGTGGATAATCTGGACGTTGTTGTCGCCATCAATGCTGAAAATCTCAGGGTAGATCCAGCCCAGCGAGGCGACCAGCATATAGCTGAGCACAATCACCTGCGTCGCCACATAGCCCCAGCGTCCACGGTTACTGCCGCGCATCAGGGTAAAGGCGCAGCGCAGTTCGAACAGGAAGATCAGCTGGCTGGCGACAAAGATGAGTGTCGCGTCCCAGGACTGGGCGCTGCGGTGAACAAAGTTGGCGAGTTCGCTGTAACCCAGCTCGTTTGCCAGCATCAGGACGCTCAGGCAGCGGGTCGCAATAATAGCAATGCCCGCAACCGTCACCGGAACCGGCGCGATTGAAAGCGTGGCACTGCTTTTGAAGATTTCTGACATAGTCCGTGACTCCACCTGATCGAAAAACGGGCCGGTCAGACCGGCCCGTTAATATAGTGGCAAAGGTTACGGATTTCAGCCACGTTTAGCTTTCTGAATATCGCTTAAACGTTGTTTTTCTTCGTGTGCCATCACCCGCCAGGCGATAAAACCGACTAAACCGACCACAAACAGGATTAATGAAGCCAGCGCATTGATTTCCGGGTTAACGCCGCGTCGCACGGTGGCGAAGATCGCCATCGGCAATGTGGTGGCACCCGGCCCGGTCACAAAGCTGGCAATCACCAGATCGTCGAGTGACAGGGTAAATGCCAGCAGCCAGCCGGTCACAATAGCCGGTGCAATCATCGGCACGGTAATCACAAAAAAGACCTTCAGCGGCGTTGCGCCTAAATCCATCGCCGCCTCTTCGATGGAGCGGTCCAGCTCACGCAGACGCGAGTTAATCACCACGGCCACATAGGCGGTACAGAAGGTGACGTGGGCCAGCCAGATGGTCAGCATGCCGCGTTCGCTCGGCCAGCCAAAGGCGTTACCCATTGCCACAAACAGCAACAGCAGCGACAGTCCGGTGATGACGTCGGGCATCACCAGCGGCGCGGTCAGCATAAAGGCAAAACCGTTGTGGCCGCGGAAGCGACCAAAGCGCACGATAATCACCGCCGCCAGCGTGCCCAGCACCACCGCCATGGTGGCGGAGAGACCGGCAATGCTCAGACTCAGCAGCACGGCGTCAATCATCGCGCTGTCCTGGAAAAGCACCCTGTACCAGTGGAACGAGAAGCTCTCCCACACCGTCACCAGCGGTGAGCTGTTGAAGGAGTAAACCACCAGCAACAGCATCGGCGCATAGAGGAACAGGAAGCAGCAGATCAGAATGCCGGTACGCCAGGGTGAGCGAATGGTTGGCAAATTATTCATGCCTTCTCTCCCATTTCACGGTTTTGATGCTTATGGAACCAGATTATCGGCAGAATCAGGATCAGCAGAATGATAACCGCCAGCGCGGAGGCCACCGGCCAGTCGCGGTTGTTAAAGAACTCCTGCCACAGGATACGGCCAATCATGATGCTGTCCGGGCCACCCAGCAGTTCAGGGATCACGTACTCCCCCACCGCCGGGATAAACACCAGCATCGATCCGGCGATAATGCCCCCTTTGGTCAGCGGGACAATCACGCTGAAAAAGGTCTTCAGCGGACGCGCGCCCAGGTCCAGTGAGGCTTCCACCAGCGAGTAATCAATACGGGTCAGCGCGGTGTAGATTGGCAGCACCATAAACGGCAGATAGCAGTAGACGATACCGATATAGACCGCTGTATTGGTGTAGAGGATCACCAGCGGATGATCGATCACACCCAGCCACAGCAGAAACCGGTTCAGAATACCGTTGTTGTTAAGCAGCCCCATCCAGGCGTAGACGCGCACCAGAAATGAGGTCCACGACGGCAGGATCACCAGCAGCAGCAGAATGGTGCGCATAGATGGCTTGCTGTGCGCCACGGCCCACGCGAGCGGGTAGCCAATCAGCAGACAGATTACCGTGGAGATCGCCGCCACTTTCAGCGACTGCAGATAGGCATCGACGTAGAGCGGATCGTCGGTCAGCGTCAGGTAGTTGCCGAAATTGAGCACAATGCTGAACTGGTCATCAGCCCAGCTCACCAGCTCGGTGTAGGGGGGAATCGCACGCGCAATGTCCGCGAAGCTGATCTTCAGCACCGTCAGAAACGGCAGCAGAAACAACAGCACCAGCCAGACATAAGGCAAGGCGATCACCAGCTTGCGGCCATGCTGCATTTTTATCCGCGTGGCCCAGCGTTGCAGCGGGGTGCCGACCAGTCGGGCAGGCGCTTTGGCGCGTTGGAAAATCTGGCTCATAGCCGCTCCTTAAACCGTCAACACCACGCAGCTGTCGCTTTCCCAGCAGAGGCGGACTTCATCACCCCAGGTCGGCAACCCTTTGCGGTAGCGATGCGCGTTTTGCAACTGTGCGCTGATCATCTGTCCGCTGTGCAGACGGACATGGAAAATAGAGAGGTCGCCGAGATAGGCGATGTGGACCACTTCACCCACCGCAAAGTTACAGCCATCGGCAGGCACCTCATCGCACAGCATCACTTTTTCCGGGCGCAGTGCGACATGGACCGGAACGTTATCTACCACCGAGACATCGGAGTCGACTTTCAGCGGATGCATCAGGCCGGGACTGTCGATCACCAGGCCATCCGCCTGACGTTCACGCAGTAAGCCTTCGAAAACGTTAACCGAACCGATAAATTCCGCGCTATAGCGGCTGGTAGGATGCTCGTAGATCTCCTCCGGTTCACCAATCTGCACGAACTTGCCGCGATTCATAATCGCGATACGGCCCGCCATGGTCATCGCCTCTTCCTGGTCGTGCGTCACCATCACGCAGGTAGCGCCAACACGCTCCAGAATATCGACCACTTCCAGCTGCATCCTGTCGCGCAGCTTCTTGTCCAGTGCCCCCATCGGCTCATCCAGTAGCAGCAGTTTTGGCCGTTTCGCCAGGCTGCGGGCCAGCGCCACACGCTGACGCTGACCACCGGAGAGCTGGTGCGGTTTGCGTTTAGCAAACTCCTGCATATGCACCAGCGCCAGCATCTCTGCTACCCGGCTGGTGATCTCCCCTTTCGGCAGCCGATCCTGTTTCAGACCAAAGGCGATATTCTGCTCCACCGTCATGTGGGGAAACAGCGCGTAGGACTGGAACATCATGTTGATCGGGCGCTGATAGGGAGCAACGTGAGACAGATCCTGGCCATCCAGCACAATCTGCCCGCTGGTTGGCGGCTCAAAACCGGCCAGCATGCGCAGCAGCGTTGATTTACCACAGCCCGATGCGCCCAGCAGGGCAAAGATCTCACCTTTATAAATAGTCAGGCTGACATCATCCACGGCGTGTTGCCCGTCAAAGGATTTGGTCAGATTGCGAATTTCCAGCAGTGGCGTTAACGCCTTTGCGGTTTTATTTTGAGGACGGGGAATGGCATCGTTCACAAAGGTTCTCTCCGGAGCCAGGCGGAACATGGCGACAAAATTTGCCGCTAAAAATGGCACAACAGAGGCCGACACCGCGCCTCTGTTGCTGATGCATGACAGGTCAATCCGTTAAGGACGAATTACTTACCACTTTTTACTTTAGTCCATGCGCGCGTACGCACACGATCCAGTTTTGGATCCTGGACTTTCAGCACAAACAATTTCGACATCGCTTCAGGCGTCGGGAAGATACCCGGGTTGTTGCGGACGTCGGCATTGATCAGCGGCAGCGACGCTTTGTTGCCGTTGGCGTAGTTCATTTTGTTGGAGACATCGGCGATCACTTTCGGATCCATGATGTAGTTCAGCCAGGCGTAAGCACCATCGAGGTTTTTCGCATCTTTCGGGATCGCCATCATATCGAAGAAGGCCAGTGCGCCCTCTTTCGGTACGCTGTAGCCCAGATGCACGCCATTTTTCGCCGCATCAGCACGGTTTTTCGCCTGCAGAATATCGCCCGACCAGCCAATGGCGACGCAGATATTACCGTTGGCCAGATCGTTGATGTACTGCGACGAATGGAAGTAGCGGATATTCGGACGCAGTTTCAGCAGCAGGTCAGTGGCCGCGCCGGAATACTCTTTGGCATCAGAGGTGTTAGGATCTTTGCCCAGATAGTTGAGCACCGTGGCGAAAATCTCTTCTGGGGCATCCAGGAAGGAGACGCCGCAGCTTTTCAGCTTCTCCAGGTTTTCCGGCTTCAGCACCAGATCCCAGCTGTTGACCGGCGCATCGGCGCCCAGTGCGGCCTTGACCTTGTCGACGTTGTAGCCGATACCGGTAGTGCCCCACAGATAAGGAATGGCATATTTATTACCCGGATCGTGCTGCGCCACTTTTTCCATCAGCGCCGGATCGAGGTTTTTGTAGTTAGGCAGTTTGCTCTTATCCAGCGGCTGGAATACCCCGGACTGCAGCTGACGCGCCAGGAAGCTGGAGGATGGCACCACCACATCATAGCCGGTGCTGCCCGCCATCAGTTTGCCTTCCAGGACTTCGTTAGAGTCAAACACATCGTAGACCACTTTGATGCCGGACTGCTTTTCAAAGTTCGGCACCGTATCTGGCGAAATATAATCGGACCAGTTGTAGACGTGCAGCGTTTTATCTTCCGCCATGCTGCTGGCCGATGCGGCCATCAGCGCAGCAGCTACCACAGCTGACAGCCATTTCTGACGTGAGTTGAACATATTTTTCCATCCTCCTGAGCGGGTCATTACAACGCTGCAAACCAGAGATCCCTGCATTGCGTTCTGTACAAGACGTCAGTGACACAATGAATCATTATTCAGCGGGAGTTTAATAGCAAAAACCTATAGCTGAGGCGCAGTTACGCGCCTGTTACAGCCCCGCAAGCATAGCCCCCCCGGTCAGGCTTCACCAGACCCCAGCGTAAAAAACGCCTGAAAGCGATATTTTATGCATGTTTGAGCTATGAGGTTCGGCTTTGATGGCATAAACCACGACTAATATCTGGCGTTAAAGGGCAAAATGCAGAATAAAAAATTATCGCGGCAGCGGATGGCGGGCATAAAAAAGCCGTCTCAGGGACGGCTTAGTGTGTGACCATGTCGGGCTTAGTGCAGCACAGAATGAACGCTGGTCACCGGAACGTGCTCTTCTTCTTCGCCCACGATTAACAGATTGTTGGCAAAGGCTTCCAGGATCACCATCGAGATCTGCTCTTCACTCTGTTTCATAAAGTGCGAGAACTGACCAAAGGTTAACCCGGCGGTGGTAATCATTGACTGACAGACAATGAGTTTCGGCAGATTATCATCCTGAATGTCGATAAATGCTTTCACCGTCAGCGAACTGGCATTGATCTGCGACAAATCGCCAACCAGTGGAATCAGCGCCGTCGGCTTCACTTCAGCCAGCGCCGAAAACAGAATGACGTTGTCGACCAGATCGATTTTGGCGTCAAACACCCCATCGAAGTTTTGCATGTGCGGCAGATGAAGTGCCTGACAGGCATCGCATTCGAACCAGGTGATATTTTGCTGATCCAGCCAGCGACGCAGCAGGTCGATATCCGGAACGACAAGAGAATCCATCGTAAAATCCCAGTGGGGTGATAAACAGGCGACTTAGCTTACGGAAAAATGCGCGACGATGCCATGAAAACCGCTGAAAAGCGCGTGTCAGCCAGCGGTTTTAGGACGGAGCCCGGGGATGGCCTGCTGCTCAATCCGCTCGATCATCAGGGCGGCGATGTTAAGGTCACTGCTGGTTTCAATGCCTTCAAGACCGGGCGAGGCGTTAACTTCCATCACCAGCGGGCCGCGATGGGCGCGCAAAATATCGACGCCCGCCACTTCCAGCCCGAGCGTGGCCGCCGCTTTCACGGCGATCTGGCGCTCCTGTTGCGTAATGACGACGGGATAAGCTTTGCCGCCGCGATGCAGATTAGAGCGAAAGTCGCCCTCTTTCGCTACCCGCTCAATCGCTGCCACCACCTGATTGCCAATCACCAGACAGCGAACATCACGACCCTGCGCTTCTTTAATAAACTCCTGCACCAGAATATGGGCATTCAGGCCGCGAAAGGCATCGATAACGCTTTCTGCCGCCTGCCGCGTCTCCGCCAGCACAACGCCAATGCCCTGGGTGCCTTCCACCAGCTTGACCACCAGCGGCGCACCGCCGACCAGAGCGATCAGATCAGCGGTGTCATCGGGTGAGGAGGCAAAGCCGGTAACCGGCATGTCGATGCCTTCCCGTGCCAGCAGCTGCAGCGAGCGCAATTTGTCACGGGTGCGGGTAATGGCGGCGGACTCATTCAGCGGATAACTGCCGCACATCTCAAACTGTCGCAGCACGGCCGTGCCATAAAAAGTGATAGGGTTGCCGATGCGCGGGATAACCGCATCAAAATGGCCCAGCGGTTCACCACAGTAGTGAACCGCCGGTGAGGCGGGATTAATATTCATATAGCAGGAGAGCGGATCGATGATCTGAACCTGGTGGCCGCGCGCGGCGGCCTCCTCACGCAGTCGCCGACTGGAGTAGAGCGTCTCATCACGTGACAGGATAGCTATCTTCATCGCTGCTCTCCCTTACTGGCTTAACGCGTGGCCCAGCCCTGCTGATGCAGATAATCGAGCATAAACGGACGCGTCTCTTTAATGATCAGGCGCTGGATCAGCTCACTCCAGGTTTCGCTGCGCTGGTTGCTGTCGCGCTGCTGATAATAGAGCTCTGTGCGACTATCGTATTCGGCCAGTACCGCCGGATCCAGCGGCTGATAGCGGTTCTCATGCACCAGCATCGCGTGCGGCATACGCGGTTTGACGTCCGGCTTTGACTCCGGATGACCCAGGCAAAAACCAAACAGCGGCAGGACAAATTTCGGCAGGCCCAGCAGTTCTGTCACTTCCGCGATGCTGTTACGAATTCCGCCGATAAAGACGCCGCCCAGATCCAGCGATTCCGCTGCGACCATAGCATTCTGACCCATCAATGCGGTATCGACGCAGCCCAGCAGCAACTGCTCAGCACGACCCAGCTGCGCATCAGGGCAAATCTGCAGGTGGCGATTAAAGTCAGCACAGAAGATCCAGAACTCAGGCGCATCCGCGACCCAGGTCTGTCCGCCCGTCAGCGTCACCAGCTTGTCGCGCAGCGCTTTATCGGTGATACGGATAATGGAAGAACACTGTAAAAAACTGGATGTGGACGCCGATTGCGCCGCAGTAATAATCGCTTCACGCTGTGCTTCGCTGACCGGCTGGTCAGTAAAGGCGCGGATTGAACGATGGCTGCACAGTAAATCAATGGTCGGTGTCATAAAGTCTCCAGCAATATTATCTTTTTTTGTCAGTTTGATTGAACAGCTGTGGTGCTATCGCTTTCGCGGTGCGCCACATTAACAGCCAGGCAGCAGGCAGCATCAGAACCACGCCAGCAATGAACAGCACAGTCGCCAGCGTTTTCACGTCCGCCAGGTCTGGCAGCGGAAGCCAGTGGTTGATTAGCAGCAGCGCGGCCACGATTAACAGGCCGCCAGCCGCCTCCAGCACCACCACAAATCGGGGTAATCTGGCTACACTCTGCATGATATCCTCCTGCCTTAGCGGCTGACTGAGCGTCAATTATGGTCAACAACCCAAAAATTGCGCGGGTTACACGGCTGCCGGCGCGAAAAGCCTCTGATTCAGAGGCTTCCTGACCGGTCAGCAATAGCGTGCGGGCATCAGACTAACAGGCAAATCCTGCTTTCCTTAAGCGATACGAGCGGGCATCATGGTTGCCATTCTCTGTTTCATTGTGTGATACACATCACATAATAGTCGCTGCAAGGAGTTCTCAATGATTGCTGTTATTTTTGGTCGTCCGGGCTGTCCCTACTGTGTGCGTGCCCATGAACTGGCCGACAAGCTGACCGCTGAACGTGATGATTTTAGCTACCAGTATGTCGATATTAACGCAGAAGGCATTACTAAAGCCGACCTGGAAGCGAGCGCCGGTAAACCGGTCAGCACCGTGCCACAGATTTTCGTCGACGAAAAACATATCGGTGGCTACACCGAGTTTGCGGCCTGGACCAAAGAGAATCTGGGATTTGCCGCGTAAGCGCTGATAGCCGGAATGAAAAAGGCGAGCCAGGATTTTCCTGTCTCGCCTTTTTGCGCTCTGCCTGACACCCACCGCCCAACACTGTTTAATTGAGTGAGGCCATCACTATCTGCATCAACCGTACCAGCAAAGCCCCGCAGCCTGCCCAGAACAGCGCGCTGAGGCTCCATGCGACCACAAAGAGTGCGTTGCTGTGGATAAACAGGCTGCTGTTTAACAGCAGTGCTGCCAGTAACGTTCCCCATAGCCCCATCAGCAGGGTGCTTTTTAGCGGGCTTTCTACCTGCACCAATGCCATCACGATACCGGGCAACATAAAGAGCAGTAATTCGGGCTGACCACGAAGCGGGCCGGGACCGACCTGCCAGAAATGACAGGTAAAGACAAACACCAGACTGTACAACACCACGCCGCACAGGCGGGTAGTCCAGAGATAAGAACGCTGCGGCATACCACCCCACTGATTAAAAGTAACCCCGACAATAACCTGCTGATAACCCTGATGCGTTCAGATGGAAATAAAAAGAAACAGTTCGCTGTGGCAACGAATGAAAACAGCCAATGGCTGTGAAAGATATTTGTGATTAGAATAGCGCCGCGGTAAAGGTTCCATTTGCAGTACTGATGCAACAGCACCTCAACGGCCTGCTCACGATAGCGAAAAACAGGCTACTCTTCAATAGGTTACATGTAAACAAGAAGTTAAACAGTGAATATTAACGTCGCAGGATTGTTAAGCGGAAATGACATTTTGTTATTGTTTGTCGTTTTAGCGCTCGGCCTCTGTCTGGGTAAGTTGCGTCTGGGCTCGGTTCAGCTGGGAAATTCGATTGGCGTATTAGTGGTTTCGCTCTTATTAGGCCAGCAGCACTTTACGATCAATACCGATGCATTGAGTCTGGGCTTTATGCTGTTTATTTTTTGTGTCGGCGTCGAAGCGGGTCCCAACTTTTTTTCCATTTTCTTTCGCGACGGCAAAAACTATTTCATGCTCGCCATCGTCATGGTGGTCAGCGCACTGTTGCTGGCGCTGGGACTGGGCAAACTCTTTGGCTGGGATATCGGTCTCACCGCCGGCATGCTGGCCGGGTCGATGACCTCAACGCCGGTGCTGGTCGGAGCGGGCGATACCCTGCGGCAAAGCATCAGCGATCCAAAGCAGCTTGGACTGATGCAGGATCAGCTGAGCCTCGGTTATGCCGTGACCTATCTGATAGGCCTGGTCAGTCTGATTTTCGGCGCACGTTATCTGCCCCGTCTGCAACATCAGGATCTGCCCACCTGCGCTCAGCAGATCGCCCGGGAACGCGGTCTGGATGCGGACAGCCAGCGCAAAGTTTTCCTGCCAGTGATCCGCGCCTATCGCGTCGGTCCGGAACTGGTGGCATGGAGCGGCGGCAAAAACCTGCGCGAACTGGGTATCTATCGTCAGACCGGTTGCTACATTGAGCGCATCCGCCGCAACGGTATTCTCGCCAGTCCCGATGGTGATGCGGTGTTACAGCTCGGCGATGATATCTCGCTGGTGGGCTATCCCGATGCTCACGCCCGGCTCGACCCCAGCTTCCGCAACGGCAAAGAGGTTTTTGACCGCGACCTGCTGGATATGCGCATCGTCACTGAAGAGATCGTGGTGAAAAACCACAATGCGGTAAACAAACGCCTCAGCAAGTTAAACCTCACCGATCACGGCTGCTTCCTGAACCGGGTGATACGCAGTCAGATTGAGATGCCGATCGACGACAGTATCATGCTGAACAAAGGTGATGTGCTGCAGGTCAGCGGCGAGGCACGACGAGTGAAAAGCGTGGCGGATCGCATTGGCTTTATCGCGATTCACAGTCAGATGACCGATCTTTTAGCCTTCTGCGCCTTCTTTATCGTGGGTCTGATGATTGGTCTGATCACCTTCCAGTTCAGCAATTTCAGTTTTGGTATTGGTAACGCCGCGGGCCTGCTGTTCGCCGGTATCATGCTCGGCTTCCTGCGCGCCAACCATCCAACCTTTGGTTATATTCCGCAGGGCGCGCTCACTATGGTGAAAGAGTTCGGTCTGATGGTGTTTATGGCGGGAGTGGGATTGAGTGCCGGTAGTGGCATTAATCACGGCCTGAGCAGCGATGGTGCGCTGATGCTGCTGTGCGGCCTGCTGGTCAGCCTGATTCCGGTGATCATCTGCTATCTGTTTGGTGCTTATGTGTTGCGGATGAACCGCGCCCTGCTGTTTGGCGCCATCATGGGCGCACGTACCTGCGCACCGGCCATGGAGATTATCAGTGATACGGCACGCAGCAATATCCCGGCGCTGGGCTATGCCGGGACCTATGCCATCGCCAACGTGTTGCTGACGCTGGCGGGAACGCTGATTGTGATTATCTGGCCGATATTGCCCCTATAAAATTTTTTTGCCTGCGTCCAGAACTTTATTGTTAAGGGATAGTCATAATAAGTGCCACTGCTTTTCTTTGAAATCCCCAAATTGTGGAGCCCGCTGGTCTTTTTCCCGGCGGGTTTTTTTATGCCTTTTTTTCGTCCCTGCCCGTCATTCCCCGCCTGATTCGCAACTGCAAGTGTCATAAAACTTAAACCGTTACACAACTCAACGGCAGATTAAGAGCCTTTCTATAGACGAACAAAACGGTAAAAAGCAGGATAGACCGCTGTTTAGTTAGCAATTTGTGCTGACTGATTGGGTGAGCGTGCTGTCGCTGACCGTTTTTTTTGCCGCTGTTATCGGGCCGGGCTGGCGGGATGCTGCCAGCTGCCGTTAACCGGACTGTCTGCTGAGGAATTTATCCCGAAATGGAAGAGCTGAACCATTCACTGTTTACTGCCATTAATGCCACACCGGCTTCACCCGCCTGGTTACTGCAGCTGGCGACGTTTTTTGCCAAAGATCTGATCGCCATCGTGCCGCTGTTAATCGTAGCGATGTGGCTCTGGGGACCGCGCGATCAGGTGTCTTCGCAGCGGGTACTGGTACTGAAAACCGGTATGGCGCTGATCTATGCGCTGGCGATCTCCTGGTCTGTGGGCCAGCTGTTACCGCATCCCCGCCCTTTCGCTATCGGTTTTGGTTATCAGTTCCTGCATCACGCCGCCGATGACTCCTATCCCAGCGATCACGGCACCACGATCTTCACCTTTGCGCTGGCCTTTATCTTCTGGCATCGCCTCTGGTCAGGTGTGGTTCTGATGGTGGCCGGTTGCGCTATTGCCTGGTCACGGGTCTACCTTGGCGTTCACTGGCCAATGGATATGCTGGGCGGGTTCCTGGTGGGTCTGCTGAGCTGTCTGGCTTCGCATCTGGCGTGGCAGTTCTATGGCGAGCGGATGCTGGCGGTAATCAATCCACTCTATCGGTCGCTGTTTGCCGTGCCGATTCGCAAAGGCTGGACGCAGGATTAAAAAAGGGACGCGTTAGCGTCCCTGAAGCTGTCGGAAAAAAACTGCACCTGACAGCGGTGAGATCGAGCCTGCGCAGGGAACTGGGTCAGATCGGAAAGACGCAAAAACCGCCATCCATGGCATGCTCGGCCCGCGCCATCCCTGGCGCGGGATGCTTTCCTCTTCTGACCCAGCTCCCTGCGCGCTGAGCTAATGCGTTGCGGTTAGATCCTGTTTTAGAAACAGTGCTCGTCTGAGAGGAACATATCAGCGTCCCTGCTTACTTATGAAAACCACTTCCCGAACCAGCCATTGAATTTCATCATCACGAAATCAATCATCCGGCTGAAGAACCCGCCTTCCGGCACATCCTGCATCACCACCAGCGGCCGCTGCTCAATGGTTTTCCCGTCCAGCTGGAAATCGATGGTGCCGACCACCTGATTCTTCTTCAGCGGAGCTTCCAGCTGCGGCGTAGTGAGTCTGAAACTCGCCTTCAGATTCTTCATCTGCCCTTTAGGGATGGTCAGCGCAGCATCTTTCGCCACGCCCAGATTGACCTGGCTGCGATCACCGAACCAGACCCGCTGCTGCGCAAACGGCGCATCCGCTTTAATCGGCGTGACCGTTTCAAAGAAACGGAAGCCCCATGTCAGCAGCTTTTCACTTTCGCGGAAACGAATCGCGTCGCTGGCGGTGCCCAGCACCACCGAGATCAGACGCATATCCCCTTCGGTTGCTGAAGCGACCAGGTTATTCCCCGCGCCTGAGGTGTGGCCGGTTTTGACGCCATCAACCTTGAGATTGGTGCTCCACAACAGGCGGTTGCGGTTGATCTGGCGAATATTATTGAAGGTGAACTCTTTCTCTTTATTCAGCGCGTACTCTTCAGGCACATCGCGGATCAGCGCCTGAGCAATCAGCGCCATGTCACGCGCGGTGCTGTACTGTCCTTCTGCATCCAGACCATGCACCGTCATAAAGTGGGTATTCTGCAGTCCCAGCGCCTTCACGTAGTTGTTCATCAGGCCGATAAACGAATCCTGACTGCCCGCCACATAATCCGCCAGCGCAATACAGGCGTCATTGCCGGACTGGATCACGATTCCCTTATTCAGCTCATGCACCGGAATCCGATCGCCCGGCTTGAGGAACATCAGCGACGAGCCGCGCAGCTTAGGGTTGCCGGTGGCCCAGGCATCCTGTCCGACGGTAACCAGGTCATCCGGCTTGATTTTGCCCGCTTTAATCGCCTGACCCACAACATAGCTGGTCATCATTTTAGTCAGACTGGCGGGGTCGAGGCGCTGATCGGCACTGGATTCGGTTAACACCTTACCGCTGGCGTAGTCGATCAGAATCCACGCTTTAGCATCAATGCCTGGCGCGGCGGGAGCCTGCTCAGCAAAAACGCTGACGGGGGCAAGAATCAGTAATGAAGTGGCAGCAAGGTGCCGCAGGCGAGATGTGAAGCGAGTGTTTGTCATGGGCTTGGCCGGATTGTCCTTGTTAAATCGAAATTCCAGGGGCAGAAAATTCTCACTCAAACGCTAACCCTTGACGGCAGCGAAAAAAACCGTCGAATCGTAAAGTTTTTTAGAGTTTAGTAGAGTAACCCTGGCATAAGTGCCGCGCGCGTGCCGCTTTTCCCCGATTCTGTCGCTATGAAAACTGCGTGAAATTCCGATTTTTCGCAGAAGAGTTAAGCCCGTCACAAATATCAGTTAACCTGAACGCCAGTCAGCCGAGGAGACCGACCATGGACTTAGCCCTTTTTGATCTGGATGAAACACTCATTTGTGAAGACAGCACCAGCCTGTGGCTGCGCTGGCTGGTATCACAGGGATTCGCCCCCAGTGAACTGATTGATCAGGAACAGGCATTAATGAGCCAGTACTATGCCGGTACGCTGTCGATTGAAGAGTATATGAATAAAACACTCTCCCCCCTGGCGGGCATGGCCACGCTTACCGTTGAAGGCTGGGTGCGCCGCTTCATTCACCGCGACATCATGCCACGCGTTTATCCTGCGGCCCGCGAGCGGATTGAGTGGCACCGGGCGCGTGGCGACAAGGTCATGATCATCTCCGCCAGCGGCGAGCATCTGGTGGTGCCGATTGCAGAAAAGCTGGGTGCCTGCGGCGCGCTGGCGATTGGCGTTGAAATCGTGGACGAGCGCTACAGCGGCAACACTTACGGCACCATGACCTATAAAGAGGGCAAAGTCACGCGACTGGGTGACTGGAAAGCGCTGCAGCAGGACGAGGCCTTTGACCGCACCTGGGCCTACAGCGATTCGATGAACGACCTGCCGCTGCTGGAACAGGCCGATCATGCCCATGTCATCAACCCTGACGAACAGTTACACAAGGAAGCGTTAAACCGCGGCTGGCAGGTTTATCACTGGGCGCGCTGACTCCGAGCTTATTCCATCAGGCGTAACTGTTGCTGGCAGCCTGGACACGGACAGCGCGGCACAACCGAAACGGACACGTAGTCCGTGAGGATTACTCGCTGCGCTCGCCCCTTCAGGGCCGCCCTGACGGGCGTTCAGGTTGCTAAAGCAGCCTGTGTGAGCACTGCCCTGGCCCAGACTGACCAATAAAATAGCCCGGGGACAGGCTCTTAGCCGCGGGACGCACCAGCGTCCTGCGCTAATCCCACTTTCAGCAGCTTGCCATTGGCCTCATCGGTCAGCACATAGAGCCAGCCATCCGGCCCCTGACGCACATCGCGAATGCGCGCCTTCTGATCGTCCAGCAGACGCTGCTCTTCCACCACTTTCTCGCCGTTGATACTCAGACGAATCAGGTTTTTCTCTTTCAGAGCGCCGATAAACAGCGAGTTTTTCCACTGCGGAAAACGGGCGCTATTGTAGAACGCCATGCCGCTGATGGCCGGAGAATCCTTCCAGTGATAAAGCGGCGCTTCGGTACCCGCAACCTGTGTGCCTTGTGACTCCGGCACTTTGTCACCGCTATAGTCAATGCCGTAGGTTGCCAGCGGCCAGCCGTAATTCTTGCCCCGCTCCATGATATTCACTTCATCGCCGCCGCGCGGGCCATGTTCATTTTCCCATATCTTGCCGGTCCAGGGGTTAAGCGCCAGCCCCTGCGGATTACGCAAACCATAGGCCCAGATCTCTGGCCGTGCGCCGCGCTGTTTCGCAAACGGGTTATCGTCCGGCACGCTACCATCGGCGTTGAGCCGTAACAGTTTGCCCTGCAGCTTATCGAGATCCTGCGCAGCGCTGCTGGCAAAGTTATCGCCGAAGGCGATCCAGAGATAGCCCTGGGTATCAAACGCCAGCCGGGTACCGATGTTGTTGCCGCTGGAGAGCATCGGCGTCTGCCGAATCACCTCGCGGAAATCGCTGAGTTGCCGGTTATCCTTGCTCAGCGTACCAACGCCTACCACCGCGCCCGCTTTGCCACTGCTGTTCGCTTCGGTATAGCTAAGCCAGACGCGACGACTGGTGGCAAAATCGGGTGCCAGCACCACGTCCAGCAGGCCACTCTGCCGTTCTGCCCAGACCTTTGGCACGCCCTGGATCGGCTGCGACAGGCCGCTCTCCGGGCTCCAGCTGCGCAGTTGTCCGCTACGTTCGGTAATCAGCAGCGTTTTGTTGTCGGGTAGGAAGGCGACGGACCATGGATGTTGTAACTTATCCTGTAATACCTCGACCTTTACGTCGGCGGCAAACAGGGGGGCGGTACAGAACAGGGAGCCACTTAACAACAAGGCAGTTGAGAAACGGGCCATAACGATCTCCTGACGGGATAGAATGCCCTTAAGCGTAGTCAGCCCCTCTGCAATGATGTTGAGGATTTACAAAAGATTAATCAGGGCGACAGCGCTCTGCTGTCGCCCGTCAGAGTCAGGGCGCGTTAAAACTTACCGTGTCACGCACCATCGTATCGATACCAGGCTTCAGCTCGTCAAAGGTGATCGGCGTATTGCTGTTACTGACCGTTTTGCCAAAGGCTTTGCGAACCACCCGGATCATCGGTTTGCCCGTCACCGCATCGCTGGCTTCTATCTCCAGAAACAGTTCGCTGTTCTGAGTACGATGCCCTGACGCCGCCATGGTGCTGGCAACGACCGCGGCAACCGGTACCACTTCATAAAACTGCACGCCCTGATTTTCTGCTGACACGGCGGTAATGGCGGCCCTTACCTTCAGAGTATGCGGCGTAGCCTGATTCACCAGCGGCAGGCGGGTGGCTATCGCGCCTTTTAGCTGGATCTCGGTGTAACTGAGCACCTGATCCAGCGTTTGCTGAGTGACACGTGGCGTGGGGTGCGCAGCCGGGTAGTAGATCAGCGATGTATAAAGCACATCTTTATAATGGCTGCTTTGATAATCGGGTGAAATCCAGCGCAGAGTCGGTTCACCACTGGCTGACGACGTCGGTTGCAACTGGCTGTAATCGCTTAAAAAACCTGAATATTGCTGCTTATCAGCAACATGAGAAGTACAACCACTGAGCAGCACGGCAGAGACCGCCAGAAGAGCAGCAACGGAAGTTTTACGCATCATCAACTCGCTTGTATCAGGAAGGTTTAAGCAAGCATAGATAAATCAGAGGGGAAATGCAGAATAACAGAGGCGGTTTTACGCTGTTATGCAGAATAAATAGCAGGAAAACCCGCTGCAGAGCACAGCGGGCGAAAAAGATTACTCAAAGCAGGTATCAGGATTCTCAGACAGGGTGATGAACTGTTTGCCCCCCTGGGTCAGCGCCATAATGGTGCCGCTTTCGATATCGTAAACCCAGCCGTGCAGACGCAGCTTACCGTTACGCAGCGCGACGGAGACGGAAGGATGGGTTTTCATGTTGTTAAGCTGGGCGATGACGTTCTCTTTGACCATCTCGTTCAGCTTCTTCTCTGGCGAGTCATACTCACGCTGCTCAACCACCGCTTTTGCCGCATCGGCATAGCGCAGCCAGTGCTCAACCGCAGGCATGGTATCCATGCAGGCGCAGGAGGCGATGGCGTTCATGGCACCACAGTTAGAGTGACCACAGATGATGATGTCGGAGACGCCCAGCGCGACCACCGCATATTCGATAGTGGCGGAGACACCGCCTGGCTCCGGGCCGAATGAGGGAACGATGTTGCCCGCATTGCGGATAACGAACAGCTCTCCTGGCTCCTGCTGCGTCACCAGTTCAGGCACCAGACGGCTATCTGAACAGGAGATGAACAGCGCTTTCGGATTTTGATTTGATGCCAGGCTTTTGAAAAGATCCTTCCTTTCAGGAAACACATTCTGCTGGAAATTCAGAAATCCGTTGATGATCTCTTTCATTATTTAGCTCTCACATTATCCATTTCATTACCTGAGGGGCATAGCCCCCTCAGTGGGGTTTGCCCGTTTATTATTAATGAAAACAAGTGAATATCAACCCGCCTTTTACCGGATGCTCTAAACAGCGGCCACTGTCAGCGTTTCGCTTGTCCGCCAGTCAGAGGCTCCGCAGCCAATTTCTTTTTATAGCACGGGAAGTTATTGGAAAAAGCACGGTTTGAACCGCCCGTTTTTTTGCCTGTGCTGTGGATCGGCTTTTACGCGTTTTTTCACTACTTTACGCCCCCGGCTCGCCAGCAGAAAAGGTTTCTCTTCTGCTGCTGTCTGACCTTATCTGGCAAGCCTGGCGGGCTATGGCGTTTTAGGGCGTGGCGAAACGGCTGCGCATCTGGCAGCACGGGCGCTGCAGCAGAACCGTTGCAGGCAAGGAATGAGGGATAAGATTGAGCAGGACGGGTTCATTAAAACAACCCCGGCAGGGGGTAGCGGCTGCCGGGAGAGCAGGATTAACGCTTAGCCATACTGCTGCTGATGCGCTTTTTTACGTCGCAGATAGTCTTCATCTGCACGAAGTTTGTCCCAGTAGCCTTTGAAAACAGCCGCCGCCGCGGCTTTTTCCTCGTTGACGCCGCGCGGCAGCTCCTTGCCATCCGCGTCATATTTACGTCCGCCCTTATGGTTGCTGTAACGGCGCGCACGGGTATACCCCATCTGAATAAATTTGCGCGCCATATCCATGCCGACAAAATCATCTTTGCGCCGATACTCCTCAAACAGTGCCATGATTTTCTCAGCCGACTCTTCAGCAATGGGAACGGTACGAAAACGCCAGTGTGGCAGTATTTCGCCTTTATAAGGCTCGACCATCAGCACACCCTGCTCACCACGCCCGACCTGATAAAGCTCGGGGTGCTGGCGGAAGTCGATAGTGCTGAAGTCCTGATCATAATCGAAAGGTTTCATCTCTTTAGTTTAGGATCAAGTGCGTCGCGCAGCCCGTCTCCGAGTAAATTAAATGCCAGAACGGTGAGGAAGATGGCCAGGCTGGGGAAAATCGCCACGTGAGGCGCGATAACCATGTCGGCCCGCGCCTCATTCAGCATTGCACCCCACTCCGGCGTAGGCGGTTGCGCCCCCAGCCCCAGAAACGACAGGCTGGCCGCAGTAATGATTGAGGTACCGACCCGCATGGTGAAATAGACCACAATCGGCGATACCGTGCCGGGCAGGATATGCCGCATCAGGATAGTCCAGTCAGAAGCGCCGATGCTGCGTGCCGACTCAATATAGGTCTGATGCTTCAGCACCAGCGTATTGCCGCGAACCAGCCGGGCAAAAGCCGGGATACTGAAGATAGCGACCGCCACAATCACATTACTCATGCCGCTGCCCATAATCGCCACCACCGCAATCGCCAGCAGAATGCCGGGAAAGGCAAACAGCACATCGCAGATACGCATGGTGATGCGGTCCCACCAGCCTTCGTAATAGCCGGCTAACAGACCAAAGAATGTACCGATCAGCGCGCCGATCACCACCGAAAAGAAGCCCGCAATCAGGGAAATCCGCGTGCCGACCAGCACCCGACTGAAAATGTCACGCCCCAGCGAATCGACGCCAAACAGATGCATCAGCGAGGGGCCTTCGTTGAGCCGGTCATAATCGAAGTAGTTCTCTGCGTCGAACGGCGCAATCCATGGGGCGATAACCGCCAGCACAATCAGTACCAGCACAAACAGCCCGGCCAGCAGCGCCACCGGCTGTCCTCTGAAACGCCGCCAGAATTCACGCCACGGCGTTCGCACCCGATTCTCCGCAATCAGCGGCATCGTTTTCAGTGCCGCTTCGCGTCGCCAGTTTTTCATCGCGACTCCTTAAAGCGAATAGCGGGATTAATCACCGCATAGAGCATGTCGACAAACAGGTTGATCAGAATAAACTCCAGTGAAAACAGCAAAACTTCCGCCTGAATAACTGGGTAGTCGCGCATCGCCACGGAATCGACCAGCAGTCGCCCCAGTCCCGGCCAGTTAAACACCACCTCAACCACGATCGATCCGCCCAGCAGGAAACCAAACTGCAGCCCCATCATCGTCACCACCGGGATCATGGCGTTGCGCAGGCCATGCTTGACCACTACCAGCGACTCGCGTACCCCTTTGGCCCGGGCGGTCCGCATATAATCTTCCTGCATCACCTCCACGAACGAGGCACGGGTAAAGCGCGCCATCACCGCCGCTACCGCCGCACCCAGGGTGATAGAGGGCAGAATGTAATGTTTCCAGCTCTCTGCACCGACGGTTGGCAGCCATCCCAGCTCCACCGAGAAGACCTGCATCAGCAGCATGCCCAGCGCAAAGGCGGGAAACGAAATGCCCGACACCGCCAGCGTCATCCCCAGTCGATCGGGCCAGCGATTGCGCCAGACAGCAGAAACGATGCCGATTGCCATGCCAAAAATCACTGCCCAGATCATGCTGACCAGCGTCAGCCACAGGGTCGGCATAAAGCGTGAGGCGATCTCCTCCGCGACCGGCCGCCTGGAGACCATCGACTGGCCGAAATCGCCCTGCAGCGCATTCAGCATAAAGTGCCAGAACTGCTGCGGCAGCGGCAGATCGAGTCCCAGCTCCTGACGCACCAGCGCCACCACCGAGGCATCGGCTTCCGGCCCGGCGATCAGACGCGCCGGGTCGCCCGGCAGCAGGTGAACAAACAGGAACACCAGCACCGCCACAATCAGCAGCGTGGGGATCAGCCCAAAGAGTCGTTTGAGAAAATAGTTAAACATGCAACATCCTGCAGCTGCGGCCAGCCTCGCGGGCTGGCCTGCTCCGTTACTTCAGAGTTGCCTCATCGAAATTGAATGAGGTATCGGGCATCACATAAAAACCGCTGAGGTTTTTGCTGTTGGCAGAAACCAGCTGCTCAACCACCAGTGGGATCCACGGATGATCCTGCCAGATGGTATCCTGCGCATCTTTGTAGAGACGCGCTTTCTCAGCACGATCGGTGGTTTTCAGCGCATCTGCCAGATCTTTATCGACCTTAGGATTGCTGTAAAACGCGGTATTGAAGATCGCCGGTGGCCAGGCCGTAGTAGCAAACAGTGGCGTCAGTGCCCAGTCCGCTTCGCCGGTGGAGGCGGACCAGCCGGTGTAGAACATGCGCACGCCACTCTCTTTCTGGCCTTTGCCTTCTACTTCAGCGGCACGCTGACCCGCATCCATCGCCGTAACTTTAACTTTCACGCCAACCTGCGCCAGCTGCTGCTGAGTGAACTGCAACACTTTCTGCGCGGTGCTGTGGTTGTGTGACGACCAGAGCGTGGTTTCAAACCCGTTCGGGTAACCCGCCTCTTTCAGCAGGGCTTTTGCTTTGGCCGGATCGTAGCTGATGGCAGGATAGGTCTGAGCGAAGTCGATGGTGGGCGGCACGATGCCGGTAGCAGGCGTGGCGTAACCGGAGAACGCCACTTTCGCCAGCGCCTGACGGTTGATGGCATACTCCAGCGCTTCACGCACCTTTGGATTGTCGAACGGCTTCTGAGTGACGTTAAGGCTGATGTAACGCTGCATAATCGATGGCGTGGTTACCACAGCAAGCTTGCTGTTCTTCTCCAGCAGTTTTGCCTGCTCATAGGGCACCGGGAAAGCAAAGTTCGCTTCGCCGGTCTGCAGCATCGCCGCGCGGGTGTTGTTATCCACCACCGGTCGCCAGGTAATGCTGTCCAGCTTCGGATAGCCCGGCTTCCAGTAGCCGTCCCACTTTTTCACCTTCACAAAATCGGTCTGGTTCCAGGTTTCGAACACAAACGGGCCGGTTCCTACCGGATGGAAACCGATCTCTTTGCCATATTTTTTCAGCGCAGTGGGCGAAATCATCGCCGCCGCCGGATGGGCCAGAATGTTGATAAAGGCGGAGAACGGCTCTTTCAGCGTTACTTTTACCGTAGTTGAATCCACCACTTCGGTGCTGGCGATATGTTTAAACAGGTTGTAGCGCTTGAGATGGTTATCCGGATTGCTGGCGCGATCGAGATTGACCTTTACCGCTTCCGCATTGAAGTCAGTGCCATCCTGGAATTTAACCCCGGAACGCAGCTTGATGGTGTAGGTCAGGCCGCCGGCGCTGGCCTGATAGCTCTCAGCCAGCACGTTAGTGAGCTTCATCTCTTTATCAAAGCCAAACAGGCCCTGATAGAAGGATTTCGCGACCGCCTGCGACAGCGTGTCGTTGGCGTCATAGGGATCGAGAGTGGTGAAGTTGGACGCGACGGCAATCACCGCATCCTGTGCTGCCCAGGCGGGCAATGCCATTGCGCTGCTTAACACGCCAGCCGCCAGTAACCCTTTACGCATCGTAATCTGCATCTTGTTCTCCTGTAATCCCTGTCGGGTTGGTCGCCGGGGCGACATCGTCACTGTTCAGGTCGCACTGATAACGTGGCGGGCGACGAAATGGCCCGGAGCCACCTCCATCAGCGGCGCCACTTCAGGTTCATCCCCTAACGCATGAATCGGGCTGGGGATCTCATCGACCAGTAAGGCTCGTTCGCGACGCCGGTGAGCCGGATCGGCTACCGGCACCGCCGCCATGAGTTTTCGGGTATAAGGGTGCTGAGGCTGCTCAAACACCGCCTGACGCGGCCCCATCTCGACAATCTGACCGAGATACATCACCGCCACGCGATGGCTGATACGCTCCACCACCGCCATATCGTGAGAAATAAACAGGAAGGCGATGCCAAACTCGCGCTGCAGGTCGAGCATCAGATTAATTATCTGCGCCTGAATTGACACATCCAGCGCCGAGACGGACTCATCAGCGATCACCACTTTGGGATTCAGCGCCAGCGCGCGGGCTATACAAATGCGCTGACGCTGGCCGCCGGAAAATTCATGGGGATAGCGCTGAGCATGTTCCGGCAGCAGACCCACTTTATCCAGCAGCCAGGCAACGCGCTGCTCCGCCTCGCGCCGCGGCATCGCCTTGTGGACCAGCAGCGGCTCCATAATGGAGAAGCCAACCGTCAGCCGGGGATCGAGCGAGGCGTAGGGATCCTGGAAGATAAACTGAATGTCGCGTCGCAGATGGGCCAGCGCGGCACCCGACAAATGGTCTATCCGCTGTCCGTCAAAGGTCAGGGTGCCACCCTGACTGGCAACCAGCTTCAGCAGCGAACGCCCGGTGGTCGATTTACCACAGCCAGACTCCCCCACCAGCGCCAGTGTCTCACCAGCATAGAGATCAAAACTGACTTTTTCGACGGCATGCACCCGGCTTTTGACGCGGTTCAGCAGGCCGCCGCGAATATCAAAGCGGGTGACCAGATCGCGCACCTGCAAAATGGGTGGCTGCAGGCGGCGAACCGTATCCTGCGGCACGTCATCAACGGCATCGCTGTGCAGCAACGGAAATTTGGCCGGCAGGGGCTGGCCCTGCATCGAACCGAGCTTTGGCACCGCCGCCAGCAGTGCCTGGGTATAGGGCTGCTGCGGTGCGCTGAACAGCCTGGCTACCGGGGCATTTTCTACTACTTCGCCGCGATACATCACCTGAACCCGATCGGCCATTTCGGCAACCACGCCCATATCGTGAGTGATAAAAATCACCCCCATCTGCATCTCTTTTTGCAGCACGCGGATAAGCTGCAGAATCTGCGCCTGGATGGTAACGTCGAGCGCGGTGGTCGGCTCATCGGCAATCAGCAGGGCCGGTTTGCAGCAGAGCGCCATGGCGATCATCACGCGCTGACGCATCCCGCCCGACAGCTGATGCGGGAAGCGGGATAATACATTTTGCGCATCGGGGATTCGTACCAGATCCAGCATCCGGCGCGCCTCGGCCAGCGCGCCGGCGTGGCTCAGGCCCTGATGCAGACGGATGGATTCCGCGATCTGCTCGCCCACGGAGAAGACCGGATTCAGTGAGGTCATCGGCTCCTGAAAGATCATCGCCATATCCGCACCGCGCACCCGGCGCATCTGACCTTTTGAGGCGCGCATCAGATCCAGCACGTCGCCGTTGCGACGCCGCAACAGCACCTCGCCGCTGACCCTCCCGCCAGCCTGCTCAATCAGCCGCATCAGCGCCAGCGAGGTCACTGATTTCCCCGAGCCTGACTCCCCCACCAGCGCCAGCGTTTCGCCGCGAAACAGATCGAGTGACAAATGACGCACCGCGTCAGTGACGGTAGTTTCGTGCTGAAAACGCACATTGAGATCGCGCACCGCCAGGACCTGCTCAGGGGCCAGCGGCGGTAACGTTTGCCTGTCGCTCATCTCTGCTCCTTAATTTTCGCGATAGATAGCGACGTCTGCCACTTCGCCAACCCGCGCCACACCGCGATACATCCCTTCGCTGTTGAACGGCAGCGCTACGTTGCCTGCGCGGTCGACGGCAATCAGCCCCCCGCTGCCGCCCAGCTCCAGCACACTGTCATGAATGACATTAACCGTGGCCTGCTGCAGTGATCGCCCTGCATAGCGCATCTGCGCTGCCACATCATAGGCCGCCAGCGTCCGCATAAAGACTTCACCGGTGCCGGTACAGGAGACCGCCACGCTGTCGTTACTGGCGTAGCAGCCTGCGCCCGGCAGCGGCGAGTCGCCGACCCGCCCGGCTTGCTTGTTGGTCATACCGCCCGTTGACGTGGCGGCCGCGAGGTTGCCCTCAAGATCCAGCGCGACGGCCCCCACCGTACCAAACTTACGGTCCGGGTCGAGCGGGTCATCGCTGTGCGCGGCACCATCATGGTCCAGCACCGCCGTATCGCTGTTCAGCGCGCGCTGCAACTGCTCCCAGCGTTCCGGGGTCGAGAAGTAATCAGGCGTGACCGTTTCCAGCCCGTGCGCTTCAGCAAACTGCTCTGCGCCCTCGCCGATAAACAGGACATGCTCGCTATGTTCCAGCACGGCACGTGCCGCCAGCACCGGATTACGTACCCGCGTTACGCCCGCGACCGCCCCTGCACCCAGGGTGCGGCCATCCATGATGCAGGCATCGAGTTCATGTGTGCCCTGATGGGTGAAGACCGCACCTTTACCGGCGTTGAACAGCGGGCACTCTTCCAGCAGTCGCACCGCTTCGGTCACCGCATCGAGTGCGCTGCCGCCCTGAGCCAGTATCTGCTGGCCCTGAGTGACAATATCGTGTAGCGCCTGACGATAGAGGTGCTCTTTTTCGGCGCTCATTGCTGAGCGCGTAATGGCACCGGCGCCTCCATGAATGGCGATCACTGCATTGACCATAACGATCTACCCTGTGGTTGCATCAGGACGAAAAACACTGATTTAAAATGGTTTTCACCCATTTTTGGTGATTTTTGACTATAGAAAGCCTGCTAAGTGTTGTAAAGCGGAAACTGTTCCTGTGGTTATAACCTTTTCTTACCGCCATATTTCACTTTGGCCACAACAACAGGCAAGTCAGGCCGACACCGATGTGACTCAGCGGCTAATTCCCACCATAATAGGCAGCATCTGAGATAACCAGGCTGGAATATCCATGGAAAGTTTTACTGCAGGCTTGATCTCCCTTGAGGAGGCACAACAAAAAATGCTGTCACAGCTGACGCCCGTCACCGACTCTCTTAGCGTGCCGCTGGCCGAAGCGGTCGGGCGTATCACCGCCAAAGCGGTGACCTCACCGATTGCCGTGCCGCCATTTGATAACTCTGCGATGGATGGCTACGCCGTCAGGCTGGCAGACGCCAGCAGCGGTCAGCCGCTGCCAGTGGCGGGTAAAGCCTTTGCCGGCGCACCGTTTAGCGGTGAGTGGCCGCAGGGCAGCGTGATTCGCATCATGACCGGTGCGCCGGTGCCTGCAGGCTGTGAAGCAGTAGTAATGCAGGAACAGACCGAAACACAGGGTGATGCGATTATGATCACCGCACCGGTCCGTCCCGGACAGAATATTCGTCTCATCGGCGATGATATTCAGCCAGGCACCGTGGTGCTGGAAGCGGGAACGCGGCTGGGCGCGGCGGAGCTGCCACTGCTCGCCTCACTGGGTATCGCGCAGGTCAGCGTGCTGCGAAAACTGCGGGTCGCTATCTTTTCCACCGGTGATGAACTCCAGCCGGTAGGCGAGCCGCTGGCCGAAGGCCAGATCTACGACACCAACCGCTTTGCGGTATCGCTGATGCTGCATAAGCTGGGTTGCGAAGTCATCGACCTTGGCATTATCAAAGATGACCCGGCCGCACTGCGTGCTGCTTTCACCGAGGCCGATCGGCAGGCGGATGTCGTGATTACTACCGGCGGCGTCTCGGTGGGCGAAGCGGACTTCACCAAAACGATGCTGGAAGAGCTTGGTGCCATCAGCTTCTGGAAGCTGGCGATCAAGCCTGGCAAGCCATTTGCCTTTGGCCGCCTCAACAGCAGCTGGTTCTGCGGCCTGCCAGGGAATCCGGTCTCCGCCGCCGTGACCTTTTACCAGCTCGTTCAGCCGCTGCTTGCCACCCTCACCGGCCAGCAAAAATCAGCATTGCCGCCACGTCAGAAAGTGCGCTGCGCCTCGCGGCTTAAAAAGTCACCAGGCCGGCTCGATTTCCAGCGCGGTATCCTGCGACAGAACGCACAGGGCGAACTGGAGGTGGAAACCACCGGGATGCAGGGTTCACACGTCTTCAGCTCCTTCGCCCAGGCAAACTGTTTTATTGTGCTGGAACGGGATCGCGGCAATGTTGAACCGGGCGAATGGGTCGAGGTGGAACCGTTCAACGCCCTGCTGGAGGCGTAAATGCTGCCTGAATTAAGCGATGAGGAGATGCTGCGCTATAACCGGCAGATTGTATTGCGCGGCTTTGATTTCGACGGTCAGGAGCGGCTGAAAGCGAGTCACGCGCTGGTCGTGGGGCTGGGCGGACTCGGCTGCGCGGCTGCGCCCTATCTGGCGGCTGCCGGTGTCGGTAGCCTGACGCTGCTCGACTTCGATACCGTATCGCACTCTAACCTGCAACGGCAGATCCTGCATCACGATACTGACATTGGCCGCGCCAAAGTGGACTCCGCCGCACAAAGCCTGGCCGCCATCAATCCGCACTGTCAGCTGCATCCTGTTAATGGACAGCTGGACGATGCAGCGCTGCTGGCGCTGATCGCCTGGCAGCAGGTGGTGCTGGACTGCACTGACAACGTTGCAGTGCGTGAGCAGCTTAACCGGCTCTGTCGTCAGCAGCGGGTGCCACTGGTCTCCGGCGCCGCGATTCGGATGGAAGGTCAGATCAGCGTATTCAACTGGCAGCCCGGCACACCCTGCTATCGTTGCATCAGCCGCCTGTTTGGGGAACAAACCCTGAGTTGCGTGGAAGCGGGCGTCATGGCTCCGCTGGTTGGCGTGATTGGTGCGATGCAGGCGATGGAAGCGATTAAAGTGCTGACGGCATTTGGCACGCCCGCCACCAGCCGGTTGCTGATGTACGATGCGATGAGCGCGGAGTTCCGCAGCATGAAGGTGGCGCAGGATGCGCACTGTGAAGTGTGTGGTGGTAACGCGTAGCGTCGGCAGGAACGCCTGTGCTCCCTGACCGGAGCGGAGCTGAGCACTTACCTCACCCCCTACTCAGCCCTACTTCAAGACAGCTCAAAACCTGAAGCGAAGGGAGCATACGCCTGTAGCAAAGCATCGCGGGCCACGGATGGCCCGCGCTGAGCCGCCATGGATGGCGCTTTTGCGTCTTTGTGAAAGGCGTATGCTCCCTGAAGCCCGTGCTGAACCAACAAACCACCAAAAAAAACGGGGTGGCCTGCGCCACCCCGTTTCAATCAGACGATACCCTGACTCCGCAGGTAATCTTCGTAATTACCGGTGAAGTCCACCACGCGATCTGCTTTCAGCTCTATCACGCGGGTTGCCAGCGAGCTGACAAATTCACGGTCGTGTGAAACAAACACCAGCGTGCCTTCGTACATCTCCAGCGCCATATTGAGCGATTCAATCGACTCCATATCGAGGTGGTTGGTCGGCTCATCCATAATCAGAATGTTCGGTTTTTCCATCATCAGCTTACCGAACAGCATACGACCCTTCTCTCCACCGGAAAGCACTTTGGCCGGCTTCTTAATATCATCCTGCGAAAACAGCAGGCGACCCAGAATACCGCGAATGGTCTGCTCATCATCGCCAGGCTGTTTCCACTGACTCATCCAGTCAAATACCGTCAGGTCATTGGCAAAATCATCGGCGTGATCCTGAGCGTAATAACCAATACGCGCATTCTCTGACCATTTAACGCTGCCATTATCTGGCGTCAGCTGACCCACCAGCGATTTTAACAGTGTTGATTTACCGATACCGTTGGCACCGATCACCGCCAGCTTCTCACCCACTTCCAGCAGCAGATTTAAATTCTTAAACAGCGGACCGTTATCAAATCCTTTGGTCAAACCTTCCACTTCAAGCGCATTACGGAACAACTTCTTGTCCTGCTCAAAACGGATAAACGGGTTCTGACGGCTGGAGGCTTTCACTTCATCCAGTTTAATTTTATCCATCTGCTTAGCGCGTGATGTCGCCTGACGCGATTTAGAGGCGTTGGCGCTAAAACGACTGACGAACGATTGTAAGTCAGCAATCTGCGCTTTTTTCTTGGCGTTATCGGATAACAGACGTTCACGCGCCTGGGTCGCCGCGGTCATATATTCGTCATAATTACCGGAATAAACCCGCAGCTCGCCATAATCCAAATCAGCCATGTGCGTACAGACCATATTAAGGAAGTGACGGTCATGCGAAATGATAATCATGGTGCTGTCACGCTCGTTCAGCACCTGCTCCAGCCAGCGAATAGTATCGATGTCCAGGTTGTTCGTCGGTTCGTCGAGTAACAGAATATCGGGATTAGAAAACAGCGCCTGCGCCAGCAGCACACGTAATTTAAAGCCCGGCGCAATTTCGCTCATCGGGCCATAATGCTGCTCAACCGGAATGCCGACGCCGAGTAATAACTCACCGGCACGAGACTCCGCGCTATAGCCGTCCATCTCACCGTAAAGTGCCTCAAGATCGCCGACTTTATACCCCTCTTCTTCGCTCATTTCTGGCAAAGAATAAATACGGTCGCGCTCCTGCTTCACTTCCCATAACTCATGGTGACCCATGATAACGGTGTCCAGTACGCTAAATTGTTCAAAGGCGAACTGATCCTGACGCAACTTACCGATGCGCTCGTTGGGATCGTAAGAAACATTGCCGCCTGAAGGCACCAGATCGCCACCCAAAATCTTCATGAAGGTGGATTTTCCGCTGCCGTTCGCACCGATTAAACCGTAACGATTACCGCCGCCAAATTTAACGGAGATATTTTCGAACAGTGGCTTGCTGCCAAACTGCATGGTGATATTGCTGCTAACTAACACGGCATTGACCTTTGTGAAGAGAATGGATGAAAAAACGGCGGCTATTATGCCAGATGTGACGCAGCGCACGCCAGCGTCAGCCGTGGATTCCTTGCGGGGTGATTGATATCCCGGCAGAAATAAAAAAGCCGGAAGGCCATGATGGCCCCCCGGCTCCCACTTACAAGGATTGTGTCGATCAATCGATCAGGAAACTGTCCAGGCTTTTACCGGAATCCAGCGCTTTTTTAATCGCTGCCGGGGTACGGCCCTGGCCAGTCCAGGATTTCTGCTCACCATTTTCGTCGGTGTAAGAATATTTAGCCGGACGCGGCGCACGCTTGGTACGTTTTTTTCCGCTTTCCAGTGCACCTAATAATTCATTAGGATCGATGCCGTCAGCCAGCAGCATTTCGCGATATTTAGAAAGCTTTTCTTCTTTTTCGCGATTCTGCGTCTCTTCCGCTTCTGCTTCTTCACGGCGCTCAGTAACAACAACCGTTAATTTTTCCAGGATCTCTTCAAGATCGGTCAGTGGCAGTTCACGAGCCTGGGCACGTAATGTGCGAATATTGTTCAGTACCTTAAATGCGTCACTCATCACAATGTCCTTGATTAAGGGGGGTTAATAAAACTGTAGCGCCAAGACTACCTAATTCAAATAAAAAAATAAATTATTTTTACGCTACAGATAATTCCTAAGTATTAATTCGGCCGTAACAGGGCTATTAAAATCGGGCGTACCTGACCTTTTATTAACGCTGAATTAACAACAAATGGCACTTTTACTCAGGAGTTGAAAACGATTTCAGGCAGATTATCCCGGCAGAAGGCAGTTAACGCTATCTACTAAATGCGGGCCATGCAGCCTCATTATTTACGCTTACGGGCCGGAGATAACAGATTAAAAATGTGCCTGCCCGTGACCCCAGTCACACCAGCTTACAGATTATGCTTAAAAAGCCACCCCCGGCACCGTTAAATAGCGCAAAAGAATTAACGCTCTGGTGGCTTTTTTAATTATGCCCTTTGCCACCTGTTAACCATTTTTGCCGCTGCGATTTATAGCAGAGTCGGATTATTCGCAGATCGCTTAGCTGCGCAATAACCGTTCCGCCCGGCTCAGGCTGACTGAATAGCCTCACGCGCCCCCACTCGTTCAGTCGTAAGTTGCCTTAAAAAAACGTCAAAGAAATAAACTGAGAAAGGTGACAGAGCTCAAAAACCTGAATCCGGAAAGTGCCTGCAACATAAAATTAATCGCTCGCCGGAGGGGCTGATAATAACCCTGCGATTACCCCTGTTTTATTTTCTGCTGGCTGCACCCGTTCCAGTGATACTGAGAAGCTCTCTTTATCAACGGGTTAGATCATGATGAACAACATGGAGAGACAGGCAGCATCAGTTTAACGCTGCCGGAGGAGAGATAAAGCGGTAACTGCGCAGAGGCAGCTACCGCCGAATGACTAATTCGCCTGCGTGGCCGGGCCAAATACCGGATATTGTGGCATATCCACGTTCTGGTAAGTCTCCCAGCCGCCGCCCAGCGCTTTATAGAGCGCCACTAAATCGAGTGCACTCTGCATCCGCGCCTGTGTCGCCTGCTCCTCCGCCTGAGCCAGCTGACGCTGCGCATCCAGCACCTCCAGGAAGGTCGAGAGCCCCTGGCGATAACTGTCGCTGGCGAGATCAAAGGCGCGCTGAAGCGCACCGGTTGTCTCATCCAGCGCGGTGACCCGCTGCTGATCGGCGCGATAACTGACCAGCGCATTCTCCACATCCTGCAACGCCGTCAGCACCGTCTGGCGATAATCCAGCGCGGCACTGGCCTGCTGCGCCCGCGCTAACTTCACGCTCGACACCAGCTGTCCGCCCTGGAAAATCGGAATCGATAACGACGGGCCATAACTGTAGAAATGGCTGCTCCAGTTATCCAGATAGCTGACATCGGTGTTGCGCACGCCCAGCTGGCCGGTCAGTGACAGGCTCGGGAAAAGCTGCGCGACAGAAACCCCAATCTCAGCGGTTTGTGCATGCAGCGTCGCTTCAGCCTGACGAATATCAGGACGACGACGTGCCAGCGTAGAAGGAATGCCTACCGGGACAAACTGTGGCAGCGGGGGTAACGCTTTTGGCGTACTGAGTTCAGCATCCAGCGCCCCCGGTGTCTTGCCGAGCAGCACCGCTAACCCATTCATCGCCTGCCGCGCCTGCGACTGATACTGCGGCAGTTGCGCCTGCAGCGTGCTGAGCTGGGCACGCGCATTTTCCACATCGGTCAGCGGGGCCAGGCCATTACGCTGCTGGCTTTGGGTCAGCTCGGTCGTCTGCTGCGCCACCTCAATCTGCTGTTGCAGCGTCTGAATCGTGCTCTGCGCGCCGCGCAGTTGCAGCCAGGCACGCGCCACTTCGGCCTCCAGTGAGACCAGCGCATCGTTGCGCTGTTCTATCGCGGCCTGCTGCTGGGCATTGGCTGCCTCAACCTGACGGCGCACTTTGCCCCACAGGTCCAGCTCCCAGCTGGCATCGAAGCTGCCCTGATAGAGGTTAACCGGCTGGGTCAATCCATTGAGCTGGCTGGCCACGTTGCTGTCGAGCTGATCGGTTGCGCCATTGGATTTCAGCAAGCCTTCCAGCCCGAGCTGCTGACGCGTCACTTTGGCTGAACCGCCCAGGGTGGGGAACAGACTGCCCTGCGCCTGCGTCAGCTGTTCACGTGCACCGGCAATGCGCAGCACCGTCTGCTGCAGGCTCAGGTTACCCGCAATCGCCCGCTCAATCAGACTGTCGAGCTGCGGATCATTGAAGCTGCGCCACCAGCGTGAATTAATCGCGGCATTTTGTGGCTTTGACGCCTCCTGCGAATCCAGGGTGTTGTAGCCACCCGGCACGGCAGGTTTCGGCGCCTGATAGTCAGGTCCGACGGCGCAGCCCGCCAGCCCGAGGGCCAGCAGTAAACTCAGGGGTTTCAGGCGATGAGAGTAAAAAACCTTCATGTTAGTGTGCTCCTGCACTGCCTTCGCTCTTAATCGGCGACAGCAGCCAACAAAATGGAATCAAAATCAGGGCGACAATACTCAGGCCTGAGAAGACATCGATGTAAGCGAGGATACGCGACTGCGCAATCATCTCCTGATAGAGCTGACCGGTTGCCAGCGTGACGGGATCGCCCACCGCCGAGGTAAAGTCGCGTATCGCCTGCGCCCAGTGCTGAAGCGTAATGTTGAACGGCTCATTCAGCGGCGTCATGTTATGCACCATGTGCGCTGACCGCACCTGTTCGCGCTCGGTAATGGCAGCGGTCGAGAGTGAAATCCCAATCGATCCGGCCACGTTACGGAACATGGTAAACAGCGCCGAGGCGTCAGCATTAAGCCGCTGCGGAATGGTGACAAAGGCGATAGTCGTCAGCGGGACAAACAGGAAACCCAGCCCGATTGACTGTGCGCTGCGCATCAACACCAGCGTGGTGAAATCGACGTTGGGCGTTAAGGTAGCGGAGTAGAGAAACGCCACGGCCAGACAGCTAAAGCCAAAGGCAATGATGTAGCGCGTCTGAACGATTGGCATCAGTTTCAGCACCAGCGGTATGGTCAGCACAATCAGCACCGCGCCAGGCGACAACACCAGACCTGACCAGGTGGCGGTGTACCCCAGATCCTGCTGCGCCAGCTGTGGCAGCACTACGGAGCTGCCATACAGAATCATCGCCATCCCCGCCATCAACAGCCCGGCGACCCAGAAGTTGCGGTCTTTCATCACCAGAATATCCACCACTGGCTTACGGGCATACATCAGCCAGTAGATGGCGCCGACGATGCCAATCAAGGCCAGAATGGCGAACAGCACGATAAAGTGCGAGGCAAACCAGTCCTCATCCTCTCCGCGATCCAGCATCACCTGCAGACAACCCAGTCCTAAGGTAATCAGGCTGATGCCGATATAGTCGATCTTCAGTTTACCTTTGGCCCACTTACGCTCCCACGGTGGATCTTCCAGCAGCTGATAGATCGCCAGCACGGTAAGTACGCCGACCGGAATGTTGATAAAGAACACCCAGCGCCAGCTGTAGTTGTCGGTAATCCAGCCACCTAATGTCGGGCCAATCACCGGCGCGACAATAATGGCAATGGAGGAGAGCCCAAATGCCTTGCCGCGATCTTCCGCCTTGAAGTAGTCCAGCAGGACAGACTGCTGAACCGGCTGCAATCCGCCACCAAAAAAGCCCTGCAGCACGCGGAACAGAATGATTTGCCACAGTTCGGTAGCGATGCCGCACAGGAAGGAGCAGATGGTAAACATCACGATGCAGATCAGGAAAAACTGTTTACGGCCAAACAGTCGGCTGAAGAACGCAGAGATAGGCAGCACAATGCCGTTCGCCACCAGATAGGAGGTCAGCACCCAGGTTGACTCATCGTAACTGGAGGAGAGCGAACCGGCGATATGCGGCAGCGCCACGTTAACAATGGTGGTGTCGAGGATCTCCATAAACACCGCCAGCGTGACCGTGATCGCCACTAACCACGGATTACTGGCGGGTTTCCAGCTCTGCGCCGTACTCATTCCACCGTTACCTTCGGTTCAACAGAGAGACCCAGCGGCAGAGGATGGTTTGGATCAAGGCCTTTGTCGATGACGATTTTAACCGGCACGCGCTGAACGATTTTCACATAGTTACCGGTGGCATTTTCTGACGGGAAAGTCGAGAAGCGTGAACCAGAGCCCATCTGAATACTGTCGACATGCCCTTCCAGCTTCATATCCGGCCAGGCATCGACGCTGATTTCAACTTTGTCGCCAGGATTCATGTGTTGCAGCTGAGACTCTTTGAAGTTAGCGGTGATCCAGATCTCAGGCGAGACCAGCGAAAACAGCGACGATCCCGCCTGCACCAGTGTGCCCAGCTGAACGTTACGCTTGGTGACAAATCCGTCATAGGGCGCGCGAACCTGGGTATAGGAGAGATTAAGATCGGCCGTGCTTAACTGCGCCTTCGCCTGCTCAACCTGTTGCTGACGCGCTTCAACATTGGTCTCCTGCTGGCGAATCTGCAGAGCAACCTGTGACGCCACTTCAACCTGTGCTTTCGCGCTCTGTAACTGCGCCTGCGCCGAACGTAACTGCGCGGACGCGCTGTCGATATTACGCTGACTGGTCGCACGCGGATCGACGCCGCGCTGGCGACGATAATCCGCCTGCGCATTAAGCAGATTCGCTTCGGCTTTCGCCTGATCCGCCAGCGCCTGATCGCGCTGTGCCGGATACTGTACCTTTGACAGCGCCAGTTGAGCCTGCGCCTGATGCAGCTGTGCGACAGCTAAACCGAGCTGCGCATTAGCCTGTTCACGCTGGGCACGATTGTCGCTGGGATCGATCTCCACCAGCAGATCGCCCTTCTTCACCCGCTGGTTATCTTTCACCAGCAACTTCACGACATAGCCGGAGGCTTTAGGCGCAATGGTAACGGCATCGCCTTCGGTAAAGGCGTCGTCGGTAGTTTCAATATTGCGGGTAGTGAACCAGAACCAGAAGCCGACAATCAGCATAATCACCACCACTACCGCCAGAATAATCAGCGGCTTTTTACCGGGGCGTTTACGCTCAGGCTGCTGGTCGTTGTCCTGATTTTCCTCTGATTGACGGTTTTTATCCGTCGCATTTTCTGCGTCCTGCTGGTGTGGATCGCGTTGGTTATTCTCGCTCATAGTTCCCATCACTGGCTAAGGCCCTAATTCCCGGGCATAAAGGTCCTGTTAACCTTATATCGGAAACTGACAAAATCCAGCGCAACTTTACGAAACTTGAGAAATGGCGCACATCCTGCCACCTGTGGCGGGTAGCAGGATGCGTCGGGCCTAATTGAGCAGCCGCAACAGCAGCCAGCCGCTGGCCATCGACCAGGCAAGCAGAGGGAGAGAAAAGAGATGGAAATGCCACCAGACGGCCCGATCTTTCGCCATACGCAGGGCAATCAGGTTGGCGAGCGAACCCGGCAGCAGGCCGAATCCGCCAATATTGACCGCCCAGGCCAGCACATCGCCAGGCGGGACTTTTTGTAGCAGCAGAATTGTCGCCGGAACGTTGCTGATCACCTGTGACAGACCAATCGCCAGCAGGTAGAGCTGCCCCTGACCGAAATGAGAAACCGCATCAAAGTGAGCCTGCATCACCGGCAGACGCGTCATCAGGAAGACGTCAATAAACATGGCGATAAACACCGCCAGCAGGCTCCAGTCGATGCGCAGCAGCACCGGACGCGCCATCACCAGGAACGTGGCAAGAATCAGCAGCAATACCCAGCCGGTGATCTCCAGTTCCAGTCCGGCGATAAACAGCAGGTATAACACCACGCTGACAATAAACAGCGGCTTCTGCCACTGCGGCTGTTCCGGGTTGTCATGTTTATCAATCGACCGCTTTGAAAAGCTGAACCAGGTCAATACCATCAGGCTAAGCAGCAGCCAGGCGGCCAGCGGCAGCATCTGCACAATAAACGCGACAACGCTTAGTTTGCCGTGGCTCCACAGCAGAATGTTTTGCGGGTTGCCGACCGGCGTTAGCAGAGATCCGGCGTTGACCGCCAGCGCTTCGAAGATGATCAGTCGAGAGATGGGTAAGTGAGAGAACTTACGCAGCGTCAGCGTCAGCGGCACCAGAATAAACAGCGCTACATCATTGGTCAGAAACGTAGAGAGCAACGCGGCAGCCAGCACCATAAACAGCGCCAGCGCACGTTCGTGCCGGAAACGCGCAATCAGTCGTCCCCCAAGCACGTCAAAGTAGCCACTGGTTTCCAGCCCTTTGGTCAGGATCAACAACCCGGTGAGCGTAATAATGGTATGCCAGTCTACGGCACCGGGCAGATCGGCCCAGCGAAAATCCGCCAGAAATGCCAGAACTACACCAATTACGATTAATAAATGCAAAACAGAGTCATGCAAAAAAGATCGAAGCAGTTGAGGCATGATGAAGGTACGCCTTAGCGTTAGCGGGTTTCGGAGAATTTCTTAAATACGGCCAGCGTTTCATCACTGACGTGATGCTCAATACCTTCTGAATCACGTCGGGCAGTTTCGGGACTGATGCCTAACGCCAGCAGAAAACTTTCAACAATGTGATGACGGGCGCGACTCTCCTCTGCCAGTTTCTCTCCTTCACCAGTCAGAAAGACACCGCGGTAAGGCACCTGTTCAACCAGCCCGGCACTGCCAAGCCGCTTCAGCATTTTCGCTACGGTCGGTTGCGAAACGCCCAGGCGGGCCGCCATATCAACCTGACGCGCTTCGCCAAATTCACCAATCAAATCAGAGATTAACTCAACGTAGTCATCAATTAATTCCCGACGATGCGCTTCACGCACCTGCCGAAAACCTTCGACATGCTCTTCAATATCTTTCAGTGGTCCTTTTGGCGCAGAAACCACGCTTTTAGCACGACGACTCATTCAGCTTCCTCATTATTTTTTCCCGTACTGTCACTGCTGTACGGATTTAGCTGCGCTCATTGTAAACCAGCCGCAAAGAAGCTCAAATTTTTCGTCATTAGCCTTGGCTAAAGGATATAGCCAGTGCTATATTTGACGATAATGTAAGCAGCAAAAGAGCGATCCCAGTTGATCCTCTGTTGCTCCGGTGATGATGACGCCTCTCACCGCAGGCTGCTGACTACCGCGTCGACAATGATTGGGAGGTGATTCTATGAGCACCCTGAAATGTTGCTTAGATTGCAGTAAATGCTTCCAGGCTGAGAAGAAAACAACCACGGAGATGAAATCCTGGCTGTGCCTGCTGACGCGTTCACCGTTCACACTGCGTCTGATGTTGCTGGAAAAACTGCTGGGCCATAAGTCTGACGATCGTCGCTGTCAGAATCTGATCTGGCGCGGCTAATCCTGATTCTATGCCTTTCAGCCGCTGGCTGAGAGGCGCACTCTCCCTTTCTGCTCTCTTTTTTTCCTGTTTCCCCATCGTATCAATATGACCTGCGGCTTCAACCAGCATGGCTGCTGATCGGCTACAGCGATGCGGAAAAGTCGGGAAACGTGCAGACACGAAAGAAGGGTGAGTAAATCAGCACAATAAAAAACGGCCCACAAGGGGCCGCTTTTTTGCAGGTCAGCTAAGCTAAACTTAGAAGCTGTAACCTACGCCAGCAATCCAGGTACCGACGTCAACGTTACGGATACGGCTCTGCTCGTAACCAACGTCAACTGCGAAGTCCTGAACTGGGTTAAACTGCAGACCTGCGCCGTAAGAGAAACCTACGTCGCTTGAATCAGTTTTATCGCGTGATGAAGTATCGTTCTGCTGGAATTTACCGTAGCCGATACCCACAACACCGTAGATGCTTGCCCAGTCGTTCAGACGGAAAGCAGGACCACCGGTCACACCGTAGTACTGGCCTTTGTTATAAATGCCAGAATCGGTGTTATCTTTTTCTGTGTAGGTGAATGAACCGATCCAACCCAGTGGGTTAGAACCGTCTTCGTAGCGGTATTTCAGGTTGAAGCCGTTAGCTTTGTTAGCTACGCCCTGATAGTCGCTCTGAGCATAGCCACCAGTTACGGTGCTCTGTGCCATTGCTGAACCTGCAGATACTGCCAGTACACAGGCTAATGCTGAAAGACATGCAATTTTTTTCATAACCACCTCAAATGTGAAAATACTTCTCTCCTGACAACGCTGAAAATATAACAAAAAATAGCGAGAAACTCTGCCCGGATTTTGTTGTCTAACAGAATGTTTGGTGTAACAGGAAGTTAATGCGACAACCTATGTCATTCATTTTTCTTATAAAATCCGTCATCTTTCTGCAATAATCATTTCGTGCTCATTTCGTTCTTTAAGTTAAATCCTAAAAAAACCTGACATTTCTTTACCTAAATGGCCCTGATTCTGGCCAAATATCGTGCAGTTGAGAGAAATTTAAAACCCCATTCCGTGATTTTTTGCCTGCTATTTCCTTTACACTGGCTGACTCATTACGTTGATGACCAGGAAAAGTACACAGGATGTCTGCCTCTCCCGCTTCTAAAAACCTTGCCCCGATAGTGATGCCGATTGCCGTGCTGCTGATTGCGATGCTGTCGCTTCAGGGCGGTGCTTCGCTGGCGAAAAGCCTGTTTCCTGCCGTCGGTGCCACCGGCATCACCGCGCTGCGTCTGGGCTTTGGCACCCTGATACTCTGTATTATCTTCAAACCCTGGCGTTTACGCTTTAGCCGGGAGCAACGTCTGCCACTCCTGATGTATGGACTGGCGCTGGGCACAATGAATTTCACGTTCTATCTGGCGATTCGTACCGTGCCGCTGGGTGTGGCGGTGGGACTGGAATTTACCGGCCCACTGGCGCTGGCGCTATTCGGATCGCGCCGGCCACTGGATTTTGTCTGGGTGTTGCTGGCCGTGATTGGTCTGTGGTTCCTGCTGCCTTTTGGCACAGGCATGACTGCGATTGATCCGCTGGGCGCTGCGCTGGCAGTGAGTGCAGGCGCCTGCTGGGCGATCTATATCCTGGCGGGACAGCGGGCAGGCGCAGAACATGGCCCGGCGACAGTGGCTATCGGGTCGCTGATTGCCTCAGTGATTTTTGTACCGCTGGGGCTGACGTTCGCAGAAAGTGGCATCTGGACATGGGCCGTTATGCCGATCGCGTTGCTGGTTGCCCTGCTCTCCAGCGCCATTCCCTATTCGCTGGAGATGATCGCCCTCACCCGCTTACCGGCGCGCATCTTCGGCACGCTGATGAGTCTGGAACCCGCTATGGCTGCCTTTTCCGGCATGCTGCTTCTGGGGGAAACCCTGACCGGGCTTCAGTGGCTGGCGCTGCTGGCGATCATCATCGCCTCGGCAGGTTCAACGCTGACCATGCGGCCGAAAAAGAGTCAGTTAAACAGCGTTGAATTATCAGACGATATCCAAAAATAAACGCCATCCGCCCCGCCTGCTGGCGGGGATAAATAATAATCATGCTCATCATGAGAATTATTCTTAACCCTGCCGCCTGCCTGCGCTGCCTATTTTGAAACAGACACTTACCAGTTATTTACATAATAGAATAACCTTATGATTTAAATAGCTATTTATTTGATTTTATATTTTAACATGGCATTAACCTTCTTAGCCCAGCTCTGCTTTGAGTAAAGACACACGCTATTTCATCCATCGACAAAGTCATTTCTGCAAAGCTGAAAAGCGCTGCTATACTTATCCGGTACTTGATTAGGACAACCATCAAAGAGAGGACTGAAACGATGAGTACCGCTAAATTGGTTAAAACTAAATCTTCTGACCTGATTTATACCCGCAATGATGTGGCCGAAGACGATAAAAAAGCCACCATCGCGGTGTTAAACCGTCTGGTAGTCGAGTTTATTGACCTGTCATTGATCACTAAGCAGGCGCACTGGAACATGCGCGGTGCTAATTTTATCGGTGTGCATGAGATGCTGGACGGTTTCCGCACCGCGATTACCGATCATCAGGATACTATTGCCGAGCGTGTGGTTCAGCTGGGTGGTGTGGCACTGGGCACCACGCAGGTCGTTAACGATACGACTCCGCTGAAGAGCTATCCGCTGAATATTCACAGCGTTCAGGATCATCTGAAAGCGCTGGCAGACCGTTACAGCGTTGTCGCGAATGACACCCGTAAAGCAATCACTGAAGTGAAAGACGAAGATACCGCTGACATCTTCACTGCGGCATCACGTGACCTTGATAAATTCCTGTGGTTTATCGAAGCGAACATCGAATAAGACTCAATGCAGTCTGTCAGGCGGGGAAACCCGCCTTTTTTACGTCTGTGTTACCGCATTTTTATGACCCTGTTAACAGTTCTTCCCTCCTCCGCTTCACAGCCTTAACATCTGAGGCACACTACCGCTTGCACCAAAACAGCCACCTGCACCAAAACTGAGCACCAAACTGGTGCAATGGCAGAATTAACTGCAAAATCGTGTCAGCTATGTTATTTAACTCTCTGATTTCGCGGATTTTGCAAAGTTGGCATAATTCTTTCATATGACAAGCCGCAAACGCAGGCCCTGCCGCCTGGTAGTAAAAAAAGGAAAAATGATGAAGTCACTGTTAAAAGTTTCTGTGGCCGCGCTGGCGCTGGCCTTCTCTCTCTCTTCCACTGCAGCAGACAAGAAGCTGGTCGTCGCCACGGATACCGCCTTTGTTCCGTTTGAATTTAAACAGGGTGATAAATATGTCGGCTTCGATGTGGATCTGTGGGATGCCATTGCGAAAGAGCTGAAGCTCGATTACACCCTGAAGCCAATGGACTTCAGCGGCATTATCCCTGCACTGCAAACGCGCAATGTCGATCTGGCACTGGCGGGTATCACCATTACCGAAGAACGTAAAAAAGCGATTGAGTTCTCTGACGGCTATTACAAAAGCGGTCTGCAGGTGATGGTGCGTAACAATGAAAACGACATCAAAGGCATCAGCGATCTGAACGGTAAAGTGGTCGCAGTGAAAAGCGGCACCGGCTCCGTGGAATACGCGAAAGCCAACATCAAATCCAAAGATCTGCGTCAGTTCCCGAATATCGACAGCGCCTATATGGAGCTGGGCACCAACCGTGCGGACGCCGTGCTGCATGACACGCCAAACATCCTTTACTTCATCCATACCGCCGGTAAAGGCCGCTTTAAAGCGGTAGGCGATTCAATTGAAGCGCAGCAGTATGGTATCGCCTTCCCGAAAGGCAGCGACGATTTACGTGAAAAAGTCAACGGCGCACTCAAAACCCTGAAAGAGAACGGCACTTACAACACGCTCTATAAAAAATGGTTTGGCACCGAACCTAAATAATAATTTGACCGTTATCTGATTTCAGCAGGGAAACTTTTTCCCTGCTTTTTTCCATCGCAACATATCTGGAGTGACACCATGGAGTTTGACTGGAGCGTCATCTGGCCCGCCATGCCAGCGCTGCTTGAAGGCGCTAAACTGACCTTAATTATCTCAATTATTGGACTGGTTGGCGGCCTCTTCATCGGCCTGGTAGCGGGCTTTGCCCGCGCTTACGGTGGCTGGATCACCAATAACATCGCACTGGTGTTTATCGAAATCATTCGCGGCACCCCTATCGTGGTGCAGGTGATGTTTATCTATTTTGCTTTGCCGATGGCGTTCCCCGACCTGCGCATTGATCCCTTCAGCGCGGCGGTGGTGACCATCATGATTAACTCCGGCGCTTACATTGCCGAGATTACTCGTGGTGCCGTGCTGTCGATCAACAAGGGCTTCCGCGAAGCCGGACTGGCGCTTGGCCTGTCGAGCCGCGAGACGCTGCGCTACGTGATTATGCCGCTGGCGCTGCGCCGTATGCTGCCACCGCTGGGCAACCAGTGGATTGTCAGCATCAAAGATACTTCGCTGTTTATCGTTATTGGTGTGGCTGAACTGACTCGTCAGGGTCAGGAGATTATTGCCGGTAACTTCCGCGCGCTGGAAATCTGGAGCGCCGTCGCGATTATCTATCTGGTTATTACGCTGGTGTTGAGCTTTGTGCTGCGCCGCATTGAGAAAAGGGTGAAAATCCTGTGATTGAATTTAAAGATGTCTCCAAGCATTTTGGCCAGACCCAGGTGCTGCACAATATTGACCTGAAGATTAACCAGGGCGAAGTGGTGGTGATTATCGGCCCATCCGGTTCCGGTAAATCAACCCTGCTGCGCTGCATTAACAAGCTGGAAGAGATCACCAGTGGCGAACTGATTGTCGATGGTCTGCGCGTCAATGACCCGAAAGTTGATGACCGCCTGATTCGTCAGGAAGCGGGCATGGTGTTTCAGCAGTTTCATCTGTTCCCACAGATGAGTGCGCTGGATAACGTCGCCTTTGGTCCTATCCGGGTGCGCGGTGCCAGCAAAGAGGCGGCACGCCAGCTGGCGCGTGAGCTGCTGGGCAAAGTGGGCCTCGCCGAACGCGCGCATCACTTCCCGTCTGAGCTTTCCGGCGGCCAGCAGCAGCGGGTGGCGATTGCCCGTGCGCTGGCAGTTAAGCCGAAAATGATGCTGTTTGATGAGCCAACCTCAGCGCTCGACCCGGAACTGCGTCACGAAGTGCTGAAGGTGATGCAGGATCTGGCGGAAGAAGGCATGACGATGGTGATTGTGACGCACGAAGTGGGCTTCGCACAGAAGGTGGCCTCACGGCTGATCTTTATCGATAAAGGCCGGATTGCGGAAGATGGCGATCCCGACAGCCTGATCAGCAACCCACCGAGCGAGCGTCTGCGCGAATTCCTGCAGCACGTCTCCTGATCAAAATGGGCCGCTAAGCGGCCCTTTAAGGTTGTTGACAACGTTCGCCCGGTCCGCTGTAAGACCGTACCTGCGCCGGGAACACGGTCAGATCGGAAAGACGCAAAAGCCGTCATCCCTGACATGCTCGGCCCGCGCCATCCCTGGCGCGGGACGCTTTCCTCTTCTGACCGCGCTCCCTGCGCGTTGAGCTTATTCGTTGCGGTCAGATTCGCCCTGTTTACTGACAGGGAAAAACACCTCAGTTCCCCAGGCGACTCAGCAGCTTAGTGCGCTGGGCGGCAGGCATAAAACTCCACGCCAGGAAGCGGCTCTGCTTCTGACCCTGCGCCATATTAACCACACGCATCTCCGCCACGTCGAGCGCCTGCAGCTGTTTTTCCAGCGCCGGTAAGTTCTCTTTGCGCGACACCAGCGAGGTAAACCAGCCAATCTGACGACTAAACGCCACGCTCTCGGCGATCATCTTGCCGATAAAGCCCTTTTCGCCACCGGGATACCACAGCTCATTGTGCTGTCCACCAAAGTTGAGCGGCGCACTCTTATCCAGTCCAAGATTGCGGACCTTACGCTGCGATCCCGATACCGCCTCTTCTGCCGAGGCGTGGAATGGCGGGTTACACATCACTGCACTGAAAAATTCAGTTTTACTGACCACACCTGCCAGCACCGCATCGCTGTTTTTCTGACGACGCAGACGGATCTGGCGCGTCAGGCGCGGATTGGCCGCAACAATGCGGTTAGCGGCTTTGATGGCGGCTTCATCGACTTCGGTGCCGGTAAAGCGCCAGCCATATTCCGCCGCGCCAATCAGCGGATAGATGCAGTTTGCACCGCAGCCGACATCCAGAACGTCCGCCGTCGGGATCACGCCGTTGTTATCCAGCGCCAGCAGATCGGCAAGGTAGTGCAGATAATCGGCGCGTCCCGGCACGGGCGGGCAGAGTGAGCCGGGAGCCAGCTGCCAGTCGATGTCGTAAAATAGTTTGATCAGCGCCTGGTTCAGCAGCATCACCGCCTCCGGGTCCGCGAAATCCACGGACTGCACGCCATACCCATTGGGCCGGACTTTGGCTTTCAGCGGCGGATGGGCAGCGGTTAACGCGGCAAAATCGTATTCGCCCTGATGGCGATTGCGGGCGTGGAAAGGCGACGTGCTGGCTGACTTTTTCATACGTTCTCTCAATTATTCAGGCGCGCGTACAATACGCTGTAGGCGGCGGAAAATAAACCCGCACCATCCGCTTACCTCTTTCCGATTCCGTCGGGCGATGCTGTCGGGCTAAGATAAATAAAATTCCCTGCAGGAGAAGTTATGACCCGGAAACGCTATTCCTATCAACCCCGTGCTGGTCACGGTCTGCCGCACGATCCGCTGAACGCCATTATCGGGCCGCGCCCGATCGGCTGGATTAGCTCAGTGAGCAGCAGCGGCCAGCGCAATCTGGCACCTTACAGCTTCTTTAACTGCTTCAACTATCATCCGCCGATTATCGGTTTCGCCAGCAGCGGCTGGAAAGACAGCGTGAGAAATATTGCTGAGACCAAAGAGTTTGTCTGGAACCTGGCGACCCGTCCGCTGGCGGAAGCGATGAACGAAAGTTCCGCCTCGCTGCCTGCCGATCAGGATGAGTTCGCCTTTGCCGGTTTAACGCCGCTGGCGGCTTCTCAGGTCAGCGCCAGTCTGGTGGCAGAGAGCCCGGTCAACTTCGAGTGCCGCCTGACGCAACTGATTCAGCTGCAGGATGCCAGCGGCAATCTGATCGACAGCTGGCTGGTGCTGGGTGAAGCGGTGGCGATTCACATCGATGAATCGCTGCTGGAAGAGGGCATTTATCAGACCGCTAAAGCCGAGCCGATTCTGCGCGCGGGCGGCCCCAGCGCCTATTACGGCATCAGCGAAGCGCAACGTTTTGATTTAGTCCGTCCGGACGCGCGCCGCAGGTAATCCTCAACCCACAAGCGCATCGGCCCGGTGCGCTTTAATCTGAGCTACCGCGCAGGCGATGTCGGGTGCCAGCCAGCGATCCTGCTGCCAGCGCTCAACAACCTGCCGCAAATGCTGCCAGGCGCGCCGCGTGCCTGCTGCCAGCTGTGACTCACCGTGAAACTCCAGCGCCTGCGCCGCCAGCAGATACTCAATCGCGATAATGTGATCAACATTGCTGACCAGTTTCAGCAGCTTCAGCGCCGAGCCGGTGCCGAGGCTCAGATGATCCTCCTGTAATCCTGAAGTGACATAGTTATCAAGCACCGCAGGCTGCGCCAGCTGACGGTTTTCCGCGCAGAGTGATGCCGCCACGTACTGCGCAATCATCATGCCGGAATTCACGCCCGGCTCGGCCACCAGAAACGGCGGCAGGCCGCTGACCAGCGGATTCACCAGCCGATCAAGCCGTCGCTCGGCGATGCTGCCCAGCTCCGCCATCGCAATCGCCAGCAGGTCGCAGGCCATTGCCACCGACTCGCCATGCGGATTGGACTGTGACACCACGCGCCAGGCCTGCGGCGTCCCAAGCACCAGCGGATTGTCGGTACAGGCGTTGAGTTCGTTCTCCACCTGACGGACAGCGTGACTAAACTGATCGCGACAGGCGCCGTGCACCTGCGGCATTGAGCGCAGACTGAGTGCATCCTGAGTGCGGATGCCAACGCTGGCTTTCAGCAGCGGGCTGTCACTCAGCAACTGGCGCAGGCGTTCGCCACTGCGCTGAATCCCCGGGCTGGCCTTCAGCGCCAGCACCTCAGGGTCAAACGCCACCAGCTGACCGCGCAGCGCCTCAAAGCTCATCGCACCGGTGACGTCTGCCCAGTCCAGCAGCCGTTCGGCATCGTCCAGCGCCAGACAGGCTAAGCCGGTCATGCAGGGCGTGCCGTTGACCAGGCTCAGCCCCTCTTTGGCACCAGGCCGGTAAGGGGCTAATCCCGCCTGGGCCAGCGCCTGCTGCGCGGGCATGATTTCACCCTGCCACTCCACCTCGCCAATGCCAATCAGCGCCAGGCCGATATGCGCCATGTGGGTCAGATACCCCACCGATCCCTGCGACGGTACCTGTGGGGTAATCTGCAGGTTTAGCAGCGCCAGGAGATGTTGCACCAGCGCCACTGAAACACCTGATTTTCCGTGGCTGTAGTTCGCAATCGCAGCGCACAGAATGGCGCGGACCTCGGGTTTTGCCAGCACCGGCCCGACGCCACAGGCATGACTCAGCAGGGTATTGCGCGACAGCTGGCTCAGCTCATCTTCAGACAGGGTGATGTTGCACAACGCCCCCAGCCCGGTATTGATGCCATAAGCCACCTGCCCCGCCGCCACGATATTACCGACGATTTCACGGCTCTGCGCAATGCGCTGCCAGGCACTGTCGCTCAGCGTCAGGGTGGCGCCGTGCCGGGCGACCTGCACCAGCGCCTGCCATTTCAGCGGGCCATCGCCCCAGACCAGCGTCTGACGTATTACGTCGCTCATACCACCGGCTCCACCTGATGATGACTGGAGATAAACTGCTTAAAGCGCGCCGATCCCGCCTCGCCAAACATCGCCTCTGGCGTGCCCTGACAATCAATAGTGCCCTGATGCATAAACACCACCCGGTTAGAGACGTTGCGGGCAAAACCCATCTCATGGGTCACCACCAGCATGGTGCGGCCCTCTTCCGCCAGGCTGCGCATGACCTTCAGCACCTCGCCTACCAGTTCCGGATCGAGTGCCGAAGTTGGCTCATCAAACAGCATCACCTCCGGGTCCATTGCCAGCGCCCGGGCGATCGCCACCCGCTGCTGCTGACCGCCTGAAAGCTGGGCGGGATAGAAATCTTTGCGATTCAGCAGACCGACCCGATCCAGCAGCTGTTCCGCCTGGGCAATACAGGCTTTTTTATCGCGCCTGAGGACGTAGTGCGGCCCTTCAATGACATTCTGCAGCACCGTCAGGTGCGACCAGAGGTTAAAGCTCTGAAACACCATGCCGAGCCGGGAGCGCAGCCGCTCAATCTGACGCGGATTAGCCGCCAGCTGGTGTCCCCGGGCATGGCGCTTCATCTCAATGGTTTCACCGCCCACGCTGACCACGCCCGCGTCAGGCGTCTCAAGCAGATTAATGCAGCGCAGCAGCGTACTTTTGCCCGAGCCGCTGGCACCGAGTATTGAGATAACATCGCCCTGGTGCGCCTGCAGCGAGATGCCTTTCAGCACCTCCATGGCGCCAAAGGATTTATGGATATCGCTGGCCGACAGCGTGACGGGTGGCAATTCAGACATGTTTATTTTCCTCCAGGAATCGGCTTAGCGGCCGGTAACGGCTTTTTTTCCGGTTTATGAACCGGCGTCAGACGCCGCTCCAGCAGGGCATAGAGTTGCACAATGATGAAGTTGAGGATCAGGTAGATTGCCGCCGCACAGAGAAACACCTCCATGGTGCGGTAAGTACGCTGGATAATCTGCTGCGCCACCCCGGTGACATCCCAGACCGTGACCAGACTGGCCAGCGCGGTCGACTTCACCAGCAGAATCGCCTCGGTGGAGTAAGCGGGCAGCGCATAACGCAGCATCACCGGCGCGATAATGCGCCGCAGCAGCAGCCCGCGCGACATGCCGCACGCCATCCCCGCCTCCACCTGACCGGGCGGCACAGCCAGCAGCGCACCGCGCAGGATCTCCGCGGTGTAGGCGGCGGTGCAGAGCGACAGCGCCAGCACCGCACAGGTAAAGGGCTCACGCAGAAACGGCCAGAAGAGACTGTGCCGGATCACACCAAACTGCCCCAGACCGTAGTAGATCAGGAACAGCTGGATCATCAGCGGCGAGCCGCGAAACACCAGAATGTAGCCACGGGCAAAAGCACTCAGCAGACGCCAGCGGCTCATGCGCAGCGCCAGAATACCCACCGCCAGCACGCCACCGCACAGAAAGGCGCTGATAAACAGGCCCAGCGTAACCGGCAACGCGGCGCTGAGTTTAAGGAAGGTGTCAGTGAGGAACGCGAAATCGATCATAAGTCTCCTTAATGCTGTGCAGCGGTGCGGCTTTGCCAGGCGCGACCAAGACGGGATTCAGCCCGCAGAAAGGCGCGGTTCGACAGCAGCGTCAGCAGCAGATAACAGGCACCGCCCACCAGATAAAAGGAGAAGTAATCACGGGTGGAGCCGGCCGCAATCTGGCTGGCCCGCATCAGCTCGACAATGCCGGTCACTGACACCAGCGCCGAGTCTTTCAGGCTCATCTGCCAGACGTTTGACAGGCCGGGCAGCGCATAGCGCGCCACCTGCGGCAGCAGGATGCGTTGCCGGATGCGCCAGCGCGGCATACCAATAGCGACAGCGGCTTCTATCTCCCCTTTCGCCAGGGCCAGCCGTGCGGCACGATAGACTTCCGCCTGATAAGAGCCGGAGATAAGCCCGATGGCCAGCGCCCCGATCAGAAACGGCGGCGCTTCGATAAACCCGTCCGCGCCAAACAGTTGTCCGATCTGCGTGATCAATCCCGATCCGCCGAAGTAGAACAGGTAGATCACCAGCAGCTCAGGGATGCCACGAAAGATCACCGAGTAACCTTCCCCTGCCCAGCGCACCGCGCGGTGCGGGGATAACTTTGCAGCGGCAACGCCCGATCCCACTACCGCACCGATCAGCAGCGCGGCAAATGAGAGCAGCAATGTCGTCAGCGTGGCACTCAGAATCAACCGTCCCCAGCCCTCCGGGCCAAAACTCAGCAGGCTTATCATCAGTTACCTCACTCAGGGTGTGACGTCAGTTTTGAACCACTTCTCGCTCAGCTTTTTCACTGTGCCATCGGCCAGCGCAGCTTTGATCGCCTGATCCAGCCGGGCTTTCAGATCGTTGTCTGCCATGCGCACGCCCATCGCCTCGCCCTCACCCCAGATTGGGCCACCCAGCTGCGGACCGCTAAAGCTGAGGTTACGGTTATCCGGCCGCGCCAGCATCGACTGCGCAAAGGTCACATCGTCAAACACCGCGTCAATACGCCCCGCCTGCAAATCGAGGATCGCATCGGCTGAGCTGGTGTATTCCCGCACATCCGCCACCTCTTTGAAGTACTTGTCGATAAACGGCGTGTAGACGGTGCCGGAGGCGATACCGATGGTTTTGCCCTTCAGCGCCGCTTTCAGGGGTGCGATGGCAGGCTCCACGGTTTTCTCATCGTCGGTGAGTTTGATGATCTTACTGTCGGCAGGCAGCAACGACCCTTTCACCGTGATGAAGGTGGCGGGCGTAGAGGCGTAGGGCACGGTGAAATTGATCACTTTCTTGCGCTCGGGGGTGATCACAATTGCATCCATGATCACGTCATATTTTCCGGCATTCAGACCGGCGATCATTCCATCCCAGTTCTGCACCACCAGCTTGCACTGTATTGCCATACGCTGGCAGAGATCGGCCATCAGCTCCGGTTCAAAACCGCCCAGTTTGCCGCCTGGCAGGGTGAGGTTCCAGGGTTCATAACTGCCTTCGGTGGCAATGGTGATCGACTTCCACTCTTTGGCCTGGGCGCTGACGCCACAGAGCAGCAGGCTGGAAACCAGCGTAGTGAGACATAAACGACGAAGAGTCAGAGGGTGCGTCATACGGTTCTCCTGAAAGTAGCGGCCTGGTGATCGCCCTGACGAGATTTAACATAAATTTCACAGGATGATATGTCATGTATATACAAGTTAACGCAGCGCAGTTCATTGCCGGCTTTATCGTTTTGTGAGCCAGACAGAATTTATTACGCAGATGGCGGTGCTGCTGCACTTGTACATACAACCAAGCAAAGGTTATGCCAGCTCTGCAGAGGTGGAAAAAAGCGGCGGGAGTCTGGGAGCGGGCAGGCGACCTGCCCGCCGCTGCACCCGATCAGGGCAGCGATGCACCGGAGTGGCGCATCGCTCTGGTGAGTTTTATTGCGATTTAGCCTGCGCCAGCATGGCGTGGATCAGTGCCTTCAGCACGTTCTGCAACCGGGCGGCACGCGCCTGCTGCCAGGCGTAAGGCGGGGTTTCATCCATATAGTTGAGCTGCGCCAGCTCCAGCTGGACCGCCTCAATCTGCTGCTGCGGCTGACCGTATGCACGGGTGATGTAACCGCCTTTAAAGCGCCCGTTAATCACCCAGCTGTAGTCGTTCTGCGCCGCGCACACGGCCTCCAGCGCCGCACTCATTGCAGGCGTGCAGCTTGCGCTGTCGTTGGTGCCGATGTTGATATCGGGCAGACGGCCGTCAAACAGGCGGGGAATTTCGCTGGCGATAGAGTGGGCGTCAAACAGCAGCGCATAGCCATGCTGCGCTTTGAGCCGCGCCAGCTCCTGTTGGAGCTGCTGATGATAGGGCTGCCAGATCTGATCGATGTAGCCCTGACGCGCCGTGTCGTCGGGTGTTTTGCCTGGCGCAAAGGTCGGTGTGCCGTCGAACAGGGTTTCCGGGAACAGCCCGGTGGTGGCGCTGGTGTAGAGCGGCTGGTTATCGGGCGGGCGATTGAGATCGACCACAAAGCGGGAGTAGCGGCCAATTAACACGCTGGCCCCGAGATCACGCACAAAATCATACAGCAGCGGAATATGCCAGTCGGTGTCGGGTAAGCCGCGCGCGGCCTCACTCAATCCGGCTTCCACGTCGGGCGTCAGCTCGGTACCGGCGTGGGGAATGCTGACCAGCAGCGGCAGACTGCCCTGGGTAAAATGGAAAGGGTTCATTGCGGTTCTCCACGATAGATAACGGTACAGGGCAGTTCACCACCCAGCCAGTAAACCAGTTCTGCCGGACGGGCCAGCGGCCAGTGAACGAAGTTCGCCACTTTTCCCGCCTCCAGCGAGCCGTGACTGTCAGCCAGCCCCAGCGCTTTTGCCCCCCACAGCGTGACGCCCGCCAGCGCCTCTTCCGGCGTCATGCCAAACAGGGTGCAGCCCATATTAAGCATCAGACGCAGCGACAGCGCAGGCGAGGTGCCGGGATTGGCATCGCTGGCCAGCGCCATCGGCACGCCATAGCGCCGGAAGAGATCCACCGGCGGACGCTGCGTCTCCCGCAGCAGATAAAATGCACCAGGCAGCAGAACCGCCACGGTGCCATGCTGTGCCATCGCTCTGGCATCCTCCTCGGTGGCATATTCAAGGTGGTCGGCAGAGAGCGCCCCATAGCGGGCCGCCAGTGCTGCGCCACCTGACGCCGAGAGCTGCTCCGCATGCAGTTTCACCGGCATGCCCAGTGCCACTGCCCGGTCAAACACCCGCGCTACCTGCTGCGGTGAAAAGGCGAGATGCTCGCAGAACGCATCCACCGCATCCGCCAGTCCCAGTGCCTGCACCTGCGGCAGCAGCCGTTCGCAGATGATATCGACCCAGCCATCCGGATCGTGTTTAAACTCCGGCGGAAAAGCATGTGCCGCCAGACAGGTGGCACGGACGTCAGCGGCTACGCTCTCTCCCAGCAGGCGAATCGCCCGCAGCATCCGCAGTTCGCTCTCTTCATCCAGGCCATAGCCGGACTTGATCTCCACGGTGGTGACGCCCTCTGCCAGCAGGCGGTTAAGCCGCCAGCGAGCCGATGCCACCAGTTCCTCTTCAGTGGCGTCGCGGGTAGCGCGCACGGTTGAGAGGATGCCACCGCCCTGCGCGGCAATCTCTGCATAGCTGACGCCATTCAGGCGCTGTTCAAACTCCTGGCTGCGGTCGCCGCCAAACACCAGGTGAGTATGACAATCCACCAGTCCCGGGGTCACGATGCCGCCCGGCAGATGATGATGCTGATCGGCGACGAACGCGGGCATCTCCGCCTGCGGCCCGACCCACACCAGCCTGCCCGCCCGCACCACCAGCGCCCCCTGCGGGATAAGGTGGTACTTTCCGTCACGCATGGTGACCAGGTCAGCCCCGGTCCACACCGTCTCTACGCGCATCTCTTCTGCCATCGCTGCCTCATGCCTCCGCCGTTTACACTGTGCCTCAAAGTATGTATATGTATATACAACCACATCCGATGAGGATCAACCATGGCGACTTTTTTTGCCTCGCGTGCCCTGCTGGCGGAGGGCTGGCAGCAGCAGGTACGTATCACGGTCAATCAGGCCGGTTTTATCGACTCCATTACCCCGGATAGCCTCGCTGATCAGGCTATCCGGCTCAACGGCGAGGTGATCCCGGCAATCGCCAACCTGCACTCGCACGCCTTCCAGCGTGCTATGGCGGGTCTGGCTGAAGTGGCGGGCGATCCTCAGGACAGTTTCTGGACGTGGCGGGATCTGATGTACCGCATGGTGCAGCGCCTGACGCCGCAACAGGTGGGCGATATTGCCGCCCTGCTCTACATCGAGATGCTGAAAGGCGGCTACACCCAGGTGGCAGAGTTTCACTACCTGCACCACGACACACAGGGTGCGCCCTACAGTGATGATGCGATGCTGCAACAGCTGATTGAAGCGGCGGAGATCGCCGGTATCGGCCAGACGCTGCTGCCGGTGCTCTACACCTACAGCGGCTTCGGCAGCCAGCCAGCGTCGGCGGGTCAGAAGCGTTTTATCCAGCAGACCGACCGCTATCTGCAACAGCAGGCGCGGCTTGATGCGTGGCAGCAGCAAAGGCCACTGCTGAACCGTGGCCTCTGTTTCCATTCGCTGCGGGCGGTGAGTGAAAGCCAGATGCAGGACGTGCTGGCGGCCAGTGATCCGACGCTGCCGGTACATATCCATGTGGCTGAACAGCAGAAAGAGGTGAATGACTCGCTGGCGTGGAGCGGCGAGCGTCCGGTGGCCTGGCTGCTGAACCGCTTTGAGGTGGATGCGCGCTGGTGCCTGATCCACGCCACCCATCTGGATGAGAGTGAGCTGGCGCGTCTCGCCCGCAGCGGCGCAGTGGCGGGTCTCTGCCCGACCACCGAAGCCAACCTCGGTGACGGCATCTTCCCGGCAGTGGAGTACATCGCGCAGGGCGGACGCTGGGGCATCGGCTCTGACAGTCACGTCTCGCTGAGCGCCCAGGAAGAGCTGCGCTGGCTGGAGTATGCTCAGCGACTGCGCGACCAGCGTCGCAACCGGATTACCCTGCCCGGCCAGCCGTCGGTAGGCGATCTGCTGTGGCAACAGGCAGCTGCGGGCGGTGCGCAGGCGTGTGGCATTCAGCAGGGCACGCTGGCGGTGGGACAACGTGCCGACTGGCTGGTGTTGCGGGATGAGGCGTGGCTCGGCAGCGTCGGGTCGCACGCCGTCCTCAACCGCTGGCTCTTTGCCGGGCAGCGCGATCAGATTCGGGACGTTTATGTGGCGGGTAAAGCCGTGGTTGAAGATGGGGTGCATCCGCACCAGACGGCGTGTGCCGCCCGTTTTGCTCAGGCGATGGAGGCGCTGCGATGATCGCCCGGTTCACGTACCCGGAGCTGGCGGTCAGCCGCTGGCGCAACGGCGGCGGCGAAACCCGCGAAATCATCAGCTTTCCACCCGGCGCGGAGCGTTTCGGCTGGCGCGCCAGCATTGCGACGCTGGCGCAGGATGGTCCCTTCTCTGCCTTTCCGGACATTGATCGGGTGATTACCCTGCTGCATGGCGATCCGGTGTTGCTGACCGCACCGGGCGGGCAGCACTTACTGACGCCTCAGCAGCCCTGGGCGTTTGCCGGCGAACTCGCCTTAACGGCAAAGCTGCAGGGCAGCGTCAGCGAAGATTTTAATATTATGACGCGGCGCGGGGAATGGCAGGCAACGGTGGAGGTGGTGACCACGCCGGTCAGCACTCTGCATGGCGTCGCCTGGGTGCTGGCTGGCGCCTGGCAGATGGCTGACGGGGAACGGCTGACCGCGCAGCAGGGCGCGTGGTGGGTCGATGAAGAAACAGCACTCAGCCCGTGCGATACCGATGCCCGGCTGCTGTTTACCCGTCTTAACCGTGTCCTCTGAAGCGGCCCAGTAGTTTGTAACGTGAGCCGGGATAGAGCAGCCGCGCATAGGTCACGATTTTAGTGTCGCTCCAGGTCTGACGGCGAATCAGCAGGCAGGGTTCGTGCTCATCCACCGACAGATGTTTACGCTGACGCGCATCGGGCAACACCGCTTCAACAATGTGCTCGCCCGCCGTCAGCGGCGCGACGCGCATCAGATAGGTGTAAGGCGTCATCTGCTGATAATCCTGCGTCAGGTAATCGGGTGCGACCAGCGGATTGACCAGACGGTCCTCCAGCTGCACCGGCAGATCATTTTCGTAATGCACAATCAACGAATGATAGAGCGTCTGCCCGGTGGTCAGGCCCAGTACCGCCGCCTGCTCTGGATCGGCTTTGTCCTGGCCGATGGCGAGAATTTTGCAGCTGTGCTGATGGCCGCGCTGAGCGATCTCATCGGCGATATTATGCACCTCCAGCATGGCGGTGTAGCCTTTCATCTCCGCCACGAAGGTTCCGACGCCCTGCATCCGCACCAGAAAGCCTTCGCTGGTGAGTTCACGCAGCGCCCGGTTAATGGTCATGCGGCTGACGCCCAGTTCATTAACCAGTTCACTTTCTGATGGCACACGCTGATTCGCTTTCCACAACCCTTCACGGATCTGGCTGACGATGGCCTGTTTCACCCGCTGATAAATCGGGGCAGGCTCATCGCTCATTGCCGCCGCCAGTTGTGCCAGTGCCGTATGCTCAACCATTTGCTGTTCCTTATGCTGAAAGTCCCCTAAGTTTACTGTCTCACCGTGTGAATGTATATACATCCAGTACGCTGCACGGCGCCCCCATGGTGCAGCCTGCGCATCCTGATGGTGCAGGCTCTGAGTAGCGCTAAATAGTCAACCCGCAGCCGGCGGGCAATCGATTTTTGTGATCGGCCTGGCATGGCACTTGCTTACTCCCTTTGATTGTATAGACAAGCATAGACAAGAATTAACGCTTATGTTTCACTCGTATTATTCCGCTGGATCAGGGCAAGGAGAGCAGTTTAGCCACACCAGCACACTTGTATAGACAGGAGTAGACTATGTCAGGTTCGTTTCAGGTTTTGCGCCTGGTGCCAGGCGAGGTGGACCTCGCCACATTACGCGCTATCTATCAGGGCAACGTCACGCTGACGCTTGATGAGCCCGCGCGTCAGGCGATTGCGGCGGCGCAGCAGACCGTGGATGCGATTGTCGCCTCTGGCAACGTGGTGTATGGCATTAATACCGGCTTCGGCAAGCTGGCGCAGACGCAAATCCCGGCCAGCCGGCTGGCGGATCTGCAGCGTAATCTGGTGCTGTCACACAGCGTCGGGCTGGGCGATCTGCTGCCCGACAATGTTACCCGCCTGGTGGTCGCTACCAAAATCATCAGCCTGGCACGCGGTCACTCTGGCGTGCGAATCGAACTGGTTGAGGCGCTGCTGGCGCTGTTCAATGCGGGTGTCATGCCCTGCATCCCGGAAAAAGGCTCGGTCGGTGCCTCCGGCGATCTGGCACCGCTGGCGCACATGTCCCTGATGCTGCTGGGCGAAGGTCAGGTCCGGCTCAGGGGTGAGTTGATCCCGGCCACCGAAGGCCTGGCAAGCGTGGGTCTGTCGCCGTTTGTACTCGGCCCGAAAGAGGGACTGGCGCTGCTTAACGGCACCCAGGTCTCAACTGCACTGGCGCTGCGCGGCCTGTTTGAGGGTGAAAACCTGTTTGCCGCCGGTCTGATGGCCGGTGCGCTGTCGCTGGAGGCGATTAAAGGCTCACTGAAACCGTTCGACGCCCGTATCCATCAGGCGCGCGGCCAGCATGGTCAGATTGCGGTCGCCGCTGCCGTCAGTACCCTGATTGAGGGCAGTGAAATAGTGCTGTCGCATACGCATTGCGGCCGCGTTCAGGATCCCTACTCCATCCGCTGCGTGCCACAGGTGATGGGTGCCTGCCTGGACAACTTCAGCCACGCGGCGCGGATTCTGGAAATCGAAGCGAACGCGGCCTCTGACAACCCGCTGGTGTTCAGCGACAGCGGCGATGTGATCTCCGGCGGCAACTTCCACGCCGAGCCGGTGGCTTTTGCTGCGGACATCCTGGCGCTGGCGATTGCCGAAGTCGGAGCCATCTCCGAGCGGCGGCTGGCGCTGCTGCTGGACAGCGGCTTGTCGGGCCTGCCGCCCTTCCTGGTGCGCGACGGCGGCGTAAACTCCGGCTTTATGATCGCCCAGGTGACCGCCGCAGCCCTGGCCTCTGAGAACAAATCGCTGGCCCATCCGGGCAGCGTCGACAGCCTGCCGACCTCCGCTAATCAGGAAGATCACGTCTCGATGGCGACCTACGCCGCCCGCCGTCTCGGCAGCATGTGCTTTAACAGCGCCGCAGTCGTGGGCATTGAGGCGATGGCCGCCGCACAGGGCATTGAATTCAACCGGCCGCTGAAAAGCTCTGCGCTGATTGAGCAGGCCATCGACACCATTCGCGAGCAGGTCGCCTTCCTTGAGGAGGATCGCCTGCTGGCTCCCGATATCGAGGCAATGCGTCAGTGGGCAAGTCGCACTGACTGGCCTCAGGCATTGACCGCGCTGCTGCCGAGCATGCGCCCAACTTCTTGAATTAAGGAATCTTTCATGAGCGAAACTCTTTCTCAGGCTGTGGCACGTGAAATTCGCGCGCCTCACGGTACCACGCTGCACTGCGCCAACTGGCTGATTGAAGCCGCTTACCGCATGATTCAGAACAACCTCGATCCCGATGTTGCCGAGCGGCCGGAAGATCTGGTGGTTTACGGCGGCATCGGTAAGGCGGCGCGTAACTGGGAGTGCTTCGAGCAGATCCTGCGTTCGCTGCGGGCACTGCAGCCGGATGAAACCCTGCTGATCCAGAGCGGCAAGCCGGTCGGCATTTTCCGCACCCACGCGGATGCACCCCGCGTGCTGCTGGCGAACTCCAATCTGGTGCCGCACTGGGCGACCTGGGATCACTTTCATGAGCTGGATAAAGCGGGCCTGATGATGTACGGCCAGATGACCGCCGGTTCCTGGATCTATATCGGCGCGCAGGGCATCGTGCAGGGCACCTACGAAACCTTCGTGGAAGCGGGACGTCAGCACTACAACAACGACCTCAGCGGACGCTGGATCCTCACCGCCGGGCTGGGCGGCATGGGCGGCGCGCAACCGCTGGCGGGCGTTCTGGCCGGGGCCTGTGTGCTGGCGATTGAGTGTCAGGAGTCGCGCATCGATTTCCGCCTGCGTACCCGCTATGTAGATTACAAAGCCACCACGCTGGATGAAGCGCTGGCGTTAATCAGCGAAGCGACCGCGGCGAAAAAAGCGATTTCGGTCGGGCTGCTGGGCAATGCCGCCGAGATCCTGCCGGAGCTGGTGAAACGCGCCCGGGCGGGCGGGCCAAAACCGGATATCGTGACCGATCAGACCTCGGCACACGATCCAATTAATGGCTATCTGCCGGCTGGCTGGGATCTGGCGCGCTGGCAGCAGGAACGCGTCTCACAGCCGAAGGCAGTGGAGAAAGCGGCGCGTGCCTCAATGGCGGTCCACGTGCAGGCGATGCTCGACTTCTGTCATATGGGCATCCCGACCGTGGATTACGGCAACAATATCCGTCAGGTCGCGCTGGATGAGGGTGTCAGCAACGCCTTCGACTTCCCTGGTTTTGTACCGGCCTACATCCGTCCGCTGTTCTGCGAAGGAAAAGGCCCGTTCCGCTGGGTGGCGCTGTCCGGCGATCCGGAAGATATCTACAAGACCGACGCGAAACTCAAGGAACTGTTCCCGCACCACAAAACGCTGCATCGCTGGCTGGATATGGCGCAGGAGCGCATCGCCTTCCAGGGATTGCCAGCGCGTATCTGCTGGCTGGGACTGGGCGAACGGCATCTTGCCGGTCTGGCGTTCAATGAAATGGTGCGCAACGGCGAGCTGAAAGCGCCGGTGGTGATTGGCCGCGACCATCTCGACTGCGGCTCGGTTGCCTCACCTAACCGTGAAACCGAAGCGATGAAGGATGGCTCGGATGCAATCTCAGACTGGCCGCTGCTCAACGCGCTGCTGAACACCGCAGGCGGCGCGACCTGGGTCAGCCTGCATCATGGCGGCGGTGTCGGTATGGGCTTCTCGCAGCACGCCGGTATGGTGATTGTCTGTGACGGCAGCAAAGAGGCGGATGCGCGTCTGGGCCGGGTATTGTGGAATGACCCGGCCACCGGCGTGATGCGTCATGCCGACGCGGGTTATGAGCTGGCACAAAGTTGCGCGGCAGAGCATGAACTGAATCTGCCGATGCAGAAGTAATACGCTGAACGGGGCGGGCAGCGGCTTGCCCCGTTTTCTTCGCATTTTTCCCTTCTGAAGCCCTGCCCGGACATCACTTCCTTATTACTTATTCCATTTTGATTTAGCCTATAGCCAGATTTCGTCCTGCCGGCGATAGACGCAGCGCCACCCGACCTCTAAAGTGAAATCTTCTCATTCTGTATGGAGCGCGACTCTGCATGACCCTTTCCCCTGCCCTGCTTGAAGATGCCCTGCGCTGGCGCCGTGAGTTTCATCGCCACCCCGAATTAGGTTACCAGGAACAGCAAACCAGCCAGTTTATCGCTGATGAGTTAGAGCGGGCGGGATTGCAGGTGTTTCGCGGTCTGGCGGGCACCGGCGTAATCGGCACGCTGGAAAACGGTCCCGGCCCGGTTATCGGGCTGCGTGCGGATATGGATGCGCTGCCGATTACGGAAAAAGGCGACACGGAATGGCGCTCCGCCACCCCTGGCGTGATGCACGCCTGCGGGCACGACGGTCACAGCGCCATTCTGCTGGCCGCCGCCCGACAGCTGGCCTCCACACGCCAGTTCAGCGGCACGGTACATTTCATTTTTCAGCCTGCCGAAGAGAACCTGGGCGGTGCGCGCAAAATGGTGGAAGAGGGACTGTTCCAGCGCTTCCCGATGGATGCGATCTATGCGATGCACAACTGGCCGGGACTGCCGCTGGGGTCACTGGCGGTTAACCCTGGCGCCATGATGGCGTCGCTGGATTCGTTTGAGATTACCCTGCACGGCAAAAGCTGCCACGCGGCGATGCCGGAAAGCGGTGCCGATCCAATGGTGGTGGCGGCCGAGCTGATTCTGGCGCTGCAGACAATTCCGTCACGTCGGCTCTCGCCGCTCGCCTCGGCGGTGGTCAGCGTGACGCAGATCCACGGTGGCGAAGCAATCAACGTGATCCCGGAACAGATTGTGCTGCGCGGCACGGTGCGCTGCCTGCAGACCAGCGTGCGCGAAAAAGTGCGCGGGCTGATTGATGAATTTGTCGCTACCCTGCCACGTCCGTTTGGTGTCAGCGGTGAGATTGAGTGGTTACCGGGTTATCCGGTGACCGCCAACCATGCAGCCCCGGCTGAGCAGGTACGCGAGGTGGCGCTGGCGACGCTGGGGGCCGAACAGGTTCAATGGCAGGTCAATCCGTCGATGGCGTCTGAAGATTTTGCCTGCATGATGGAGGCCTGTCCGGGTGCTTACTTCTGGCTGGGCGCGGATGGCGATACGCCTTCCGCCCCGCTGCACAACGCCCGCTATGACTTCAACGACGCGCTGCTGCCAATTGGCATTACTTTCTGGCAGAACCTGGTTGAACAGGCGCTGCCAGCAGCCTGAGTCAGTAACCGGCGGCGAGGATCTGCTGCTCTGCCGCCGCCAGCGAGTCGCACTGGCCGCTGGCGCGCAGGCAGCAGGCGAGCTGAAGTCGCAGTGATGCGGGCACCGGCCGCTGCTGATTCAGCACCTGCTCAATCCAGCGCGCGGTTACCTCTGCCGTCTTGTCCGCCGGCAGTTCAACGGCCACTTCAGGCTGACGCTCAACCCACACTTCCGCTTCCGCGCCTGCGCCCTGAATCATGCTGATCGCCGGGCAGCGCTGTGGATTGGCATAGACTTCCCCTTCGGTGCCATTGAGCAGTATCGCAGGTGCATCGATGTCACTGAAGAATTTCGCCACACGCGGCACATACTCCGGATGCGACACGCTCGACAGACGCAGCGCCGCACGTTCGGCAAACGGGGTCGCCAGTTTTGCCAGCGTATGCGCGCTGTTACGCACGCCCATTCGCCAGCGCAGCGACAGCTGTTTCGCCATTGGCGGGCAGAGATGATCGATAGTGATAAAGGCGAGTTCGCCCTGATCGAGTTTTGCCTGCGCCGCCTCTGCGGTGGTGACGGGGGCAATACCCAGCGCGGCAAACACCGCTTCACTGGTAATGCGCGTCGCGTCGTCGCTGACGCCATGCACCAGCACCGGGAAGCCGAGTTTCACCAGCAGCAGCGCCAGCAACGGCGTGAGATTGCCCTGCCGGCGTGCACCGTTGTAGCTGGGGATCACAACCGGCATCGGGCGGTTTTCCGGCGCCTGCAGTTGCATCATCTGCGCCTGCATCGCCTGATAAAAGCCGCGCATTTCCGCTTCGCCTTCGCCTTTGATACGCAGCGCAATCAGAATGCCGCCCAGCTCCAGATCCGGCACCTCGCCCGCCAGCATCGCGCCATAGAGCGCCACGGCGGTATCAAAATCGATATCGCGGGCATGATTTTTACCGCGACCAATCTCTTTAATGATTTTATTCAGTTCCATCACTCGCTTCCGGTTAAGTGCGCGGCTCAGCGCCGCGTGGGACGTCGTTTACGCACCGTGTTTTTTGGCACCACGGTGGCCGGTATCGCTGCCGGCTCTGGCGTTTCCGGCTGCTCAATCGGGAAGATCGGCAGCGCCGCTAACAGCCGGCTGCCATAGGATTTGCTCAGCAGACGGCGGTCGTAAATCACGATTTCGCCATAACATTGATGGCTGCGAATCAGGCGTCCGACCTGTTGAATCAGGGTAAAAGAGGCGCTGGGTAAGCTCTGCACCTCAAACGGATAGCGTTTAAGGCTTTTCAGCCACTCGCCTTCGGTCAAAATTACCGGACTGTCTACCGGGGGAAAAGCGATTTTGTGGATATGCACCTGACTCAGCAGATCGCCTTTGAGATCCAGCCCTTCGGCAAACGACTGCAGGCCAATCAGGATGCTGGTTTCCCCTTTGGCGACACGCTGACGATGCAGATCGACCAGGCGGCTGCGCGGCTGATCGCCCTGAACCAGCATTGAGAGGCGCAGGTCGGGCAGACAGGCGACAAACTGCTGCATCGCCCGGTTGCTGGCAAACAGCACCAGCACGCCTTTGTGCTTTTTCTCCGCCATCTGCTGCCGGAAGAAACCGGCCATCTCCGCGATATGCTCCGCTTCGTGCGTCATCAGCGGCTCATAGCGCATCTGCGGGATCACCAGCTTGCCCTGCTCCACGTGGTTAAACGGGGAGTCCAGCGCCACAAAGCGGTCGCCCGCCTTCTCGCTGAGTCCCGACATCTCCTGCAGGCGGTTGAAACTGTTAAGCGATCGCAGCGTGGCGGAGGTCACAACCACGTGCGGAATTTTACGCCACAGCATCTTCTCCAGCTGGTCGCTGACGCGGATGCCGGCGCAGTGAAACAGCAGGTGCGCCTGACCTTCGCGCAGCTCGCGGGTGATCCACTTCGACACCGGCGCGCCAGAGGCTTTTTCCATCGCCGCCAGCCGCCACAGTTTGCTGACCGATTCAAACCAGCCAAACTGGCGATTGAGCTGCAGCAGATTGCGATGCAGTCGCACCACATCCACCTTGCCGGTCTGCTCGCTCAGCGCATTAATCAAACCTTCACTCAGGCCGCGCAGCGCATCGCTGAGCTTAAAGAGCCGGGCGCAGAGATCCAGCAGCTCCTGCGGCAACGCGCCCAGCACAAAGCGGAATTCGCCCGGCTGGTTATGCGGTGGCAGCAGCGGATTCAGCGCCTGAGCGGTAATCGTCAGCAGTTCACGCAGCTCATCGCAGTGCGCTTTCAGCCGCTCCGGGTTAGCCAGCGGCGGCGGCGATTTTGGCCGCATCTGCGTCATAATGCTCTCTACCAGCTTGATAAAGAGGTCGAGCTGCAGGCTGCTCCAGCCCGGCGTGATGTCGGCGCTCATCTCCAGCGCATCGCGGGCCACTTCCGGCAGGTGATGCCCTTCATCCAGCACCAGCATCAGGTTTTTAGCCGGTGGCAGCACCGACTCATTCTCCATTGCTGCCATGACCAGCGCATGGTTCGCCACCACTACATCGACCTGCTCGATTTCGCGCCGCGCCACAAAGAACGGGCATTCACGATACCAGCGACAGTGTGCGCCAAGGCAGCTCGCTTTGTCGGTGGAGAGCCGCTGCCACAGGCTGTCGCTGACGTTCTCCTCGCTGTGATCGCGCAGGCCGTCCCACTGATAGCGATCCAGTGATTTCTGCAACCGGCCACACTGCGTCTGCTCCTCTTTAGTGCTGCTGACGGCCTCATCGTCCAGATAAAGCAGCAGATCGCCCTGCTCATCGTCATCAGCCGCCATCGCCGCCAGATTACGCGGACAGACATAGCGCCCGCGACCAAAGGCGGCGGTAAAGGTGAGATCGGGAATGATTTTTTTCAGCAGCGGCAGATCTTTGGTGAAGATTTGATCCTGCAGCGCCACGTTGGCGGTGCTGATCACCAGCCGCTTCTCCTGGGCGCGGCTGGCCGCGATGCCCGGGATCAGATAAGAGAGGGTTTTGCCCACGCCGGTTGGCGCTTCAACCGCCAGATGGCGCGAATCGTCGCCCGCCAGGCATTTCGCCACTTCGGCGATCATCTGGCGCTGCGGCGCACGTGGGATGAAGTCAGGCACCTGCTCCTGAAGCGCTTTATACCATTGCGCTATCTGGCTTTTTACTGCGGCTGTCAGGGCCATGATTTGCGTTACCACACCGAAAATATGGCCTGTATTTTTACACAGTATCCTGTTGGCGTCAGCTTTCGCGCCGAATTTTTCGTGCGACGTCGTAAATTTCAGCAGTTGCCCGTTTCAGGGCCGTGCGGGCAGCCCGTCAACCCGGGCCGGTCCGGCACGAAGAAAGGCCAGCCGCATGAGCTAGCGGCTGGCTACGCCAGCACTTTGTACATATAGGTGGTGGCATCCAGCACGCCCGCGGTGGATTCGGCATAAAACGGGATCGACCCCGCCACCTGCCAGCCCAGCGAGCGATAGAGATCGCTGGCGACATCGCCGCTGCGCGTATCCAGCACCAGCAGCGTTTTGCCCTGCGCACGGGCCTGCTGCTCAGCGCGCTGCATCAGCTCACGCGCGATGCCCTGACGGCGCGCCTGCGGATGCACCAGCAGTTTGCTGATCTCCGCCCGGTGGCGGCCATTAGGCATGGCGCTGCCATTGAGAAGGACAGTGCCCACGATGCGACCGTGCTGCCGCGCAACGAATAGTTCGCTGTCGCCGTCTGCCAGAGCGGCGATCCGCTGCTGCCAGAATCGCGTTATCACCTTTTCGTCTTCAGCATCAATAAAGCCGACGCTGGCTTCGTCTGCCACACAGGCCTGCAGCACCTCCGTCAGTTCACCCAGTTGCTGTTGCGCTTCGTCGGCGCGAAGTATTGTGTAATCGATCATGGTTTCGCCACCACCAGTAAATAGCGCGCGCCGTCAGTCAGGTGCGCCTCAAAAGCCGATTTCCCGACCAGATGAAAACGTAAGCAGTCACCGGGCTTCAGCGCCCACTGCTGCGCCCCCATCGTGACGGTGAGGCCGCCCTCGCGCAGCCAGATATGCTGCTCCAGACCCTGAATGGGTGGCGCATCGTAATCTATACGTGCACCAGGCCGTAATCTGCCCTCAACCAGTTCGCATCGGAAATGAAGCGCAGGAGGTGAGACATTCCGGCGAATAAATCCGCTGGATTCATCCTGCCACACGGGCTGCTGGTCATCTCTGATCAGCAAACTGGACTCCTCCTCCACTTCACTGAGCAGGCGCGACATCGTTAATCCGTAGGCAACACACAGACGGTTAAGCAGCGCAGCAGTAGGGCTGGTCTCGCTTCGCTCAATGCGCGATAATGACGCACGACTGATGCCCGTTGCGACAGCAAGTTCATCCAGCGACCAGCCGCGTTGCAGGCGTAATTCTGCCAGCCTCACCGCCAGTCGTTGCTCCGTATTCAGCTCTGACATGGTGTTTTCTCATATTTGGGAATAATTCTCTTATATGAGATATAACGGAGAAACGGCGTATCAGTCAAGTTGTACATCGAGAAATGTATTGTACAACTTAGTCGGCTTCGTTATGGTAATTGCACTCAGACCAATCGAAAGAGGAATTTATGACCTTATACAGTATCGGTGACGTCGCCGAGCGCTGTGGCATAAACCCAGTCACCCTGCGCGCCTGGCAGCGTCGTTATGGCTTACTGAAGCCGCAACGTACCGAAGGCGGACATCGTCAGTTTGACGAAGAGGATGTTCATCGCATCGAAGAGATTATGCGCTGGATTGAAAGCGGCGTGCCGGTCGGTAAAGTTAAGGCACTGCTGGAAGGTGGCGATGTAGATGCCCATGACGGCTGGACCACACTCCAGGATGAGCTGATCAGCGTCCTGCGTCACGTCAGACCCGCTAAACTTCGTAATAAAATTGCCGCGATTGGTCGCGAACATCCGATTGATGCGCTGATCGACCATGTTTTTATGCCGGTGCGCCAGAAGCTGAGTCTGGACCAGAACACCGCCCGCACCATGTGCAGTCTGCTGGATGGTTTGCTGATCGATTATGTCGCGTTCTGCCTGACCGGCAGCCGCAAAAAATCGGGTAAAGATGCGCTGATTATTGGCTGGGGGATCGACGATCGTACCCGCATCTGGCTGGAAGGCTGGCGTCTGTCGCAGCATGGCTGGCGGATTGATGTGCTGGCAGAACCGCTGGATTTACCGCGTCCTGAACTCTTTCCCGGCATGAATATGTTTGTCTTTACCGGTAAAAAACTGACCCGCCGCCAGCAGGAACAGCTGTCACACTGGCAGGAACAGGGCTATGCCGTGCGGTTGCACGATCCCGCCTGATAACAAAAACGCACGCCGGGCACTTTGCCTGCTGCCTTGCGCGCGCTATTATCCCCGCCTCACTGTTAACGAGCTCAGGTTTTACCCATGAACTGTAAAAAAGCTTTCTTCGCCACGCTGTTTTTTATTATGGCGGCAGGTGGCACCGGCGGTCTGATGCTGGTGGGATACTCTCTCATCGTTCACTCACGCTAAGCCAGCGCTGCAGGCGTTCAAACAGGCGATCGCTGACTATCGCCAGCAGCGCCACCAGTAATGCCCCCTGAATGACATAGGCTGTATTAAAGCCGCTTAAGCCGATAATCACCGGCGATCCCAGACTTTTCGCGCCGACCGTCGAGGCGATGGCAGCGGTGCCGATGTTGATGATCACCGAGGTGCGTATCCCGGCGATGATGACCGGCGCAGCCAGCGCCAGCTCAATCTGCCACAGTCGCTGCCAGCTACTCATGCCGACCCCGATGGCGATCTCCCGACTGCTGGCCGGTACGCTATCAATACCCGCCAGCGTCCCCTGTAAAATCGGCAGCAATCCGTAGAGCAGCAGCGCCACGACTGCGGGCCAGGCACCAAATCCCATTACCGGCACCGCAATCGCCAGCACCGCCACCGGCGGAATCGTCTGCCCTGCCGCCACAATGGTTTCCATCAACGGCCGGAAGGCCCGCCCCGCCCGCCGCGTCACCAGCACACCACTGCCAATGCCAATCACAATCGCCAGCAGGCTGGCGGTGATCACCAGAAACAGATGCGCCAGCGTCAGCTGCCAGAAGCTCTCCTGCTGATAGAGTGGCCGCGCCAGTTCGGGAAACCAGCGGTGAAACAGCGGCCCACTGTAAGGCATCAGGGTCAGCAGCGCGCCGTAGAACAGCACCAGCCACAGCAGCGGATCCCTTAGCCTGCGCATGTTAAATCCTCGCGCAGTTGCAGCAGATCGCCAAAGTGGAGCACGCCCAGCGGCCGCTGCTGATCGTCAATGACCGGCAGTTTATCAGTACGCCGGGCGATAAACTGCGACAGGGCATCGCGCAGCGTCAGTGCCGCAGCGATCGGTTCGCCCGGCAGCCACTCGCCGCGCCGTACGGCATTACCGACCTGCTCCAGCGACAACAGCCGTACTCCCATTTCGCTGCGACCAAAGAAGTCGCGCACAAAATCATTTTTCGGCTGGGTCAGCAGCTCCACCGGCCTGCCCTGCTGAACAATCTCGCCGTTATCCATCAGCACAATACGGTCTGCCAGCGTCAGCGCTTCGTCGATGTCGTGCGTCACCAGCACGATGGTGCGTCCCGACAGTTGATGAATGCGCAACATCTCCTGTTGCAGCACCCCGCGCGTCACCGGGTCGAGTGCGCCAAACGGCTCATCCATCAGTAACACCTCCGGATCCGCCGCCAGCGCCCGCGCCACGCCGATGCGCTGCTGCTGCCCACCCGAAAGCTGATGCGGATAGCGGTCCAGCAGCTGCGCATCGAGATTCAGCAGTGCCAGCAGCGCCGTGATACGTTCATTGACCTGCGCCCGGGGCCATCCCAGCAGCACTGGCACCGTGGCGATATTCTTCCGCACCGTCCAGTGCGGGAACAGGCCAATTGACTGAATGGCGTAACCCATGCGCCGCCGCAGCGTGCGGGCATCGAGCTGGCGAATCGACTCTCCGGCAAAGCGGATTTCACCACTGTCAAACTCCACCAGCCGGTTGATCATCTTCAGGGTGGTCGATTTGCCCGAACCGGAGGTGCCAAGCAGCACGCAAAATTCCCCTTTCGCCACCTGTAACGACAGATCTTTCACCGCCGCTTTACCGTTAAACGCGCGGGAAACGCCGTCAAACTCAATCATCTTTTCTCTCCAGCAGTGAGATCAGCAGGCGGAACAGCGCATCGATGACCACCGCCAGCGCAATCACCGGGATCACACCCAGCAACACCAAATCAAGCGCACTGCTTAGCAGTCCCTGGAAAATAATCGCGCCAAAGCCGCCCGCGCCAATCAGCGCCGCAACCACCGCCATGCCCAGCGTCTGCACCACCACTACCCGCAGGCCCGCCAGCCAGACCGGCAGCGCCAGCGGCACATCCACCGCAATAAACTGCTGCCAGCCACTCATGCCGACGCCACGTGCACTCTCACGCACCTCGTGCGGCACCTGTTGCAGCCCCACCACCACGCTGCGCACCAGCGGCAGCAGGGCGTAAAGCACCAGCGCGATCAGCGCCGGAGCCATCCCAATGCCGCTGATGCCCCAGTCGCCGAGCCACGGAAACTGCTGAGCCAGTCCGGCCAGCGGCGCAATCAGCAGACCAAACAGCGCCACCGAGGGAACAGTCTGAATCACATTCAGCACGCCGAACACCCCACCCTGCCAGCCAGGCCGCCGGAACAGCGTGACGCCCAGCGGCAGCGCAATCATCAGCGCAGGCAGCACCGTTCCCGCCAGCAGGGTGAGATGACGGCTCAGAGCTGCATCAAACACCGCGTGGCGGTTGGCATACTCTTTTAGCAGGGAGAGATCGCTGAGCTGGCCACTGAACAGCAGCAAAAGCGGCAATAGCCAGACCTGCAGATTGAGCAGCAGCTGTGCCAGCCGATGGCGGGTCAGTTGCCGCACCTGATCGGTGATCAGCAGCAGGAGCAGCGCGCCGCTGCACCACAATCCGCTGGCAAAGCTGGTGCGTGCCAGACGGCTGCCCTGCTGGCTGAGTAAAGTAGCCTGATGACCGCTGAGCCAGATGATCGCCGCCAGCATCAGTTCTGCCGCCAGCAGCGCCAGTATCAGCGTGATGCGGGTCGGCTGCCTCCACAGCAGCAGCCACAGCGTCGCCAGCGGCAGCAGCAACAGCCCGAAGCGGCTAATCTGCCAGCCCATCAGCGGTTCACCCGCCACCAGGCGGTTCGGGGCGAAGTTCAGAAACGGCAATGCCACCAGCGCCAGAGTCAGCAGCGTCAGCAGCAGCAGTGCCACCGGCTGCTCAACCGGACGGCGTATCGCTTCCCGCGATATCTGCATCGGTTACAGCAGCTTTTTCTGCTGCAGCCATTCGGTCGCTACGCTGCTGGCATCCTGACCGTCGACCGCGATTTTGGCGTTGAGCTGTTGCAGTGTCTTCTCATCAAGCGCGCTGAACACCGGCTTCAGCCACTCTGCAATCTCTGGATAGGCTTTGAGTACCGATTCACGGATCACCGGCGTCGGCGCATAAATCGGCTGAACCCCTTTAGGATCGCTGAGCGTCTGCAGACCTAATGCCGCCACCGGACCGTCTGTGCCGTACGCCATCGCCGCGTTTACGCCGGAAGTCTGCTGTGCCGCTGCGCTGATGGTGACAGCGGTATCGCCGCCAGCCAGCGACAGCAGCTGATCCTGCTTGAGGTCAAAGCCATAGGCTTTTTCAAAGGCGGGTAAGGCATCGCTGCGTTCAATAAATTCTGCTGAGGCCGCCAGTTTGAAGGTGCCGCCTTTTTTCAGCCAGGCGCTGAGGTCCGCCAGAGAGTTGAGCTGATTTTTTTCAGCCAGATCTTTTCGCACAGCGATGGTCCAGGTGTTATTAGCCGGAGCGGGCGTCAGCCAGACCAGATGGTTTTTCTCTGCATCCAGCTTCTTCACTTTCTCATAGCCTTCGGCGGCATTTTTCCAGGCGCTGTCTTTCTCATCATTGAAGAAAAATGCACCGTTGCCGGTATATTCCGGATAGATATCAAGTTCGCCCGCCGTGATGGCACCGCGCACCACCTGCGTGGTGCCGAGCTGAATTTTATTGACGGTTTTTACCCCGTGCTTTTCCAGCACCTGAAGAATCACATTGCCCAGCAGCGATCCTTCGGTATCAATTTTTGAGCCGACCCGCACCGGGTCCGCCGCCTGTGCTATCCCCATGCTGAGCAGCAAAGCGCTGACGCCCATCCAACCCCGAATTCTGACCATGGCTTTTTCCTTATCGCAGTGTGTTGTTTTTACGTTTTGTTCATGCGTGATGATTCACAAGGCGTTGTGCGCCTGCGCGTTCAGGCTGCCCTCCTGCCGCTCTGCGGGAGGAGGGCAAGGCGTGCAGCGGAAATTATCTGCCTTAAAAGCGTAGCCTGGCGCAGCGGCGATGTAGCTGACTTTATCGCAAATTGATAACGATTTGAGATTATAAATTCATCTCATATAACCGAAATGAATTTACGTCTGGGCGTCTAAACGGCTATTCTCGGAAATCTGTTTTTATAATAAAAGACGCACAACATCATGTCCGACCTGACCTCTTCCGCCCATGTGGCAACAGCAGGGAGTTCGCCCCGTGGCGAAACACAGTGGATCCGCAGCGCAGCTGACGTCTCCCGATTAGTGAACAGTGGCGACAGCGCCCGTAATAATGCCCGCATTGTGGTGGCGATTGCGCTGGGGGGCGTCTTCCTTGACGCCTACGACCTGGGTGCGCTGGCCTTTGGCATCAAAGACATCACGCGTGAATTTAATCTCACCCCGACCGGCACCGGCATGGTCGCCTCGGCAATCACCTTCGGGGCCATTATCGGCGCACTGATCGGCGGCTATCTCACGGATAAAATTGGCCGTTATCGGGTGTTTATGGCCGATATGTTCTTTTTCGTGGTGGCGGCTATCGCCTGTGCGTTTGCCCCCAATGAGTATGTGCTGGCCGGTGCGCGTTTTGTGATGGGCCTGGGGGTCGGAATCGATCTGCCGGTGGCGATGGCGTTTCTGGCGGAGTTTTCCAGGCTGCGTGGCAAGGGGAATAAAGCGGCCAGCGTGGCGATGTGGTGCCCAACCTGGTATGCGGCAATCAGCATCTCTTATCTGCTGGTGCTGCTGCTCTATGCCGTGTTACCCGAAAGCCACACCGACTGGCTCTGGCGGCTGATCCTTGGTTTTGGTGCCGTTCCGGCGATTATCATCATCGCCATCCGTAGCCGTTACATGAGCGAATCCCCGGTGTGGGCGGCGAATCAGGGCGACCTGAAAGGTGCCGCAGCGATTTTACGCAGTGCGTGGAGTATTAATGCCCAGGTGGCACCCGACGCCGCGCTGACGCCTGCCATGCCGGTGCGCAAGGCGAGCTGGCGTAACTATGGCGCGTTGTTACAGGGCGTTTATCGCCGCCGTACCCTGCTGGCGACCATCACTTCCATTGCCTCATCTTTTGCTTATAACGCGGTGGCGTTTGGCTTGCCGGTGATCATCTCCAGCTTCTTTGCCCAGTCAATGCTTACCACCATTCTGGTGTCGCTGGCGCTGAATCTGCTGTTCGCCTTTGTCGGCGGGATACTGGCGGTGCGACTGGTGCCGCGCCTCGGGGCGTGGAAGATGTCGGTGGCGGGTTATGCCTGTCAGTGCGTGGCGCTGCTCGGGCTGGCGCTGATTGGTCGTCCGGAAGGCGGTCAGGAAGCCGCGCTGGCGATCGGCATGCTGGCGCTGTTCCTGTTTGGACAGGGATTCGGGCCTGGTTCGCATACCATGACTTTTGCTTCGCTGAGCTATCCGACGTCGCTGCGCGGCGTGGGTGTCGGCTTTAACCAGACGCTGATGCGCGGCAGCTCTACCGTTTCGCTGTTTCTGTTTCCGGTGCTGGTCGCGGCGCTGGGCACCGGCGTGTTCTGGGTGATCTTCCTCGCACCACTGGCGGGCCTGCTGGCGCTGCTGGCGATCCGCTGGGAACCGTCGGGTTATGATGTGGATGCGGAAGATTTCGAGCTGCAGCGATAATCAATGGTCAGGGCGTGGATAGCGCGCCGGCTCAGGGAGCAAACGGGCTCGTAACCCTGGCGCACTGTTTACCCAGGCTCGACTTCTCCGGCCAGCATTGAAACCGCACCTTAGTGCGGTTTTTTTATGCGGTGACTTCCGGGAAAGGAAACTGCTCCAGATAGTCCGGGATGCGCGGGAAGGTATGCAAAAACCACGGTGTGAACTGCTGTGGCTGCTGCTGCATCTGCTGCTCAATCAGCGCCATCGGGCGATAATCCCAGGCATCCGCTTCCTGCGGATTCAGCTGCGGCAGGCTGTCGCAGACGGCAAAGAAGACGTGACCATACTCATGTTCAGTCAGGCCATTGCTCAGTTTCAGGTTGTAGCTCAGCTCAAACACCGGCGTCAGCGTCACCACCATTCCCATCTCTTCACGCAGGCGGCGCTCGGCGGCGTCGCGGGTTGATTCATGGGGATAAGGATGACCACAGCAGGTATTACTCCACAAGCCACCACAATGATATTTATCGCTGGCACGCCGTTGTAGCAACAACTCCTGCCGGGAATTGAAGACGTAGACCGTCACCGCGCGGTGCAGCAATCCTTTTTCATGCACTTCCAGCTTTTCCATCTTGCCGGTGGGACGATCGAGGTGGTCAACGAGGATAACTTCAATAGCAGACATGGCGTTTCCTTGAGATTATTCCCAACTATTCTGGCACAGAATTATCGGTTTGGGCGGATCATCGAGGATTTTTTACCCGGGTCAGGCTGAGATAAGCGGATGAAGCAGAGAGAAAATCAGGCCAGCAAGGCTGGCCTGAAGAGGGATTACAGTCGGAAGCTCTGAACCACCCGCTCAAGCTGGGTGCTCTGCGATTCCATCGCCTGCGCGGCAGCAGAAACCTGCTCCACCAGCACGGCGTTCTGCTGTGTGGTGCCATCCAGCTGGGTAATCGCAACGTTAACCTGTTCGATGCCCAGGCTCTGTTCGCGGCTGGCTGACATGATTTCACTCATCAGCGTTGTCACACTGCTCACGCCCTTCATCAGCTCATCCATGGTCTGACCCGCCTGCTCGACCAGCGCGCTGCCGGTATCGATGTTCGCCACCGACTCTTCGATTAACTTTTTAATCTCACGCGCCGAGTTGGCTGAACGCTGTGCCAGGTTACGCACTTCCGATGCCACCACCGCAAAACCGCGACCCTGTTCACCGGCGCGTGCAGCTTCTACCGCGGCGTTCAGCGCCAGGATATTGGTCTGGAATGCGATGCTGTCGATCACGCTGATAATATCGACCACTTTACGGGATGAGTGATGAATCTCGCCCATGGTGGTCACCACCTGACGGACCACTTCGGTGCCACGTGCGGCCACCTGCGAGGCATCACCCGCCAGCTGGTTAGCGTGGGTGGCGTTATCGGCGTTCTGACGCACGGTGCCGGTCAGTTGCTCCATCGACGCGGCCGTTTCTACAATCGAGCTGGCCTGATCTTCGGTACGGGAGGAGAGATTGGCGTTGCCGCTGGCAATTTCCCGCGACGCGGCGGTGATCGCCAGCGCGCTGTCGCCCACCTGCTGGAGCAGTCCCTGCAGATAGCTGATGAACTGGTTAAAGCTCTGCGCGACGGCGTTGAACTCCGGGCTGTTGCTGGCTGGCAGACGCTGAGTCAGATCCGCACCACCGGTCGACAGCGCTTCAATGTTGCTGTTCAGCACGTTGAGGCGTTTCATCATGGCGCGGACAAAGCCCAGCGACACCAGTAGCAGGATTACCGCCAGAGGGATCTGCACCAGCCCCAGACGGGTCAGCATGTTGTGAGACTGCGCTTTAAGCAGGCTGGTTGGCAGGCTGCTGGCGAGATACCACGGGCTGCCTGGAATGGCCTGCACGAACAGCGTCTGCTCGCCTTCACTGCTGTCATAGGTGGTTTCCAGCGGCTGATTGCCAACACCGTTAAGCAGCGTTTTCAGCGGTGCTGCCATCGGCATCTGCACGTCAGCCAGGTTCTCCAGCTTCGGTGCGGCATTCACCAGTGCGCCATTGCCTACGACTTTACCGTCGGCTTCGACGATCAGGACGTTGCCCTGAATGGTTTCACCCATCTGCTTCGCCAGCTGGTTAAAGAACCCCAGCGTCACGTCGATGGTGGCGACACCCCAGGCCGTGCCGTTTTTGTAGATGGCCATCGCACAGTTGGTGCGCGGCTGCGGGCTGGCGGCATCCTGATAGGCTTTTGCCCAGGCACACTGGCCTTTCGGAGCGGCCATACCATCTTTGTACCAGGGTTGCTCCCAGTATTTGTCAGCCGCGTCGGAGTTCCAATAGGTGTTCACCTGCAGTTCATTGCTGGCATTACGGGCAAAGAAGCTGCTGTCCTTCTCTTTGGCCGGATCACGACGGTTTGGCAGTGGCCAGATCCCGCCACCAAACACATTGCTATCCTGATACTGGTTAACCAGCGTCGGTAACAGGGTGTCGATGGTGGCGCTGTCCATGACAGATGCGGCTTCGGTAATGGCGCGCTGCTGGGCCTGAACGCGGTTCATCTGTTCAACGATACCGGAAGCCAGCGAATCCACCTGATAGCGAACCAGACGGCTTTCGCTATCGACCAGCTGTGGCGCGACAAACTGATTAATAACCCAGACTGTAACGAGTAAAAGCGCAACAAAGAACGCGATCATTGTTGCGGTGAAGCGGGATTGTGTTGTTTTAAACATCTTTGTTCCCCTGAACCTGGTGCGGCGCAATTGCCTGATCGGGTTTAACGGCGCGGCAAGCGGGAACTTGAGATGAGCAGGATCACATATTTGAGAAATGTTTGATTTTTGTAAAAATTTAATTTCTCATTGAAACTATCACATCCCCGGCGGGCGCCGGGGAATGGGCGAACAGGCGCATTATTGCTGGCCTATTCTTCTGAACTGACGACCTGCTGGCGCGGACGGAAGATGTGATTATTGCCATCCGCCGTTAACAATTCCCGTAACTTCTGACCGCCATGTTCATCCGCCTGCGCGAACTGCCGCTCCGCTTCCGTAATCGGCGTAGTCCAGAGCAGAGTCGGGCGATCGCCGTCGCGTTTTGGCAGCGAGAACTGCGCCTGTTCGGTTGCCAGCTCATTGGCGAGCAGGAAGCTTTCAAAGCCGACGGGTGCCACTTCCGACGCCAGCGTATGGCCCTCGCCCAGCCAGGTCAGCCGCGCCCACGGCAGATGCACGAACTCCGCCAGCGCGCTGGCCATCTGCACCGCATTGCCTTCGGTCATGACTTCACCGTCAACCGCCATACCCAGTTCAATGCGGCGATACTGCGGTGCCAGCTCATCAAACAGATAATCGACCTGCGGCATCGGCCGGATGCTCATGCCAATGGTCAGGAAATACCAGACGCCCTGATGCCAGTGCTGGGAGATCGCCATCGGCGGCCAGCTGCCCTGATCGATAGCGTAATATTTCACTGACTCGCCAAAGCGCGCCTGATAGCAGGCCATCAGATCGTTCTGCACCTTATCCCACTCGCTGCCGTCGTGCCATTCGCGCCAGAACTGACGCTGATGCTCCGCACGGGCGTAGTAGTCATTGGTTGATGCCGACCCCAGCGGTGCCGTCAGCCGGTTCTTTTTGATGCAGCCTGCAGAGAAGCTCACCTGCTTCTCCTGATAGAGGCTCCAGCCGGGGATCACCGCCAGCAGCTGGCCGTAGTACCACAGCGCCGCGCCATCATCGCTCGGCTCCCACAGCACCTGCAGACCCGCCGGATCCAGCGCGGGTTCCGCTTCCAGATTACGGCAATACTCGGCGCTGAGCAGCGGCGCTATGCCCTGCTCCATCGCCTCGCGATCTTCCTGCGCCGGTGCCGGCAGCAGGTTTCGTAGCCAGCAGCCGCGTACCGCATACTGGCTGCGGAACAGGTCGGTTGGCCAGATGTAAAAATAGGCAGTGCGCTCATCCTGTTCGACAATGGCGGTCAGGGTGCGCTGCTGATTGTGGACTTCAGCAATCAGGGATTTGTACGTCATAGTGCCTCGACAAAGCCTGGAGGAATCCATTTTCCCCGAGAATAGAGCAGGATCCTGGCTGCGGCTATCTGAGACAAGGGTAATAGTCTCAAAGTGTGGGAGTTGGGGAAGATGGTGAGGGTTTTTGATGAGATGCTGCGCTTTGGAAGTATGGTGTGGCCGTTGTTAGTATCAGAGACCACTATGAGCGAGGAGCGTAAGTTCGGAATAAATACTCATATTGAGGATACTCAGGAGAAGTGGGCAAGCCATTCCAGAATCGTATGTTTAATTCAGCATAACGGTGTTTATTAAATATCCTTTTTACCTTAACCGTTAATTAAATTTCTGGCCGACTGTATAAATCTTTAACCCATTCATAGTCATTTGCTGCAGACGCAATTGATCAGCTTATCCTGGCGATCGCTTGAGTAGTCGCCTGCTACTTATTATTATGGCATCGCTTATTACCGATGGAGCGGCCTTTGGTTGTTTACAGCTGATAATCAGAGAGTATTATCGATGATGTAATATATAGGGAGATAAAAAATGGACGCAGCATTGCTTGAAATAATGCGCTCAGGCGGGAGGAATAAAGCCTGGGCTGAAACGATGGTCAACCTTGAAGCCAGGAAACTTATCGATACAGCTAACAGATTGTCAGCTTTCTATCTCAGGGATGGGCTAACCCGGTTGCAGTTTGTCCAGGAAATAAAATCGGTTATTGACCGGCAGTTCGCCGCCGCCCGGCAGGCAAAATCTGATGAAGAATGCATGAAGTGCGTTAAGCACCTTAGGTCAGAGACAGAAAATCTTGAAGAGCAGGGACGATTGCTGCGTTCAAAGACAGCAGAACTCTACGCCAAAGTGGAGTTTGTGCGTGAAAACAACAAAATTGTGGGTTACATGATTTCCGCTGTTCATGTTGTAATTTCAGGTTTTGCTGTTGTCGGCGGTGCTTTGATGATATCGACAATGACGCCACTCGGCGCACTGGCCGGTGCCGTTCTCGTTATGGACGGTCTTAATGGGCTGTCTAAAGAATTCATTCCGCGCCTCTCTGGCGAGAACACAGAAGGCATGTTTGCCGATGGTGCAATGCAAACTGCTGAATTTATAGGTTTTAAACCAGAGTCAGGACTGGCTTTTTATAATACGGTAACGCTTACTGCCAATGTTTACAGCATTTGGGGGCTGGCGAGAAAGCCTGCCGCATGGCGGCTGTTCAGATGGATGCCCCGTGATTACTTCCGTAAAGTTGACACTATGAGCCGCCCGAAGCTGACCATGAAAATCGTTGGCTGGGGTGTTAAGGCTAAAGTGATATTTGATTTACTCAGCCTAAACGAGCAATCACGCTAACTCTTTATTCAACCGGCAGTAACGCCATGACTTCCAGGCCAGCATTGGCGGTTGAATAAACGTCACTATGACTACCCCGATTAGCAGAGACAGGCCTCCGCCTAAAATATATGTTTTAGTGGAGAAACACAGAAGAAATATAAAGACTAACGTGCAGCCAGAAATAATCCATAACAGCACCCTGAATCTGTTTTTTAAATCCGCTACGGCTTCCCCCAGAGTCCCGCCATAGCTTTCAAGGTTATTTTTAATTTTTTTCAAATCAGCATCAGTAAAACCCGACTTTAGCAAATCTGCCTCACTAACTTTCATGGTGCTTCACCTTTCATCCATAAAATGTGCATTCATTCTACCGCAATTATATACGCGTATGTCTCTCATGCGGCAACTTCCGTCGCTGGCACAAAACGGATGTTAGTATCTGCCCCAATCAGCCTGTTGTAACTAACCCCCAATAAGTTAACGTCTGCACAAAAGCACCTGCCCAGGCCCCGATATCTATCACTGCGGTTGAGTAATCCTTTATGCGCTAAAGCAATCCACCCTTTTACCAGTGAACATCTCACCCCACATCCCTGCCCATCCGCACCATCGCCCGATACCAGGCACCGCGCTGAATCGACCACCTTAATCCCACCGCAATCGCATTAATCTTCCGGTCAATGATCGCCTGCTGAAAGCGGCCGATTTCAGTACCGGACATTGCCTGCGCCCAGGCTGGCATCAGCCCGAACCCCGACTTCAGCATGATTTTCATCACCGGTTTTGCCTGCCAGCTGGGTGCGGGGGCATTCATCAGCAATCGTGTCACTTCGGCAGTGCGATGATCAAAGCGCAGCTCTGAACGCATCTGTTGCAGGTAATCCGCAACATCAACAACGCTTTTCGGTACCTTCTCAGCCCCCAGCGCTTCGGCTATCTGTGCCGCTTCCTGATAGTACTGATCCTGTTCGGCGCGGCTGAGCTGTGGATTTTTGTAGCGCAGATGGGCGGCCAGAAAACGGCTGGTCTCCGCCACATGCACCCAGGTCAGCAGATGCGGATCGCTGGCGGCATAGGGTTTGCCTTCGCTGTCAACGCCGCTGACTTTCAGGTGAATGCGTTTCACCCGGTCAATCAGCGTCTGTGCATCCTGCGAATTACCGTAGGTGGTCACCGCGATAAACTGACTGGTGCGGCGCAGCCGGCCCATCATATCTTCGCGGAAATTGGAGTGATCCCAAACGCCCGCCAGCGCCGCCGGATGCAGCATCTGCAACAGCAGCGCGCTGATCCCGCCGCACATCATGGAGGTGAAGTCACCGTGAACGCGCCAGATCACGCTGTCCGGGCCAAACAGGCCGGGATCGCCAGGTGGTTGAGAGAGGTCAAATTCATTCATCGACAGGCCGTTAAGGCGAAATACCTGCTGCTGAATGCGGTCACGCAGATTAATCATGGTGGCTCTGATAGTGGATATGATGCGACGCGCCGTAGCAGGACGCTAACGACGCGCCGCATCACCTTCCCCTGACTTCAGGGGAAAGGCTGACGGTTATAAATAGTTGAACTGTCCATCCTCGGTACGAACGGAATCGAGTCCAATCATCACGTTGAATTTGCCGGGCTCTGCAACATGCTGCATCTGCTGGTTCCAGAATTTCAGTGCATCCACGTCAATTTTGAAGGTCACGGTTTGCGACTCGCCTGCTTTCAACATGATGCGCTTAAAGCCACGCAGCTCCTGCACCGGACGGCTGATGGAAGCGACCGGATCGTTGAGGTACATCTGCACCACCGTCGCGCCATCGCGTTTACCGCTGTTGGTCACGGTCACGCTGGCTTCAATGCTGCCGTTACGCGGCATGGTCGGTGAGGACATTTTTACCGGTGACACGGTGAAAGTGGTGTAGCTCAGGCCGTAACCAAACGGATAGAGTGGACCGTTAACCGCATCGTAGTAGTGCGACGTGTACTTGTTCGGCTTCGCAAAGTTGTAAGGACGGCCGGTTGGCAGATGATTGTAGTAGATCGGAATCTGACCCACTGAACGCGGGAAGGAAACCGGCAGTTTGCCCGACGGGTTGTAGTCGCCGAACAGCACATCGGCGATGGCGTTGCCGCCTTCGGTGCCGCTGAACCAGGTTTCCAGCATCGCATCGGCCATCCGATCTTCATTCACCACTGACAGCGGGCGTCCGTTCATCAGCACAATCACCAGCGGCTTACCGGTGGCTTTCAGTGCTGCTAACAGCTTCTGCTGGCTCGGCGGGATCACCAGGTCGCTGCGGCTGGAGGCTTCGTGCGCCATACCCTGCGCTTCGCCCACGGCGGCAACTACCACATCGGCCTGCTTCGCTTTGGCGACCGCGTCATCAATCAACTGCTGCGGTGAACGCGTATCCACGGAAACCGCCTGCTCATAGAGGTTCAGGAAGTCCTGAATCCCTTTGTTGTCGGTGACGTTGGCGCCCTTCTCATAGAGCAGCGTAGCCTTGCCTTCGGTGGCATTGCGCATGCCCTGCAGCAGCGAAACGGATTGCTTCGCCACGCCAGCTGCGGACCAGCTGCCCATAATGTCGCGCTGGCTGTCTGCCAGCGGACCAATCAGGGCAATGGTGCCCGATTTTTTCAGCGGCAGCGTTTCCAGGCGGTTTTTCAGCAACACGATGCTCTTACGCGCGACGTCGCGCGCTTCAGCCCGGTGAAGACGGCTTTCCGCATTGGTGTCCTGCGGATCGCTCTCTTTCGGACCTAAATGGCTGTAGGGATCGTTAAACAGGCCCATATCATATTTGACGTTGAGCACATGGCGCGCCGCATCATCAATCTCCGCCATGGTGACGTCCCCGCTCTTCACCAGAGCGGGCAGATACTTGCTGTAATATTCATCGCTCATGCTCATATCGACGCCCGACTTCAGGGCGATGCGCACCGCCTCCTGCGGATCGCTGGCGACGCCATGCTTGATCAGCTCTTTGATTGCGCCGTGGTCGCTGATGGTGATGCCTTTGAACTTCCACTTATCGCGCAGCAGATCTTTCAGCAGCCAGCTGTCCGCCGTGGCGGGTACGCCATTGATCGAGTTCAGCGCCACCATCACGCCGCCGCTGCCTGCATCCAGTGAGGCTTTATAGGGCGGCAGATAGTCCTGGAACATGCGCTGCGGACTCATGTCCACGGTGTTGTAATCGCGTCCCCCCTCCACTGCGCCATAGAGTGCGAAGTGCTTCACGCTGGTCATCACGCTGTAGCGATCGGCAGCACTTTTTCCCTGCATCGACTGCACCATGCTGCGACCCATTTCGCTGGTGAGATACGTATCCTCACCGAAACCTTCGGAGCCACGGCCCCAGCGCGGTTCACGGCTGACATCCACCATCGGCGCCCAGGTCATGTTCAGGCCATCGTCGGCCGCTTCATAGGCAGAGACGCGCCCCACCTCTTTCACCGCATCCAGATCCCAGCTCGACGCCAGCGCCAAAGGAATCGGGAAAATGGTGCGCTGACCATGAATAACGTCGTAGGCGAAAAACAGTGGGATCTTCAGGCGGCTGAGCTGCATCGCCTGATCCTGCATCGCGCGAATATCCTGACGGGTTACGGTATTAAAAATCGCGCCAACCTGACTCTTCTGAATCATGTCGCGAATCACTTCTTTCGGATTATCAGGTCCGACGCTGATTAAACGCAGCTGGCCAATCTTCTCGTCCAGCGTCATTTTTTTAAGCAGTTGGTTGACGAAGGCATCCCGCGCCTGTTCGGTCATCGGGTGGTTACCTGGCACTGTCTCAGCTAATGCGGGTTGCATCGCGAGGGAGACAGCGAGACTAACAGAGTAAATCCATTTCATCAGGTTGGGTTCTCTTAAGTAACTGCGCAATATCGAATAAACAGGCGGCAGTGTGCCACAAGATGAGAATAGCAGGTAGCTGCCGCTGTCACACTGCGTTGAGGTGAGTTGACGTGCTACAGTTAGGACGCACTGATAAGACAAGGGAATTGCTCATGATACAAACCTCTGCCCTGCTTTCTGACCTGCGCCGCCTGGTCGGCCCCACCCATCTGCTGACTGAACCTGAACAGACCGCGCGCTATCGCAAAGGCTTTCGCTCCGGCGAAGGCGAGGCGCTGGCGGTGGCGTTTCCGGGTACGCTGCTGGAGCTCTGGCGGGTACTGCAAACGCTGGTGAATGCCGATGTCATTATCCTGATGCAGGCAGCGAATACCGGCCTGACCGAGGGCTCGACGCCACATGGCGACGATTACGATCGTCCGCTGGTGATTGTCAGCACCCTGCGGCTGGACAAGCTTCAGCTGATCGACGAAGGCCAGCAGGTGCTGGCGTTCCCGGGCAGCACACTCTACCAGCTGGAAAAAGCGCTGAAGCCGCTGGGGCGTGAACCCCACTCGGTTATTGGCTCCTCCTGTATTGGTGCCTCGGTGCTGGGCGGCATCTGTAATAACTCCGGCGGATCGCTGATCAAACGCGGACCGGCCTACAGTGAAATGGCGCTGTTTGCCCAGATTGATGCGCAGGGAAAACTGAAGCTGGTCAACCATCTCGGTATCGATCTTGGGACGTCACCGGAGGAGATTCTGGGGCGGCTGGATGATGACCGCTGGCAGCCCAAAGATGTGCAGCACGATGGACGTCACGCCTCCGATCATGAATATGCCGACCGGGTTCGTGAAGTGGATGCGGATACGCCCGCCCGCTATAACGCCGATGCGCGTCGCCTGTTTGAAGCATCCGGTTGTGCCGGCAAACTGGCGGTCTTCGCGGTGCGACTCGATACCTTCGCCAGCGAACCGCAGCAGCAGGTGTTTTACATCGGCACCAACGAGCCCGGCGTTCTCAGCGATATCCGCCGTCACATGCTGGCACATTTTACCCATCTGCCGGTGGCGGGCGAATATATGCACCGCGACATCTATGACATTGCGGAAGTCTACGGCAAAGATACCTTCCTGATGATCGACAAGCTGGGCACCGACAAGATGCCGCTGTTTTTCACGCTCAAGGGGCGGGTTGATGCCTGGCTGAGCAAACTCTCTTTCGTTAAACCGCACTTCAGCGATCGCCTGTTGCAGCGCCTGAGTAAACTGTTTCCGGCGCATCTGCCGAAACGCATGAAGCAGTATCGCGACAAATATGAACACCATCTGATGCTGAAGATGTCTGGCGACGGCGTGGCGGAAGCGCGTAACTATCTGCGCGACTACTTCCGTGAAGGCGGTGGCGAATTCTTCGAATGTGAAGGCAAAGAAGGTGCGCACGCCTTTCTGCATCGCTTCGCAGCGGCGGGTGCGGCGGTGCGCTACCACGCGGTGCATTCTGATGAGGTCGAGGACATTCTGGCGCTGGATATCGCCCTGCGTCGTAATGATGCGGACTGGTTCGAAACCCTGCCCGATGAGATCCGCGCCTCGCTGAGCCATCGTCTCTACTATGGTCACTTCTTCTGTCATGTGTTTCATCAGGATTACATCGTCAGAAAAGGTGTCGATGTGCATGCGCTCAAAGCGCAGATGCTGGAGATCCTTCATGCGCGGGGCGCGGAATATCCCGCTGAACATAACGTCGGACATCTCTATCAGGCCAAACCGCAGCTGGCGGCGTTCTATCGCCAGCTCGATCCCACCAACAGCTTCAACCCTGGGATTGGCAAAACCAGCAAGCAAAAGGGATGGGCGGTGAAGCAGGTTTAATCGCCTTATGGATCAGCCTGCTTATCTGAGCAGGCTGATTGTCATACAACCGGGAAGCCCGTTCTCATCGCCAGCCTCCCGTTGCAGTAGCCCTGCCAATAGCTAACATCTTCATCAAAATATTAATCTCCCCTCCCATATTACACCTGCTTTATTTTATCTCATCGGGTTCTGCGCAATAGTTCACAAATCACCACGCTGCTAATTGATAATTCGCGTCGCGAAAAATAGAGTGCCGCCACAATAATAATATTCTGCTTAATTATCCGGATTGCATTCAGGGAGGAATGATCATGAGAAAAATTAATTACGCGTTAGCGTTAGTTGAAATGGCCACCGCATTAATAGCGTTAACTGCAATAAGTTCATCACCGGCCTACGCCAGCGGATTTATTGAGGACTCATCGCTTAAAGGTAATGTTTTTTACTGGCAGCGTCAGCGAGATCGCAGAGACACCGATCCCACCAGTGAATATCAGGGACAGTATCGGGCTAATTTACATCATGCCTCACTCAACAGTAATCTCGACTATCAGTCAGGCTATGCCGGGGAGTGGATTGGTCTGGACCTCGCCATTTTCGGTGCTGCTGAGCTTTCCAACAGCGGCCCCGCCGCACCCAATGAAATTGGCTTCAGTAAGGCACGTACTCGCTGGGATGAAAAGTGGAATGGCGACAGCGGCGGTGCTTCTGTTTATAAAGCCGCACTGAAATTAAAATATAACGATTACTGGTTGCGTGCCGGTTATATTCAGCCAACCGGCCAGACAATCATTGCGCCACACTGGAGTTTCTTACCCGGAACCTATCGCGGCGTCGAAGTCGGTGCGCTGTATGATTTCCAGCAGGCCGGTGCATTATCACTCTCCTGGATGTGGAGCGACAAATATAAAGCGCCCTGGTATCGTGATTTATATAATTTTCGCCAGGCTGATGGCAAAACATCTGTCAGCTACCTGCATTCGTTCGGCATGAAATATGACTTCAAAAATAACCTGGTGCTTGAGGGCGCATTTGGCCAGGCGGCGGATTATATGGATCAATATTTTGCCAAAGCCTCGTGGTCAGCCACGCCCGGTGGCAATGCACTCTACACCAGCTATCAGTTTTACGGGGCGCACGACAAAGTAGCGGGCGGTGCCGCTAATCCCCGTGATGTCTATGACGGCCTGGCCTGGTTACAGGCGATCACGGTCGGCTATACCGTCGGCCCGGTTGATCTGCGACTCGAAGGCAGCTGGGTCAAAGCAGAGGGGAATCAGGGCTTCTTCCTGCAGCGCATGACGCCAGGCTACGCCAGCTCCAATGGACGACTTGATATCTGGTGGGATGCCCGCTCCGACTGGAACGCCAATGGCGAAAAAGCGATTTTTGCCGGGGCGATGCTCGACTTAACGCCGTGGCAACTGGCGGGATGGAAAGTGGGCGCATCGTACGTCTGGGGCTGGGATGCCAGACCCGCCACGCTGCCCACCGTTGACCAGAGCCAGCGGCTGAAAGAGTCCGCCTGGAACCTTGATCTGAGCTATCAAATCCAGCAGGGCCGCGCCAAAGATACCCTGTTTAAACTGCATTACACCCGCTACGACAACCACAGCAATCTGCCCAGTTACAGCGGCGGTTACGGCAACATTTTTCAGGACGAGAAGGACATCAAATTTATGGTTATCGTGCCGTTTACGCTGTTCTGACGCCCTGCAGACTCCCGGATATCTCTTTAGCAGCAAGGATGAATCAATATGTTTAAGTTAAGCCTTATCGCGCTCACTCTGCTGGGCGCTGCAGCCACAGGCCACGCCAGCTCGTCAGCGCAGCAGGTGGTGAATCAAATCAGCAAGTTTGGCATCACTTATCAGGTGAACGATAATCAGGCCGCCCTGCATGGCACCGACTGCGCCGCGCTGGGTGCCGACTATGCCGCCTGTAATCGCGCCACCATTACCCTGACCAATAACGGCCCTGCTCTGACCGACAAACACTGGGCAATCTATATGAGCAACGTCCACCAGACGCTGCGGGTCGATAACGAACAGTTTAAAATGACTCATCTGGTCGGGGATCTGACCCGGCTTGAGCCGACTGAGAAATTCACCGGAATTGGCGCGGGCGAATCGGTGCAGATTCCGATCGTTAACGAATACTGGCAGCTGTTTACTACAGATGTGATGCCGCGCTGGTACGTCACGGCAGGAGAGGCCCCGCCAAAAATTATTGCCAGCACCGATCATGAAGATCCCAGCCAGTTTGTATTGCCGTTGGGTGATCACTGGCGACGCAGTGCCGATGACTGGAATATTCTGATGCAACCCGCCAGCCGGTTTGATAAAAACAGCGATGTTGCCACCCTGCCCGCCTCCGCGCTGCGCGGTCAAATCACACCTACGCCGCTTGAGGTGAAACTTCGCCCGCAGGATGCCGATCTCAGCCGTGGGGTCAGTCTGTCACTGACCGGACTGACCCGTCAAACCGTTAAGGCGGTGAAACGGCGTCTGACCCTGCTCGCCGTGAAAGAAGCGCCTGATGGATTTGCTATCACAACGCAGATCAAACCGGCTCACTTCAGCGGCAGACAGGCTAAATCGGGCGCATACGATCTGGATATCACCCCACGCGGTGCCGCTGTGGTGGGCTACGATGCTGCCGGTGCGTTCTACGGTCTGATGTCGATTCTCTCGCTGATCCCCACAGAAGGCGCGCCGCGTATTGCCACGCTGGAAGCCCATGATGCGCCACGCTTTGCCTATCGCGGCGCGTTTCTTGATGTTGCCCGTAACTTTCAGAGTAAACAGGCAGTCATGCGGCTGCTTGATCAGATGGCGGCCTGGAAGATGAACCGCTTCCACTTTCACCTCAGTGACGATGAGGGCTGGCGGATTGAAATTCCCGGCTTACCGGAACTGACTGACGTGGGGGCTAAGCGCTGCCATGACCTGAGCGAACAGCGCTGCCTGCTGCCACAGCTCGGTTCCGGTCCGTTCAGCGATAACAACGGCAGCGGCTATTTCAGTCGTGCCGACTACATCGAGATTGTGAAGTATGCGCAGGCCCGTCACATCCAGGTGATCCCGGAAATCGATATGCCCGCCCATGCCCGTGCCGCCGTCATCGCCATGGAAGCGCGCTATCAGCGACTGATGAAGGAGGGACAATCTGAACAGGCCAGTGCGTATCGCCTGATCGATCCCACAGACGACTCCAATACCACCTCGGTGCAGCTCTATGACCGCACCAGCTATCTCAATCCCTGCATTGCGGGTTCACAGCGGTTTGTCGATAAAGTGATCGGTGAAGTTCAGGCGATGCACCGGGAAGCGGAACAGCCGCTCACCGTCTGGCATTTTGGCGGTGATGAAGCGAAGAATATCCGGCTGGGTGCTGGCTACTCGGATAAGCGCGATCCTAAACCAGGCACCGGTCTGCGCGACTGGAGTAAAGAAGATCTGCCGTGGGCGAAATCGCAGGTTTGTCAGGCGCTGGTGAAGAGCGGCAAAGTGGACGATATGGCGCACCTGCCGAGCTACTTTGCCCTGACCGTTAGTGACATCGTTAACCGGCACGGCATTGGCAAAATGCAGGCCTGGCAGGATGGTTTAAAACATGCCAAAGATGCGGCAGCCTTTGCCACACCGCGCGTCGCGGTCAACTTCTGGGACACCCTCTACTGGGGCGGTTTTGACACAGCCAGCGATTGGTCACAGAAAGGTTACGACGTGGTGATCTCCAGCCCCGACTACCTCTACCTGGACTTTCCATATGAAGTTAACCCGCTGGAACGCGGCTATTACTGGGGCACGCGCTTCAACGACGAGCGCAAAATCTTTGGCTTCGCGCCGGACAACCTGCCGCAGAATGCTGAAACCTCGGTGGATCGCGATGGCAACTTTTTCAGCGCCAAATCAGAGAAGCCATGGAGCGGTGCTTACGGCATTTCGGCCCAGCTGTGGAGCGAAACGGTACGCACTGACGCGCAAATGGAGCACATGATCTATCCTCGCCTGTTTGCGGTAGCGGAACGAAGCTGGCACCGCGCCAGCTGGGAGCAGGATTACAAGGCGGGTCAGGAGTATGCGGGTGGCAAAACCCATCTCGTCGATCTGCAGGCGCGCCTGAATGACTGGCAGCGATTTGCCAATCTGCTGGGACAGCGGGAACTGGCGAAGCTGGATAAGGCGGGTATTGATTATCGCCTGCCGGTGCCTGGAGCCAGAATCGTTGATGGCATCCTGTCGATGAACGTGGCCCTACCGGGCGTTACGCTGGAGTACAGCCTGGACAAGGGCACAAACTGGCAGCGCTACGATGCCACCAGACCGCCGCAGGTCAGCGGTGCGGTGGCAATTCGCTCGGTGAGCCGCGACGGGCAGCGCACCAGCCGCGTTGAATCCCTGTAGCGCGTTGAATCCCTGTAGAAAGCGAAGTGTGAACGGGCTGAGAAGCCAGCGTTTGAATATGAAAAAGGCCGACAGAAGTCTAATGGCAGTCAGTTAAGCGACAGGGGATAACGCAGTCTGGTGCCGGGCAGGGGCTGGCGGTCCTCGCGCCGCTGCGCGGTTCCTTCACTTCATTCGCCTGCCTGACGGACCGCCGGGGATGGCACATCCTGTGCCGCCCCGCCTTTCGCCCGCGTCCTGCGGGCTCTCCTGGCAGACTCATTCTGTTCAGCGCTGCGGATTACCTGCCCCCTCCCCGGCCCCAGCCTGCTCTGAAACTTCAGTGTGTATTGTTAAAAAGGGCACGATAGTGAAGGCCTGAGCGCCGCTGTTGCTCGCTCGCCCAGAAAAAAAGCTGCCACGTTTGACCGTGGCAGCCTTTACAAATCTGATCTTAACTGATCAGCATTAGACAGCAGTCGGCCCTTTCACACCTAAACCAGCTTCTCTTCGGGGACCGGCTCCGCACCCGCCATCTGCTGACGGCGCTCGATAATCATGGTTTGCGGTGTGGAGAGCAGGATGCCCTCTTTACGCAGACGCGTCAGAATATCGAACAGCAGGTCGCTCTTCGCCCCTGCGATCTGGCGCTGACCCGCCACGTTACCGGTGACGCTCAGTATAATTCCCTGCTGAGTCAGATCTTTAAACGAAACGGATGGCTCTGGCGTCTCCAGAATGCGTTCATTTTCGTTGTAGACCTCCAGCAGGATATCGCGCACTTTCGCCGGATCGATATCGAGCGGGAACGTCAGCGTAATCGTGACCACCCCCTGCGCATTACCCATGGTGGCATTTCGCACGTTCTGCGAGATAAACTGCGAGTTCGGCACAATCACCGTGGATTTATCGCCCAGCTGGATCTCGGTGGCGCGCACATTAATCCGGCGGATATCCCCTTCGATACCGCTGATGCTTACCAGATCACCAACCTTCACTGGCCGCTCGGTCAACAGAATCAGCCCCGAGATAAAGTTCTTCACAATCTCCTGTAAGCCAAAACCGATACCTACCGACAAGGCACTGACGATCCAGGCCAGCTTATTCCACTGCAGGCCCATGATCGACAACGTCAGCAGGATGACCAGTACATAACCGATGTTGCTGAACAGCGTCACCAGCGACACCCGCATGCCCACGTCCATGGTGGTTTTCGGCAGAAAATCAGTGTCGAGCCAGCGGCGCACCGTTCGCAGCACATAGATGCCGACGATCAGGCAGATAATCGCATTCACCATGTGCGCCGGGACGATATTCAGGGATTCAAGTCCTTTACCGCCCCAGAACTCAATCACTTTTTGCAGCAGCTCAATCGGCGTTGAAGAGGCAAAGGTCCCGTTGACCAGCGCCAGCGCCACAACCAGCACCAGGAAGGTTTTACCGATGGCCGTCAGCAACGTAGCCGTTTGCTGCAGATGACGCTCATTGATGTTAAGCGAACTCTGAATACGACGACCGGTTGCGTTACTGGTCGAGAACAGGCTCTCACAGCCATCGTTGAGCAGATGACTGAGGAAGTAGAACGAACCAAACAGCAGGCCGCACCAGATCACTTCATAACTCAGGAACCGCGCCAGCGTGACGTAACCGATGAGCAGCGACACCAGAATGGCGATGCCGGTCAGCGTCAGGCCCATCTGGATCAATCCGACCAGCGTAGAGCGGGCCTCCGGTGGTGTGCCCGCCAGGGTCATACGGCGACGAACGCGGTTGGTGCGCATGCTGATCGCCAGCGCGGTAGTACCAATCAGTAGTGCCGTCAGCCCGTTGGCAAAAATGGTGGTATTCAGGCTGGTGCCGACGCTGTAGTTAAACGCTTCGACCGTCTGGAAGATAAAGACCAGCACGGCGGTAATCGGTGGAAACGGTTTTAACGCCATCGCCACTTCATTGGAGATAGTCGGTAAACGCCAGCTGGGTCGACGGGTAGAGAGGAAAGCGCGTCCCAGTCCGGCAATCAGGCCACAAAAGACACTGAGCCGAACCAGTTGATCCACAAAGTCCTGAACGTTTTCAGAAACCTCATCACGGCGGGTAAAGGCCAGGGCGATGAAGTTAAAGGTGAGGACCACAGCCACCAGGGTCGTCAGGGCTATCGCTGCCGCCAGGAAACTGCGGCGCAGCTTCCCTTCCGGCAGTTTGTGAATGCTGATCCAGGCCAGAAACTCTTCGCTGTAACGACGGCCAGCCGTCATCACCAGCATCGCAGCCAGCAGCCAGAAAACACTACCCACGCGCCAGCCCGGCTCCCATGAGAGTGCCGCGGTGTCCTGCAACTCCTGCAGGAATTCACCGATTTTCTCGCCATCCAGATCCTGACTATTGAGCAGCGGTGACCAGAAGCGCGGCCCCAGAATGGTGCCGGAGTTCAGCGCCAGCTGGCTTTTCAGCTGATCGCGGCGCAGGTTAACAATCTGCGAGGAGAGCATCAGCGCGCCATTTTTAATGCCTTCGGCCTGTTTGATCTGGTCGTCGAGTTTGCTTTTCTGACTCTCCAGCGCGTTACGCTTGCGCGTGACTTCCGACGTCTCTTTTACGCCGCTGTCGGCTTTAGGTGCCGGCCCCAGAACCTGCAACTGGGCTTCCAGTTGCTGGCGATCGGGGAGCAGCGCCTGGCCCAGCGTGTCGGCACTGCCTGAGAGCTCAAGCGCCATTTCATTCAGCTGAGTCAGCTTGTTTTCGCCAGCATCAACGGAGACCTGACTTTTAATTTTATCGAGGATCTTCTGCATTTTCGGCAGTTCAACCGCAGCATTCAGCTTCGGCGGCGCATCCTGTTCCTGAGCAGCAGTGGCCTTATCATCCGCGGCCAGCGTCAGCGCCGGGGCAAACGCCACCAGCGCCAGCATTAACAATGCAAAAAAGGATCGTAGCTTAAACATATGAGTAAGATTCCGGCAGCTTAAATCAGGCGATCGTCCCTCGCCAGTCGCGCGTAGTGTAGGGCTTTGCAAGGGATGGCAATATAGGAATAACGGGCATTTTTCGGGCTAATTCGGTGTAGACAGAGGCGTGAAAATCGCTGTACGCCTCTGCCTGCATCATTCCGGATACCCGCTCAGCCTGCAGGTAATGCCAGTGTCCGCAGCGCGTAACACCGGCTGTTTTCTACTCAACGTCGGCGCTGCTGGCCCCATTACTGGCAACCTGGCCCGATTTCTGCTTTTTATACGCCAGCGCGGCGGCCGGCACCGGCGCCGCTTTACCGGTCTCAATCCAGCTGCGCAGACGGTTAGCGTCGGCGAAGTGGGTATATTTGCCAAAGGCATCCAGCACCACCAGCGCCACCGGACGATTATTAATCATGGTGCGCATCACCAGGCAGTGGCCCGCCTCATCGGTGTAACCGGTTTTAGTCAGCTGAATATGCCAGTCATCTTTATAGACCAGATGGTTGGTGTTGCGGAACGGCAGCGCATAGCTCGGATGGGCAAACACCGCCGTCTCCTCTTTAGTGGTGCTGAGCGCGCCAAGCAGCGGATATTCCCGCGTAGCTTTGAGTAATTTAACCAGATCCTGCGCGCTGGAGACGTTTTGCGTCGACAGGCCGGTTGGCTCCACATAGCGGGTCTGTTTCATGCCCAGTGACCGCGCTTTCGCGTTCATCGCCCGGATAAAGGCGTTATAGCCGCCCGGATAAGCATGGGCCAGACTGGCGGCGGCGCGGTTTTCCGAGGACATCAGCGCCAGCAGCAGCATATTCCGGCGGCTGATCTGGCTATTGAGCTTAACGCGTGAGAAGACACCCCGCATTTCCGGCGTCTGGCTGACATCGACAGTTATCATCTCGTTCATCGGCAGATGCGCATCCAGCACCACCATAGCAGTCATCAGCTTGGTGATGGAGGCAATGGGCCTGACCCGGTCAGGGTGGCTGGAAAACAGCACTTTATTGGTCGTGAGATCGACAATCATCGCACTGCCAGAGGCGATCTGCGGCTGAGCAATCGGCGCCAGTTGCGACAGCGACGTCGTCGCCTGCGCCGGCAGTGAAACAATCTGCCCTGAAACGAGCAGCGCCAGCGAAAGCAGGGTGGAACGAATTTTTGCAGGCATCGTAGAAAAAACCCGGTTATGAATATGTACTGTGTCAGACCGACACAGGCCGCCCGCTTCAGTGAGGTCGGAGCGCGGGCTGGCGGCGATATCATACCCGTAAGGTTAAGAAATTTCCTGGTGAGAGTGTTTCCGGGCGTAAAAAGAGAACTGCCGCCAGAGCGGCGGCAGCGGTCGGTCAGAACAGATGCGGTCCATATCCCCACAGCACCACGGTTAATGCCAGTAATACTTCAAATACCAGCACGCCGATGGCCAGCGTTGAACCGGAAAAACGCAGACTCTCTTCGCGGTCGATATTAAGAAACAGTGGAATGCCGATATAGAGCAGATAACCGGTGTAGAGCAGCGCCAGCGCGCCCGCCAGCACGCAGAGCCAGACCAGCGGATAGAGCGCCACCAGCCCGCTGAGAAACAGCGGCGTGGCCACATAGCCCGCAAACACCGTACAGCGCTGTACGCCGGGGCGCTGCGGATAATCACGTGCCATCCAGTGAATCACGCGTCCCATTACCGCGACGCCACCCAGAATAATCAGATAGAACAGAATGCCAAGCCCAATCCCGGTCAACAGGTTGAGTTGCACATATTGCCCCTCGCCCAGATTCCAGCCCAGCTGAGTTGTGCCGATAAAGGCGCAGATCACCGGAATCGCCGCCATCAGCAGAACATGGTGGGTGTAATGGTGCGATACGCTCTCATTCTCTTGCTTGATATGACGCATTTCCTGATTCGGATGCGCCAGCAGACCCCAGACATGATTCATAGATTCACTCCTCTGATGCAGTGGGCCGCCCGATGATGCATCCGTCTTTGGGGGCAGCGTCCTCTCAAGTATAAACGGCAGCGAAACTTTCGTGGTGATCGGACAAAAAAACAGCATAAATAAACGGACCCATGAGGCACGGGCGGAAGCGAAGCCAAATCGCGTATAGACTTGAAGAAACAGTCACTGAACAGGGAGGGTCATTTTGCATCTGGATATCAACGCATTAATTACGCAGTACGGTTATCTGGCACTTTTTATTGGCTGTATCGCCGAGGGGGAAACATTTACGTTGCTGGGCGGCGTCGCCGCGCATGAGGGGCTGCTGCATTACGTGGGGGTGGTGCTGGCCGCGATGGGTGGCGGTATTGTCGGCGATCAACTGCTCTACTGGGTCGGTCGCCGCTGGGGCACGCAGATCCTGCGCCGCTTTAAAAAGCATCAGGATAAAGTGATCAAGGCGAACCGCCTGATTAAACGCCGCCCCAGCCTGTTTGTGATTGGCGTGCGCTTTATGTATGGCTTTCGACTGATTGGCCCAATCATCATCGGGGCCAGCCGCCTTAATCCGATGAAATTTTTTATTCTTAACGTCATCGGGGCGGCCATCTGGGCGCTGATCTTTGTCACCCTGGGCTATTTTGCGGGCGGCATCATCGCGCCATGGCTGCATAAACTCGACCAGCATCTGAAGCATCTGCTGTGGCTGGTCGGCGCAGTGGTATTCGCCTTTGCGCTGCGCTGGGTGATCCGCCGCTGGCACAATCGTCGTGCCGATCAGGAATAAATGAACCACGGATTCGCCAGCAGACGCCACCGGCTATGAGAGTGAGCTGACCGGTGGTAAGGGTCGCCGACGCTGAGCAGCGACAGGCGACCCTGCTGGCGATTTTTCATGTCTCACCCGCCCTCACCCCTTCCCTGCCTCATTCAACCGTACGTTAACCATCTGTGCCCAAACGAAGCCGCATCAGATGGCTCAGCTATAGTTAGGATGGACACTGACAGGGAGATGAGGATGAGTAAGGTAAAACGTAAGATTGAAGACCATGGCGTGATCGGAGATTTGCGCACCTGCGCACTGGTCGCGAATGATGGCACCATTGATTATCTCTGCTGGCCGGAACTCGACAGCCCGTCGGTCTTTGCCGCCCTGCTCGACAGCGATGATGCCGGGCTTTTCTCCCTGGCCCCTGACTGGCCCAATGCGCGACGTCAGCAGCTCTACCTGCCCGATACCAACATCCTGCAGACCCGCTGGCTGGATGATGAAGGCGTGGCGGAGATCACCGACTACATGCCGATTTGTGATGACAAGGACAAGCTGCCGCGTCTGATCCGGCGAGTCAAAATGGTACGCGGCAGCGCGACCTTTAGCCTGCGCTGTTCACCGCGTCACGACTACGCCCGGGCGCAGACCCGCGCAGAGGCGCACAACGGCTGTATCGATTTTCATGCCGAAGGCCAGCCGTCGCTGCGTCTCGCTGCCAGCGTGGCGATGACACTGGAGGATGAGAGCGCGACTGCCCTCTTCACGTTGCAACCCGGTGAACATGCGCAGTTTGAATTTGGCAGCGTGGATGATGCGCATATCGAAGCGCTGACCACCGAACACTGCTTTGAAGAGACGCTGAACTACTGGCGACGCTGGAGCGCCCACAGTAACTATCAGGGACGCTGGCGCGAAATGGTGCAGCGTTCGGCACTGGTTCTCAAACTGCTGACCTCACATCAGCATGGCTCCATTGCAGCGGCAGCGACCTTTGGCCTGCCCGAAGAGCTGGGCGGTGAACGCAACTGGGACTATCGCGCCTCCTGGATCCGTGACGCCTCGTTCAGCATGTATGCCCTGATGCGGCTGGGCTATATCGATGAAGCCAAACACTTTACCCACTGGGTTGGTCGCTGCGTTGAAAACAGCCATCACGATGAGATGCGCCTGCAGGTCATGTACCGGCTGGACAGCGGCACCGAGCTACACGAGATGGAGCTGCTGAATCTCTCCGGCTATGCCGACTCCCGTCCGGTGCGCATCGGCAATGACGCCTGGCAGCAGACCCAGCTCGACATCTATGGCGAGCTGATGGATGCGGTCTATCTGGCCAATAAATATGGTGAGGCGATCTCCCAGCGCGGCTGGGAACATGTCGTCAAAATGATCGACTGGCTGTGTGAGAACTGGAATCAGCCCGATGCCGGTATCTGGGAGATGCGCGGTGAACCGGAACATTTCCTGCACTCGCGTCTGATGTGCTGGGTGGCGATGGATCGCGCGCTGCGTCTGGGCATGAAGCGATCGCTGCCGATGCCTTATGAACGCTGGGATCGGGCGCGCCGGGAGATCCGCGAGGATATCTGGGCTAACTTCTGGAACAGTGAGCGGGGTCACTTCTCTTCAACCCGTCATGGCGAACATCTCGACGCCTCAATGCTGCTGATGCCGCTGGTGCGTTTTGTGGGAGCCACCGACCCGGACTGGATTGCCACGCTGGATGCGATCAAAACCAATCTGGTCAGCGACGGTATGGTGCGCCGTTACAATACGCATGAGACGCCCGCCGATGGCCTGAAAGGCTCAGAAGGGTCCTTTGGAGCCTGCTCATTCTGGTATGTCGAGTGTCTGGCGCGCGCGGGCCGGATTCAGGAAGCGCATTTTGAATTTGAAAAGTTGCTGAGCTACGCCAATCCACTGGGCCTCTACGCGGAGGAGTTTGACAGCCACGGCCATGCGCTGGGCAACACGCCGCAGGCGCTGACCCATCTGGCGTTGATCAGTGCCGCCTTTTTCCTGAACCGCAAACTCAGCGGCGAACAAACACAGTGGCAACCTTAGTCAGCGATAAGCCCGGAAAGCCCCATTTTTAGCGCCCTGCTTTCCGGAAATGCGCTAACATCCGCGGTGAATTTACGTAAAGTATTGCAGGCAGGTTAAAATCCCGATTCACAACGTCAGATTAATGAACATATAATGCGCAGCAGGTCACATTGGCCAGCATGAATTCGACACACTGAACAGCCTGAAATATGGCGATAAAGAATTGTAAAATATGAAAATCATTCGCGCTTTCGCTTCAATCGCACTGGCTCTGGCGGCCTTCAGCCAGTCAGCTTTTGCTGTGGTTTACCCGTTACCGCCGGCCAACAGCCGTCTGATCGGTGAAAATATCGAAATTACTGTCCCTGAAGACAGCAAACTGCCGCTGGAAGCTTTTGCGGCGCAGTACCAGATGGGCCTCAGCAATATGCTGGAAGCCAATCCGGGCGTTGACGTTTATCTGCCTAAGGCTGGCAGCAAAATGATCATCCCACAGCAGCTGATCCTGCCGGACGCACCGCGTGAAGGCATTGTGATTAACAGCGCGGAGATGCGTCTTTACTACTATCCGAAAGGCAGCAAAACCGTGGTGGTGTTGCCTATTGGTATCGGTGAACTGGGTAAAGATACCCCGATTAACTGGACCACAGCGGTAGAACGTAAAAAAGATGGCCCGACCTGGACGCCAACCAAAGGCATGCATGCGGATTACGCGGCGCGCGGTGAAACCCTGCCAGCGGTCTTCCCGCCAGGCCCGGACAACCCGATGGGCCTGTATGCGCTCTATATCGGTCGACTCTATGCGATTCACGGCACCAACGCCAACTTCGGTATCGGCCTGCGCGTGAGCCATGGTTGTGTGCGTCTGCGCGCTGACGATATCAAATGGCTGTATCAGAACGTGCCGGTCGGTACGCGCGTACAGTTCGTTGATCAGCCGGTAAAAGCGACCGTGGAGCCAGACGGTTCACGGTATGTAGAAGTGCATAACCCGCTGTCGACCACCGAAGAGCAGTTCAACTCGCGTGAGCTGGTGCCGATTACGCTGAATCAGGCGGTGAGCAAAGTTCTGGTTGATGCCAGCGTCAATCAGGATCAGGTTAATGGCGCGATTCAGGGCCGTACCGGTATGCCAGTAAAAGTGAACGGCGTGGAGAACAACATCCAGACTGCGCCAGTTCCGATGCCGGAAAATCCGCAGGCTGTGCCACAGGAAGAGCCAATGACGCCAGTCACCTCTCAGGGTGCAAACAGTGATGCCGCGCAGCCACAGCAGCCGGCCACTGAGCCAGCCGCACCGGCCGCTCCGGTAACACCAGCAGCACCTGCAGCCGCGGCCAATACCAGCTCGTAATTGCCGCCCTGCTTGCAGAAGCCAGCGCCTGTCGCTGGCTTTTTTATTGCCTGCGTTTCCGCGTTTTTCCCCGCACTCCGCTCAGAATGCCCCGTCCGACGATCATTAATCTGTCATATAAAGCGCGTATCACACTGCGTTGACCCGGTGCAAATTAGCATCCGGCATCAGCCACCAGAGGTACACCATGAGCGAAAACAGTCTCTCCTCCTCATCAGCCCGAGGTCGCCCCGATTTCAACGGCAAAAATAGCCGTTTCAGTAAACCGCTGTTCTTTATTCTGCTGGTTGCCGGACTGGCGTTCGCTGGCCTCAATCTGGTCAGCGATGTTGAAGAGACCAATATGCCGGTCACCAGCTATCTGCCGTTCTTTCTGCTGGGGCTGGCATTGCTGATTGCGCTCGGCTTTGAGTTTGTGAATGGCTTTCACGATACCGCCAATGCCGTGGCGACCGTGATCTACACCCATTCGCTGACGCCCGGCATCGCGGTGGTCTGGTCCGGTTTCTGTAACTTTCTGGGTGTGCTGCTCTCCAGCGGCGTGGTGGCGTTTGGCATTATCTCACTGCTGCCGGTGGAGTTGATCCTGCAGGCCAGCAGCGGCAGCGGGTTTGCCATGGTCTATGCGCTGCTCTTCTCAGCGATTATCTGGAACCTGGGCACCTGGTATTTAGGGCTGCCGTCGTCGTCGTCCCATACGCTGATCGGCTCAATCATCGGCGTCGGCGTTGCCAATGCGATGCTGCACGGACGCAGCGGTCTGAGCGGGGTTGACTGGGATCAGGCCTTGAAGGTCGGCTATGCACTGCTGCTGTCGCCAGTGGTCGGCTTTGTCTGCGCCGGGCTGCTGCTGTGGGTGATGAAACTGTTTATCCGCAATCGCCAGCTTTATCAGGCGCCGGAAAGCAATCAGCCGCCACCGGTCTGGATCCGCGGCCTGCTGATCCTGACCTGTACCGGCGTGTCGTTTGCGCACGGCTCCAACGATGGTCAGAAAGGGATGGGGCTGATTATGCTGATCCTGGTGGGCACCATGCCGATCGCCTACGCCCTGAACCGATCGCTGCCACCCGATCAGATCCCGCGCGTCGCGGCGCTGAACGAAGTGACCGCCCATCAGCTACTGCAGCTGCAACCCGCCTCAGCCAATCCTCCACCGGCCCGTGAGGTACTGACCGGCTTTGTTGGCAGCAACAGCATGAATCCCGACGTGCTGCCCGCGCTGGCGATGACGCTGCGCGAAGTCGGCGATGAGATTCGTCGTTACGGTTCAATGGAAAACATTCCAGCTCAGGCGGTGACCAATACCCGCAACCAGATGTATCTGGCGTCAGAATCGATCAAGCATCTGCAGAGCGCCGAGGTCAGACTGCCGCAGGAGACGGAACGCAACCTCAAGGCAGTGAAAACGGAACTCGACAGCGCCACCCGCTTTATTCCGATGTGGGTGAAAGTGGTGGTGGCGATTGCGCTGGGACTGGGCACCATGGTCGGCTGGCGCCGGATTGTGGTCACAGTGGGAGAACGGATCGGTAAAACCCATCTGAGCTATGCCCAGGGCGCCAGCGCCGAACTGGTGGCGATGATGACCATTGGCGCGGCAGACGGTTTCGGTTTACCGGTTTCTACCACCCACGTGCTCTCATCCGGCGTGGCGGGCACCATGGCAGCGAACCGTTCCGGCTTGCAGCTCTCGACGCTGCGTAACCTGGCCGTCGCCTGGATTTTAACGCTGCCGGTTTCTATTCTGCTCTCTGCCCTGCTCTACTGGGCGTTCAGCCATTTTTAACGGTCTGCGGCTTATCGTCATTCAGGCGATAAGCCGCTGCTGCCAGTAAAGCCGCAGGGTAATCAGCAGCGCTCCCAGCACCATCAACGCCGCCGCCAGATAGACTGACTGCATCCCCCAGTGACCGATAAGCAATCCCGCCACCGGGCCGGTTAAACCCAGGCCCAGATCGAGAAAAGCGGAATAGGTGCCCAGCGCCGAGCCCTGATCCTGGCGCTCAACCCGTTTAACCGCCTCAACGCCCAGCGCCGGAAAGACCAGCGAAAATCCGCTGCCGGTGAGGAATGCGCCCGCCCCTACCAGCCAGGCGCTGTCCGCCTGCCAGATAATCAGCAGTCCCAGGCACTCCAGCAGGAAAGAGAAGAGCGACACACGCAGCCCGCCGAAACGGGTAATAAAGCGACCAAACCCCAGACGCACCAGCACAAAACCCAGGCTGAACAGCGTCAGCGCATAGGCCGCGCCCTGCCAGTCACGGCTGGCAAAATAGAGGGTGATAAAGGTGGCGATAACGCCAAAACCGATGGTGCCGAAGCCCAGCGCCAGGCCATAAAGCCAGACGCGCGAAAAGACGCGGTGAAACGGAATGCGCTCGCCCACACTGACCGTCACCGCCGGTTTGCGACTGGCCATCAGATAGCCCGCCACGCCCATCAGCGCAATCAGCCCGGCAAATCCACTCATACCAAATTCACTGTTCAGCAGCACGCCCAGCGGTGCACCGACGGCCATTGCCAGATAGGTCGCAACACCGTTCCAGGAGATCACGCGCGCGGTCTGCATTGGCCCGACGATGTTCATACCCCACAGGGTAGAGCCGGTGCTGCTGAAGCTTTCACCTACGCCGAGAAACAGCCGCCCGATGGCCAGCAGCGCCAGACTCAGCCATGGCCAGCCGCTCAGCAGTGCGGCCACGATAGTCAGCACCCCGCTCATGCCGCAGCAGAGCAGTCCCAGCATCACCACCCGCTTTGGCCCAAGGCGATCGGCCAGACGGCCCGACTGCGGACGGCTGAGCAGCGTCGCAAAATATTGAATGCTGATAATCAGTCCGGCGATAAAGGAGCTGAAGCCAAGATGATTTTTGACGAAGCCTGGCAGCACGGCCAGCGGCAGTCCGACAGAGAGATAGCAGAAGAAAGTGAAGATAATAACAGAGAGGATTCGTTTGTTGAGCTGGCTGTTGCTCAACACAGCGGAGTCAGACATAGCAGGCAAGGGGTCCAGGAAATTTTTCCCACTATACCGTCAGGCCGCTAAGGGGTCGCCTGATTTTTTATCACAAACCATGAACATGTGCGTGACGATCAATCGCCTGTGCAATGTCGCCCGACGATTTTAACGCACGGATTTCGCTGAATAAGCCATCGGCTTCGCCATAGGCTTTGCGCAGATAACCGAGCCACTGTTTGATACGCGCCACGTGATAGAGGCCGGTATCGCCCTGCTTTTCCAGCCGGCTGTATTTCTGTAATAACCGCACCACATCAGGCCAGGCCATCGGCGGCTCGTTATATTTCACTACCCGGCTCAGGTTGGGGATGTTCAGTGCGCCACGGCCAATCATCACCGCATCGCAGCCGGTTACCGCCATACAGTGTTGCGCGCTTTGCCAGTCCCAGATTTCGCCATTGGCAATCACCGGAATGCGCAGCCGCTGACGAATGTCGCCAATCGCCTGCCAGTTGATCGCCTCTGCGCGATAGCCCTCTTCTTTGGTCCGCCCATGCACCGCCAGCTCGCTGGCACCGGCCTGTTGCACCGCATCGGCAATCTCCAGACTGCGGGCGCTGGAGTCCCAGCCGAGCCGCACTTTCACCGTTACCGGCAAATCTGCAGGCACCGCTTCACGCATCGCTTTCGCGCCGCGATAGATCAAGTCAGGATCTTTAAGAAGAGTTGCGCCGCCTCCGCTGCCGTTGACCAGCTTAGAAGGACAACCACAGTTGAGATCCACACCCCATGAGCCCAGCTCCACCGCACGTGCGGCGTTTTCGGCTAACCATTCGGGATGCTGCCCCAGCAGCTGCATACGCACCCGCGTGCCGGAAGGCGTGCGGCTTGCGTTATGCAGTTCGGGGCAGAGACGGTAGAAAGATTTTACCGGCAGCAGTTGATCGACCACGCGCAAAAACTCAGTGATGCAGAGATCGTAGTCGTTTACTTCCGATAACAGCTGGCGCACCAGTGAATCCAGCACGCCCTCCATCGGTGCCAGTAAAACCCTCATACTCAGACGTTTCCGGTACGCTTCGCTGCTGCCGGACGACGCGGACGGGCTGCGGGCCTATCGCCCTGAGGAGCGGCCTGGCTCTGACGACGCGCCTGAGGACGCTTTTCGCCGGATGAAGATGAGCGCGATGCGCCTGCACCCTGTCCGCCCTGGCTGCGACCACGGCCGCCGCCGCCGCCACCTGCACCGCCGCGAGACTGCTGCTGACGACCGTTGATGATCGGCTCCGCTTTGATGCTCGGATCGGGTTCATAACCTTCAACGGCCAGACGCGGGATTTCACGCTTCAGCAGACGTTCGATATCACGCAGCAGTTTATGCTCATCGACGCAAACCAGCGACAGTGCGACACCGGTCGCCGCCGCACGGCCGGTACGGCCAATACGGTGAACGTAATCTTCGGCGACGTTAGGCAGCTCATAGTTCACGACGTGTGGCAGCTCTTCGATATCCAGGCCACGGGCCGCGATATCGGTGGCAACCAGGACGCGAATTCCGCCTGACTTAAAGTCGGCCAGCGCGCGGGTACGTGCACCCTGGCTTTTGTTGCCGTGGATCGCGGCGGCGGAGATGCCATCTTTGCCCAGCTGCTCGGCAAGGTGGTTCGCGCCGTGTTTGGTCCGGGTAAAGACCAGCACCTGCTGCCAGTTGCCTTCGCCAATCAGCTGCGACAACAATTCACGCTTACGCTTCTTATCAACGAAAGCCACCTGCTGCGCGACCTGCTCGGAGGCGGTGTTGCGGCGAGCCACTTCAATCATTTCCGGGTTGGTCAGCAGTTTCTCAGCCAGGCCTTTGATCTCATCAGAGAAGGTGGCAGAGAACAGCAGGTTCTGACGTTTAGCCGGCAGACGCGCCAGTACGCGACGGATGTCGTGGATAAAGCCCATATCCAGCATACGGTCCGCTTCATCCAGCACCAGAATTTCGACCTGTGACAGGTCAACCGCATTCTGTTGTGCCAGATCCAGCAGGCGTCCAGGCGTTGCCACCAGGATATCGACGCCGCCACGCAGTTTTACCATCTGTGGATTGATGCTGACGCCACCAAACACCACCATGGAACGCAGCGAGAGATATTTGCTGTAGTCGCTGACGTTTTCGCCAACCTGCGCCGCGAGCTCACGGGTTGGGGTCAGGATCAGGGCGCGCACCGGGCGACGACCGCGGATGGGCGTGGCAGTGGCAGAGAGTTTTTGTAACATCGGTAAGGTAAAGCCGGCTGTTTTGCCGGTGCCGGTCTGGGCGCTCGCCAGCAGATCGCGGCCTGCCAGCACAACAGGAATCGCCTGGCGCTGGATAGGTGTGGGTTCGCTGTAGCCTTGTTCGGCGACCGCGCGCAAAATATCGGCACTCAGGCCGAGAGAGTCAAAAGACATTAAGTGATTTACTCCGGTCCGCTCTGACCGTGATTCACGGTGTAGTTTTCAGAGGGATAGTGACGCCAGCCAGGGCTGACGCGTGAAAAGGGCGCAAACTACGATGCGTAAGCGGGCGAGTGTAACAGCTTTAAGAGAAGTGTGCGAGATAGCTCACATTTCCTGACACAACTTAACCGCCTGAAAACAGGAAGGCCACCTTCCGGTGGCCTTCAACTTAACTACGTTTGTTTTCGATTCGTCGCGGTGGCTCTTTCACCAGCAGCGAGACCAGCGCCGGACCCAGCAACATCACTACGCCGAGACACGCCAGCAGCAGGTTGTTGTGGTAAATCCGCGACACCAGGAACAGTGTCATCATGGCGGCGCCAAAGTAGTAAGTGGTGGTCGCTTCTTCAAGATAATCGCCGAGAGTACGTAAACGGGCAATGCGCTGTGTCACCAGCATGGCAACAAAAACCAGTGCATACATCGCCACCAGCGTACTGCAGACATCAACCAGCGCTTTGTGCTTCCAGCCCCAGATCAGTGCAGCGATCACCAGCAGATGCATAGCAATATGCAACAACGTTTGACCCGTGATAATTTGAATACGATTAGACCATTTCATTCAGTTCTCCTGGCAGACCCAACAGGTCGCCCAAGTGCTACCGGCACAAGCCGGAAACGATTTCCTCAATGTAAAACAATTTTCGGATAACGCCCTAATTTTCGCCCTCTTTCACCACCCATTTGTGACAAAGACTACACTTTGATTCTATTGATGATGAAAAGGAGTGCGTCGCGAGTATGCCACAAAACAAGCAAGGATTTTCAATAAAAGTCCTGACGATCAATACACATAAGGGTTTCGCCCCTTTCAATCGCCGCTTCATCCTGCCCGAATTACGCGACGCCGTTCGCGCAACGGAGGCGGATGTGGTCTTTCTGCAGGAGGTGATGGGCACGCATGCCATCCACTCCCTTAACCATGAGGAGTGGCCCGACTCTCCTCATTATGAGTTTCTGGCCGACACCATATGGAACGATTTCGCCTATGGGCGTAATGCGGTCTATCCGGAGGGGCATCACGGCAATGCGGTGCTGTCTCGCTTCCCGATCGCCGACTATGAGAACCGGGATATCTCGGTGGCGGGCAGTGAAAACCGCGGCATGCTGCACTGCCAGATCGCCCTGCCCGAGCCGCACGGCACGCTGCATGTCATCTGCGTTCATCTGGGTCTGAAAGTGGCCCATCGTCACGCGCAGATGAAGAAAATATGTGAAATGGTTAACTCACTGCCGCCCGACGCGCCGGTGGTGGTGGCGGGCGATTTCAACGACTGGCAGCGACGCGCTAACGCTATCTTGAAACATGGCGCAGGCCTGAAAGAGGTATTCAGCATGAAAACCGGACGCCCGGCGCGCACCTTCCCGGCGCGCTTCCCGATCCTGCGGCTTGACCGCATCTATGTCCGCAACGCCACCGTCAGTCATCCGTGGGCGCTGCCGCGCAAGCCCTGGTCCCATCTTTCCGACCATGCGCCGCTGGCGGTGGAGATTCACCTATGAATTTTAGCTGGCAGGAAGGCAACCGGCTGCTGTTGCTGGAAAATGGCGAAGCGTTTTTCCCGCGGGTCTTTGGCGCGATCCAGCGGGCGGAACGTACGGTATTAATCGAAACCTTTATTCTGTTTGAGGATGACGTGGGCAACGCCCTGCACCGCGAACTGCTGGCGGCAGCCCAGCGCGGCGTGCGGGTCGAAGTGATGGTCGATGGTTATGGCTCTGCCGAACTCTCCGACAAATTTGTTAACAGCCTGACCAGCGCTGGCGTGCGTTTCATCTATTACGATCCGCGTCCGCTGGTGATGGGGATGCGCACTAACGTTTTCCGCCGTCTGCACCGCAAAACCGTGGTGGTGGATGACGTGGTGGCCTTTGTTGGCGGCATTAACTTCTCGGCCGAGCACAACACCGATTATGGCCCGGAAGCCAAACAGGATTATGCGGTGCAGGTCAAAGGCCCGGTGGTGGGTGACATCGCCCGCTATCTGCAACAGGCGATTGGCAGCGAACAGAATACCCGCCGCTGGTGGGGATCGCGATCTCATCGTCCGGCGGTCAACGCCACGCCAGGCGATGCTCAGGTGCTCTATGTTTATCGCGATAACGACGAGCATCGCGACGACATCGAAGTCCACTACCTGGAGATGCTGCGCGAGGCGAAGCGGGATGTGATTATCGCCAATGCCTACTTCTTCCCCGGCTACCGGCTGCTGCGTGAGATGCGCAACGCCGCGCAGCGTGGCGTCCGGGTGCGACTGATTGTGCAGGGCGAGCCGGATATGCCGATTGTGAAAGTCGGCGCGGAACTGCTCTACAACTATCTGGTCGATGGCGGCGTCGAAGTCTACGAATATATCCGTCGCCCGCTGCACGGCAAGATCGCGGTAAAAGACGACTACTGGGCCACCGTCGGCTCCAGCAATCTCGATCCGCTCAGCCTGTCACTTAACCTTGAAGCCAATCTGATCATCCACGACAGACGGTTTAACCAGACGCTGCGTGATAACCTGGAAGCGCTGCTGGCCAACGATTGCCAGCGCGTACAGGAAGATCGCTTACCGCCGCGCAACTGGTGGCAACTGAGTAAAAGCGTGGTGGTATTCCACTTCCTGCGCCATTTCCCGGCCATCGCTGGCTGGCTGCCGGCGCATACGCCGCTGCTGGCCCAGGTGGGTGAGCCGGTACAGCCTGAAATGGAGACGCAGGATCGCGTTGAAACTGATAACCCGGGAGCAAAATCCTGATGGCAAAAAAACATCCACGCTGGCAACTGGCGAAAAAAATCCTCACCGTGCTCTTTTTCATCGCGGTGGTGGTTCTGCTGGTGGTCTATGCCCGCAAAGTGAACTGGGAAGATGTTTATGACGTCATCGTTAACTACAACCGCTTTGTGGTACTGACCGCCGCCGGACTGGTGGTGCTGAGTTACCTGGTGTATGGCTGCTATGACCTGATTGGACGCGCCTACTGCGGCCATAAGCTGGCGAAGCGGCAGGTGATGCTGGTGTCATTTATCTGTTACGCCTTCAACCTGACGCTGAGCACGTGGGTGGGTGGCGTCGCGATGCGCTATCGGCTCTATTCACGGTTAGGGCTGGATAGCGGCACCATTACCCGCATCTTCTCTCTGAGCATCGCCACTAACTGGCTGGGCTATATTCTGCTGGCGGGCGTGGTATTCAGTGCGGGCATGGTCTCGATCCCCAGCGGCTGGTTTATTGGTGAAACCACCCTGCGGCTGATTGGTGGCGCTCTGCTGGTGCTGGTGGCGATCTACCTTTGGGCCTGTGCCTTCTCAAAGCAGCGTCGCTGGACGGTAAAAGGCCAGACGCTGCAGCTGCCCTCGCTGCGCATGGCGCTGCTGCAGTTTGCGGTTTCCTGTGCCAACTGGATGGTGATGGGGGCGATTATCTGGCTGCTGCTGGGCCGAGACGTCGGTTATCCGATGGTGCTGGGCGTGCTGCTGATCAGCAGTATTGCCGGGGTAATCATTCATATTCCGGCGGGCATTGGCGTACTGGAAGCGGTCTTCCTGGCATTACTCAGCGGTCAGCACGCCTCGCATGGCACTATCATTGCGGCGCTGCTGGCTTATCGCGTGCTCTACTTTATTCTGCCGCTGCTGTTAGCGCTGGTGCTCTATCTGGGGCTAGAGAGTCGGGCGAAGCATCTGCGTCAGAAGAACGAGCAGAAGTTGCAAAAGTCGTAATAAAAAAGGGGAGGCGCAGACAGTGCGCCTCCCCCGCTACTCCCTCAGGCTTAACGGCGGTTGCCGAAAATCCGCAGCAGCATCAGGAACAGGTTGATAAAGTCGAGATACAGCGTCAGTGCGCCCATAATCGAGTAGCGACGCAGGTTTTCCGTATCGCGGGCATCGATCTGCTCACCGATATTTTTCAGCTTCTGCGTGTCATAGGCCGTTAACCCCACAAATACCACCACCCCGACGTAGGTAATCGCCCACATCAGCGCCGGGCTTTTCAGCCAGAAGTTCACCAGCGACGCCAGCACGATACCAATCAGCGCCATAAACAGCAGGCTGCCAAAACGGCTGAGATCGCGTTTGGTGGTATAGCCGTAGAAGCTCATCGCGCCAAACATCCCCGCCGTGATAAAGAAGGTGCTGGCGATCGAGGAGTTAGTGTAAACCAGGAAGATACTCGCCATGGTCAGACCGGTCAGCGCCGAATAGAGCATAAACAGCCCGGTTGCCACGGCCCCGCTCAGGCGATGCACCATGCCTGACAGGAAGAAGACCAGCCCCAGCTGCACGATAATCAGTCCGAAGAAGGTGATGCGGTTAGCAAACACCAGCTCCATGATCGCTGGCGTGCGCGCAGCGTACCAGGAGACAAACGCCGTCAGTAACAGACCGCAGGTCATCCAGCCATAGACCTGCGCCATATAGGCTTGTAAACCGCGAGATGCGGATTGAACGATGGAATCATTTCGTGGATATCGGTCCATGATGCACCTCTTGTTAAACGGATTAGGACCGGCTCCACACAGGGAACCGGATGAATAACCTGGTCTGGCAGGCATACGTTGTTTCTGTTTCAGCCCGTTGGGCCAGCGACAGCGCGACACAACCGCCACGGGCCCGTACGGCCTTATGAGGATGCGCACAGTTCAGGGCCAGAATAACCATAAAAGCCGCCCGGAACTGGCTCTAAGTGTGGCACAGCTCAGCTCAACTGCGCCACAACATGCCGCTTAACGTCGCGACAGGCACTGCTGATAACGGCTGTCGACACGCTGCGCAAACCACGCCGTGGTGAGATTACGGGTAATTTTCGGGCTTTCCAGCTTGATGCCCGGCAGCATTTCACGCGGTAACTTTCTGCCCGCCATTTTATCCGCCAGGGTAAAGATCTGTTTCCAGAGTTCGCTGTCGCTGAACGACGCTTTCTCCCCTTTCTCCAGATCGCGGCGAATATCGCTGTTGCTCATATCGATCTGCTTCGACAGCGTGCGCACTGCCAGTTCGGTGCTACCCGCCGCATCCGATCCATAAAGAATCAGATCGCCATCCAGTGCCAGTTTCATGCCGGTGGCGCGCGACACCGCCGCCTGGAAGGCCGCATTGCGGCTGGCATACCAGCCCGCATTGTAGTCGGCAAAGCGGTAGAGCGGCTGGCTGTAGTCAGCCGGATAGCCGAGCAGGTGCATCGTCCCGAAGTAGATCCCGCCATGGCGGGTAAAGACTTCACGCCGGATGGTGCCATCGATCGGCCACGGGTAGCCTTTGGCATGCGCTTCGGCAAACGCAATGCTGACCTGCATCGGCCCGCCGGTGTGGATCGGATTGAGATTACCAAACAGCGTCTGGCCCATCGGCACCATATCGATCAGGTCATCGAAAATAGCGCTCAGCTCTTTCTCACTGCGCACTTTGTCCAGCCGGGCGGCGTAGCTTTCGCCGGTGGGCGATTTGATCTGCAGCGCGGTACGCACCAGGAAAGCCGGAACGTGCACCTGCGCCGCACGGCGGTTGATCTCGCCCCAGGCGATTTTTGGCAGACCCGGCACGGCGGCCTCGGCGCTGAAGTTGCTTTCCTGATCCGCCACGGCGATCACCGCGCAGAGGTTACTGGCGCTGGGATCGATCTGCTGAGTGCGGAAGGTGGTGTAGATATCGTCGCTCCACGCCGCTTTATTGCTGACGTGCGAGGGCAACAGCCGCTGGATCTGCGCTTTGACATCTTCAGGCTGCCGCACCGGCGCCTCAGGGGTTTTCTTGCTGCTACAACCTGCCAGCACCAGTGCGGCGACCAGTGTCAGACGTTGCAGAATCGGGGTGGATGACATGCCTGTCCTCAGAATGAACCAAAGCTCTACTCTACCATTGCCAGAGTTTCACAGGCAGGCGAGAACTGAACTAAGGTTATCTTTTTTACCGTTAAAGGAACTTACGATGTTTAAACTCTGGCCTGTTGCGGCGTTCAGCCTGTTATTAACCGGCTGCGGCGCCAATAATACGCCTGCCCAGGTAAAATCTCCGGGCGCCCCCACCTCCTCCTCGCTTAAGGTGCTGGAGAGCGGCGCCAGCGTGATGCAGTCACGTCCGCCCATCGACGCCATCAACACCTATCTCGACGGATTCCATTTTTATAACGGCGATAAGAACGGTCAGATGGAGGCGCACCACTATGTCACCGTGCTGAACGACGATGTGATGCAGGCGGTGATTTACGACGGCAACACGCGCGACGCACGGCTGATGGGCGTGGAGTACATTATCAGCGAACGGCTGTTTAACACCCTGCCGGCCGAGGAGAAGAAGCTCTGGCACAGCCATCAGTATGAGGTGAAATCGGGCACGCTGATTGCCCCAGGGTTACCGGAAGCCGCCGACCACGCCCTGATGAAGCGCATTGTGAACACCTACGGGAAAACCTGGCACACCTGGCACACCGATCGCGACAAAACGCTGCCGATTGGCATTCCGGCGCTGATGATGGGCTTTACGGAGGATGGTCAGATGGACTCGCGACTGCTGGCGGACCGCGATCGTCGTTTTGACGTCGACAGCAAAAAGATCCGCGCCCAGCGTGCGGATATCGTGGCGCATCCTGCCGCGGCAGGTGCCAACGCCTGGCAACAGGGCCAGGTCATTCAGCTGAAGCGCACCGCCGGCGGCGGCGAACACAGCCACGGTCAGACCGGTTTTGGTCCGGCTGAGCAGCTAAAGCAGCCTTAATCCCGCGCTAAGCGTCGTGATGTCTGGTGATGTGGGCAGCGTTGTGTCTGCAGTTAACGGCTCAGCGGGCGCAGACACTTCTGCCCAGTGAGCAGTTAACGCAGCTTAGTCCCAGCGCTGAGCCGCCTGGTGGTCGCTGTCGCGGGCATCCACCCAGCGATCGCCCTGCTCTGTCGCTTCTCGCTTCCAGAAAGGCGCGCGGGTTTTCAGGTAATCCATGATGAACTCGGCAGCGGAAAAGGCGCTGCCACGATGGGCGCTGGTCACGCCCACCAGCACGATTTCATCGCCGGGAAACAGTTCGCCCACGCGATGGATCACCGTGACGCGCTGCAGCGGCCAGCGTTCGCGCGCCGCATCAACAATCTCCTGCAGCGCTTTTTCGGTCATGCCGGGATAGTGCTCCAGCGTCAGTGCCGCGACGTCGTTGCCCAGATTGTGGTTACGGACTTTGCCGGTAAAGGTCACGACCGCCCCATCCTCATCACAGGCCGCCAGCCAGCGATAGGCTTCCGCCATATCAAAGGGCGCGGGACCGACGCGAATCTGCGTTTCCATCTTAGCCTCCGGTCACGGGCGGGAAAAAGGCCACTTCATCACCGGCGTGCAGCGGATGACTCATCGGCACCAGCGTCTGATTCACCGCCGCCAGCAGCTTGCCCGACTCGAGCGCCAGCGCCCAGCGGTCATCGCGCTCTGCCAGCGCACTGCGCAGCGCGGCCACATCCGGATAATCAGCACCGACCTCAAGCGATGAGGTGCCGGTCAGCTCACGTACCTGGGCGAAAAACAGCACCTTAATCATGCGCGACCGCCTGGAAATCGCCGCTTTTGCCACCGCTCTTGCTGATTAACCGCAGCTGATCGATAACGATATCTTTCTGCACCGCTTTGCACATGTCGTAGATAGTCAGCGCGGCAACCGACGCGGCCGTCAGCGCTTCCATCTCCACGCCGGTTTTGCCGGTCAGGCGACAGAGCGTGGTGATGCGGACCCGGCTGTGGTCCGGTTCAGCCTCCAGGTTCACTTCCACTTTGCTCAGCATCAGCGGATGACAGAGCGGAATCAGTTCCCAGGTGCGTTTCGCTGCCTGAATGCCGGCGATGCGCGCGGTGGCAAAGACATCCCCTTTGTGGTGACTGCCTTCGATAATCATCTGCAGCGTTTCCGGCTGCATCAGCACCAGCACTTCTGCCCGCGCTTCGCGCACGGTTTCCGCCTTGGCGGAGACATCCACCATGTGCGCTTCGCCCGCGGCGTTTATGTGTGTGAGTTGAGACATACTTACCGTTTCTTGAGATGTGAGACAAAATTACAGGGCGCGGTTCGCGCATCAAGCTGGTCAGCGATAATGCGTTCCCAGGCGGTGCGGCAGGCGCTGGTGGAACCCGGCACGGCCAGGATCAGCGTCTGATTAGCCAGACCGGCAATCGCGCGCGACTGCAATGTCGAACCGCCAATCTCTTCATAGGAGATCATCCGGAACAGTTCGCCAAATCCATCAATCTCGCGGTCGAACAGCGGCAGCAGCGCTTCCGGCGTGCTGTTTTTCAGGTTAAAGCCGGTTCCGCCATTAATAATCACGACCTGAACATCTTCACTGGCGATCCAGCGCGACACGGTGGCGCGAATACGATAGAGATTATCCGGCACGATGGCGTGATCGACCACCTCATGCCCCGCTTCGGCTGCGGCTTCGCGCAGATAGTCGCCGGAGGTATCGTCACTGGCATCGCGACGATCTGACACTGTCATCACCGCAATCTGCACTGCCTGAAATTCGCTGGCTGGTTTACCCATACTGCCTCCTGAAATTAGCCGCCAATGTAAGAGAGATTCTGTGTGATGCCGGTGTTGCCCTGATGCAGAAAGTGCGTCTGCTTTTTCTGCCCCAGACTGCTGGCAATACGCGCCTGCAGTTCGGCCTGCTGGTCGTCTGACGCCAGCAGATCGCGCAGCGGCACACCGCCGTCACCAAACAGGCAAAGGTGCAGATTACCGTGCGCCGAAACGCGCAGACGGTTGCAGCTGGCACAGAAATCTTTGGCATAAGGCATGATCAGACCAATCTCGCCGACATAATCGGGATGGTAAAAGACCTGCGCCGGGCCGTCGCTGCGTCCGCTCTCCCGACGCTGCCAGCCCTGGGCGATCAGCTGATCGCGGATGACCATGCCGGAAACGTGCTGATCGCGGAACAGCGTGCCGCCGTCGCCGGTCTCCATCAGTTCGATAAAGCGCAGCTGAATCGGACGGGTGCGGATCCAGTCGAGGAACGTAGCCAGATTACGGCTGTTGAGATCGCGCATCAGCACGCTGTTGACTTTGACCTGGCGAAAACCGGCGTCGAGGGCAGCATCAATACCGCTCATGACCTGATGGAATTTATCCTGACCGGTAATGGCGTGAAACTGACGGGCATCCAGGCTGTCGACGCTGACGTTGAGTGCGGTTAACCCCGCGTCACGCCACTGTTTCACGTCACGCGCCAGCCGGTAGCCATTGGTGGTTACCGCGATCTGGCGAATGGAGGCGTTTTCTCGCACCGCCGCAATGATGTCGGTGAAATCGCGGCGCAGCGACGGCTCACCGCCGGTCAGCCGCACTTTTTCCGTTCCGGCAGCGGCAAAGGCCCGCGTGACGCGGCGGATTTCATCCAGCGAGAGAAAGCTTTTGTTACGAATTCCCTGCGGTTTGTAGCCGTCAGGAAGACAGTAGGTACAGCGGAAATTACAGACATCCGTGACCGACAGGCGCAGGTAATAGAACTTACGCGCGTATGCATCAGTAAATTGTGACACCAGAACACCTTTCCAGATTGGGAGATGCAGTCATTTCTTCCTGCACCCTGGCAGCTCAATGGCTACGGCCTGAACCCCCTATCCGCAGACGTAGGCATTCAGGCTTGAGTGTACGCTGACCCGTTGATCAGCGCGGTAAGCATGATGGTAGCGTGATTTTCGTCACTCTTCCATTTGCTGTTTTCGCTATATATTCTTATACATATCGAATTTTCACCGCATTTTCGCGACAGGATACGTTAAAATGCGATCCAGATTTTGACGTAAGTCATCCGCGCGGGCTTAGCGATTAGAGCCACGCCACGCGAACGGATATTAAGGAGAAGTATGAATCGCACACTGGCCGATCTTGATCGCGTTGTGGCACTGGGAGGCGGACACGGCTTAGGCCGCGTGATGTCTGCCCTTTCCCCGCTGGGCTCGCGTCTCACCGGCATCGTCACCACCACCGACAACGGCGGATCAACCGGCCGTATTCGTCGCTCAGAAGGCGGTATCGCCTGGGGCGATATGCGTAACTGCCTTAACCAGCTGATTGCAGAACCCAGCGTCGCTTCGGCGATGTTTGAGTACCGTTTTGCCGGTAACGGCGAACTGGCCGGACACAACCTGGGTAATCTGATGCTGCGGGCGCTGGATCATCTCAGCGTTCGACCGCTGGAAGCGATCAACATCATCCGTAACCTGCTTAAAGTCGACGCCTTTTTAATCCCGATGTCAGAGCAGCCGGTGGATCTGGTGGCGATGGATGTTGAAGGCAACATGGTTTATGGCGAAACCGCAATTGATGAGATGAAGCAGCCGCCGCAGGAGCTGATGCTGCATCCCAACGTCCAGCCAACGCGGGAAGCGCTGCAGGCGGTTGGTGAAGCGGATCTGATCCTGATTGGACCCGGCAGCTTTTACACCAGCCTGATGCCGATTCTGCTGATGGAAGAGATGGCGCAGGCCTTGCGTCGCACGCCTGCCACTATGGTGTTTATCGGTAATCTGGGCCGCGAGCTGAGTCCTGCCGCCGCCAGTCTCTCAGTGGCTGACAAGCTGCAGATGATGGAGCGTTATATCGGCAAGCGGGTGATTGATGCGCTGGTCGTCAGCCCGGCGGTGGACACCCGTGGCATTGAAAACCGGCTGATTGTCCGTGAACCGCTGGAGGCCGCCGATATCCAATATCGTCACGACCGCCAGCTGTTACGGGTGGCGCTGGAACACGCCATTCAGGGCTTTAACGGCGCTACGAGGCCGCAATAAACAGCGTTCGCAGCTCATGCAGCTGATCGCGCACGTTGGCCGCCTGTTCGAACTCCAGGTTCTGCGCATGCTGCTGCATCTGCCCTTCCAGTTCGTGGATCTTCTTCTGCAGAGCCTGCGGCGTTAACAGCTGGAAATCGGCCAGCGCCTGGGCTTCGCCAGGACGGGCGGGTTTCGCTTTGCCGCGGGTTTTCACCACGTTTTTGCCCAGTTCCAGAATATCGGTGATCTTCTTATTCAGGCCCTGCGGCACGATGCCATTCTCTTCGTTGTGCAACTGCTGTTTCTCACGGCGGCGCTCGGTCTCTTCAATGGCGCGCGCCATCGACGGCGTGATTTTATCCCCGTAGAGAATCGCCTTACCATTGATGTTACGCGCCGCACGGCCAATGGTCTGAATCAGCGAGCGTTCGGAGCGCAGGAAGCCCTCTTTATCCGCATCGAGAATCGCCACCAGCGACACTTCCGGCATATCCAGCCCCTCACGCAGTAAGTTAATGCCCACCAGCACATCAAACTCGCCCAGACGTAAGTCGCGGATAATCTCCATACGCTCTACCGTGTCGATATCGGAGTGCAGATAACGCACCTTCTCACCATGCTCAGACAGATATTCGGTGAGGTCTTCCGCCATGCGTTTGGTCAGCACCGTCACCAGTACACGTTCGTTGATCGCCACGCGCTGACGGATTTCTGACAGCAGATCGTCGACCTGGGTACCGACCGGACGCACTTCGATGATCGGATCCAGCAGACCGGTAGGACGCACCACCTGATCGATCACTTCGTCGCCCGACTTTTCCAGCTCATATTTGCCCGGCGTCGCCGAAACATAGATGGTCTGCGGGGCCAGCGCCTCAAACTCTTCAAACTTCATCGGACGGTTATCCAGCGCCGACGGCAGGCGGAAGCCATACTCCACCAGCGTCTCTTTACGCGCCCGGTCGCCTTTGTACATGCCGCCAATCTGGGGAATGGTCACGTGCGACTCATCCACCACCAGCAGGCCGTCGGCGGGCAGATAGTCAAACAGCGTCGGCGGCGCTTCGCCCGGTCCGCGTGCGGAGAGGTAGCGTGAGTAGTTCTCGATGCCGGAGCAGTAACCCAGCTCACTCATCATCTCCAGGTCAAACTGGGTACGCTGGGTAATGCGCTGCTCTTCCAGCAGCTTATTGTTCTCCAGCAGCACCCGGCGGCGGTCCGCCAGCTCGACTTTGATATCTTCCATCGCCTGCAGAATACGCTCACGCGGCGTGACGTAGTGCGTCTTGGGGTAGATGGTAAAGCGCGGCACGACCGAATCGATCTGGCCAGTCAGCGGGTCAAACAGCGACAGACGCTCAACCTCTTCATCAAACAGCTCGACGCGCAGCGCAATATCGTCCGACTCCGCCGGGAAGATATCGATCACTTCGCCGCGCACCCGGAAGGTGCCGCGCTGGAACGCCTGGTCGTTGCGGGTGTACTGCAGCTCTGACAGACGGCGCAGAATACTGCGCTGATCGATAATCATGCCGCGGGTCAGGTGCAGCATCATTTTCAGATAGAGATCGGGATCGCCCAGACCGTAGATAGCCGAAACCGATGCCACCACAATGACATCGCGCCGTTCCAGCAGCGCCTTGGTGGCCGACAGACGCATCTGTTCGATATGTTCGTTCACCGACGCATCCTTTTCGATGAAGGTGTCGGAGCTCGGCACATAGGCTTCAGGCTGGTAGTAGTCGTAGTAAGAGACGAAAAACTCGACGGCGTTATCCGGGAAAAACTCTTTCATCTCGCCATAGAGCTGGGCGGCCAGCGTCTTGTTGGGTGCCAGCACCATGGTCGGACGGTTGAGGTCGGCAATCACGTTGGCGACGGTAAACGTTTTACCGGAGCCGGTTACGCCTAATAAGGTCTGATGGGCCAGTCCATCCTCCAGCCCCTCTTCCAGGCGACGTATCGCCTCAGGCTGGTCGCCCGAAGGTTTAAAGGCGGAGTTCAATTTAAAGGCTTTGCTCATGAATGCAGTTCCTGCTGGAGAAGTCGGCGGGCAGGCACTTATTTTACTCTGCTATGGTGATTTTGCCAGAAAATAATACTGGATATAAAAACAGTATTGGTGCAATGTTAACGCCAGCAGGATGGCACCTGATGTCCCTGCAGGCTGGCAGCGTTATCGCTCAGCATGTTGCGCAATGTTATCCCCAGGCAGGGATCTGATTTAACATTTGTCAATAGAGTGTCACAAAATTACAGTACGGTTACCTGACAGATAATTCTCAGGCTTGTTTTTTGATAAACAACTGATTTTACTGATATAAGGCTATGAGGCCAGATTCTCGTCATTATGTTACCAGGCCGCGTATTTCCTCGCTTCCAACTGGTTTTCATTACCTAATGCACAAGGTTATCCACAGGAATGGTGGATAAGTGATGGCAGCCCCGACGCCATCAGCTGTGTATAATTTTTCCCTGCCTTCTCACTACCGTGAAAATAATTTTTTTTGCGTTAAATTTCGCGTCGCCTGCTGACGGATTATTCTGCAATTTTAATCTGTCACCGGGTGCCGTACGCAAATTTGCACGCCTCATACTAAGATTCTTAATCGGACTTCCTGCCACGTTACAGTACGTCTGCACCAGAAACAGCGCTCCAGGGCACTGCAAAAGTGCAGGTGCGTGGTCACCGTGGGGAATTGATAAGTTTTTCTCACGTTTCATCCCTGACACGCGGCGCTGCAGCAGGAAACAGGGCCGTTTTTAGATCTGGCCTGGGAATTGCAGGAGTCAGTGGCGTCACCGCGCGAAACGCGCACTGTGCTGCAATGGCGAGGCTGCCGTTGCTGATGACTTGTTTGCCAGACGACAGAGCGCGGAAGCAATCAGGCTAACGATCGGGAAGGAGAGTGTCAGATGCTGAGTTTACGTTCGGTAAATCAATTTTACGGTCAAAACCATATTCTGTGGGATGTGGACCTGGATCTGTCGCCTGGCACCTGCACCGGCATTCTGGGCCGTCCTGGCATGGGTAAAACCACGCTGGTGAACTGCATCATGGGCAGATTGCCAATTAACAGCGGCTCTATCTCCTGGAAAGAGGATGGCTCGCCGCCGGAAGATCTGCTGCTGCAACCGGCTGAACAGCGGGCGCAGATGGGGATTGGCTATGTGCCGCAGGGCCGCCATATTTTTACCCAGATGAGCGTGGAAGATAATCTGCTGATTGCCCTGCTGGCGGGTGCCAGCCAGCGCGACCGCCATCGCGCCATTCCCGAAATGGTGTTCGACCTCTTCCCGGCGCTCTACTCACTGCGCCAGCAGCGCAGCGGCGATCTGCCGATCGATCAGCAGCAACAGCTGGCCCTGGCGCGCGCGCTGGTGCTGCAGCCCAAACTGCTGATTCTGGATGAGCCGACCGACGGGATGTCGCCGTGGCTGGAAGAGGAGATGGGCAATCTGATCCGTCGGCTTAACCTCGACTACGGGCTGACCATCCTGCTGCTGGAGCAGCGCCTGTCGCTGATCCGTCGCGTGGCGGACTATTTTCTGCTGCTGCACCGCGGTCGCAATGTGGCGCAGGGCAGCATGGAACAGCTTGATGACCACACCGTCGATAAATGGCTGACGGTAGCCTGACACCCAGCGCCTGCCCCACCGGGCGTAACGGTTGCAGGCAGGCTGGAGATGGATCGGCAGAACCACCGGAGCGCATACACAGCGCGAGGTTGGTGAGCACTGCCTGGACTCAGCACGACAAATAAAATAGCCAGGCCAGGCGGTTACTCCGGCAGCGTCAGGTATTGACCACAGGACGCCTGCTGCGCCACATCGGTGAGAAACGGGATGGTGCCCAGACAGGGCGCAGGCAGTCGATTTTTCAGGCTGGTGAGATACTCCTGATAGCGTTTACCCGGGGGTTCGACGGTGTTGGCGATCCAGCCCACCAGCGGCAGGCCGCTTGCCCGCACCGCGTCAGCGGTGAGCATGGCGTGATTGATGCAGCCGAGCTTAATCCCCACCACCAGAATCACGGGCAGCTTTTCGCTGACCACCCAGTCCGCATAAGTGTGCGTCTCCGACAACGGGGTGTACCAGCCGCCCGCGCCCTCTACCAGAATCCAGTCTGCCAGCGGTTGCAGCGCCGCCAGACCCGCCGACAGCGCCAGATGGGTGATCGGCCTGCCCTCTTCGGCGCTGACGATGTGCGGCGAAGTCGGCTCAAGAAACGCCAGCGGATTGACCTGCTGATAGCTTAACGGCACGCTGCTGTAGCGCTGCAGCGCCAGCGCATCGCTGTTACGGATGCCCTCTGGCGTCATCTCACAGCCAGAGGCAACCGGCTTATAGCCCGCACAGCGATAGCCCGCTGCGGCTGCCGCCTGCAGCAGCCCGCCGCTGGCCACGGTTTTACCGACCTCGGTGTCGGTGCCAGTGATAAACAGGCGTTTCATGATGCACTTACTCCATAGATTAAATGGTAACTCAGGCGATAGCCGTGCCGATCTCGCGGCCAGTGCGCCTCTAACTGGTTGAGCCGTTGTCGGGTTAATACCTGCCCGTCACGCCCCTGATGCAGATGGGTCGCACCAATCCCCTTCAGTGAGCGCATGGCGCTGAGCGCATCGGGAAAATGCAGGGTCACCACCTCTGAGGTACAGCGCAGGTGCTCTGCGTGGCAGGCCGCCGCAATCTGCGGCTCGCTGAGAAAGCGGTTGGCGTGAGGCAGCGCATCCAGATGGGACCAGGCTTCATGAACCTCCTGCAGAGACCCGTCGCCCAGAGTGGAAAACAGCAGCGTGCCATCGGGCCGCAGCACCCGCCGGAACTGGCTCAGCGCGCCGGGCAGATCCTCGCTCCACTGCACCGCCAGGTTGCTCCACACCAGATCAATCGTGTTATCCGCCAGCGGCAGCGCGTCGATATCACCGGCCAGATAGTGCTGCGCCGCGTCATTGTCCCGCGCCTGTTGCAGCATCTGCGGAGAGAGATCCAGAGCCGTTACCTGTTTGCCACGTTCGCGCCACAGCCTGCTGTACCAGCCGGTGCCACAACCGGCATCCAGCAGCTGCAGACCGCTCTGTGCAGGCGCCAGTGCCAGCAGGGCATCGCCGCTGAGGCGTTGCAGCGCCGCATGGGCATCGTAATGGCTGGCCGCCCGGCCAAAGGCGCGTGCCACCGCCTGCTTGTCAACCCGCAGTGTCATGCAGCGCCTCCAGTAACCGGTCAATATCCTCGGGGCGATGAGCCGCGGTCAGAGTGATGCGCAGCCGGGCCGTCCCCGGCGGCACGGTCGGTGGCCGGATCGCGCTGACCCAGCAGCCCGCCTCAGCCAGCCGCTGGGAGAGCGCCATCGCATCACCATTTTCGCCCACCAGCAGCGGCTGAATCGCGCTGCCGGAGTCCATCAGTTGCCACGGCAGCGAGGCCGCACCGCGCCGGAAATGCCCGATGTTCTGCTGCAGTTGCTGGCGCAGGGCATCGCCCTGCTGAACTTCACGCAGCGCCGCCTGCAGCGCGCTCGCCTGCGCCGCGGGCATCGCGGTGGAGTAGATCAGATGTCGGCTGAACTGCAGGAAATAGTCGGCGGTGGCTGCGTCGCACAGCAGCGCGGCACCGCTGACGCCAAAGGCTTTGCCAAAGGTGACCACCAGCAGTTCCGGTTTAACGTCCTGCTGCCAGCAGCTGCCGCGCCCCTGCTCACCCACCACGCCAATGCCGTGCGCATCATCCACCAGCAGCCAGCCCTCTGCCTGGCGCGTCTGTTGCGCCAGGGCGGCCAGCGGCGCACTGTCGCCATCCATGCTGAAAATACCTTCCGTCACCACCAGCGTTTCGCCCTCGCAGGGAGAGGCGAGCCGGGCTGCCAGGCTCTCCGGCGCGTTGTGATGGAAACGTCGTAACTGTGCCGGACTATGGCTGGCGGCGTCGAGCAGCGAGGCGTGGCTGAGTTTATCGGCCAGGATGCGATCGTTTTTCTCGCCCAGCAGATGAATGACCGCCTGATTGGCCGCAAAGCCAGAGATAAACAGCAGCGCACGGTCGTAGCCGAGCCAGTCGGCCAGCTGCGCCTCAAGATCGGCGTGCTGACGGTGATAACCCGTGACATGCCCTGAAGCACCCGCACCTGCGCCCGCCTGCGCCGCGCCCTGTTGCCAGCCCGCAATCACCGCCGGATGCTGGGTTAAGCCGAGATAATCATTGCTGGAGAAGTGGAGATAGCTGCGGCCGCCGCTGTGCAGCGTGCGGGTGGATTGCTGATCGATCACCCGTCGCTGCCGCCAGCCATCGGCCGCACGGCGCTGCGTCAGCGCCTGACGGATACGTTGCTGCCAGCCCATTACAGCGCCGCGTTGTAGAACTGTTCAGTGTCGGCATGGAATAGCTGCTCGCTGAGTTGCTGCTCCTGCTGCTGATCGCCGTGCTGAGTGTGAGTATGCTCCGGGTTAAGACCCAGTTTGCGGAACAGCACGCGGTCTTTATCCTCTTCCGGATTCGGCGTGGTCAGCAGTTTGCAGCCGTAGAAAATCGAGTTCGCCCCGGCCATAAAGCACATCGCCTGGGTCTGCTCGCTCATCTGCTCACGGCCCGCTGAGAGGCGCACATGCGAGGTCGGCATCATGATGCGCGCCACCGCGATGGTGCGGATAAAATCGAACGGTTCCACGTCATCGTTATCTGCCAGCGGCGTGCCTTTGACCTTCACCAGCATATTGATCGGTACGCTTTCCGGCGGCGTTGGCAGGTTGGCTAACTGCACCAGCAGACCGGCGCGGTCGTTAACGGTTTCGCCCAGGCCGACAATGCCACCCGAACAGACTTTGATGCCGGCGTCGCGCACTTTGCCCAGCGTATCCAGACGTTCCTGATAGCTGCGGGTGGTGATGATGGAGCCATAGAATTCCGGTGAGGTGTCGAGGTTATGGTTGTAGAAATCGAGACCCGCGCCCGCCAGTCGCTGCGCCTGGTGCTCGCTGAGCGTGCCCAGCGTCATGCAGGTTTCCATTCCCATCGCCTTCACGCCTTCAACCATCTTCTCCAGATAGGGCATATCGCGCTCGTGCGGATTTTTCCACGCGGCACCCATGCAGAAACGGGTTGAACCGGCGGCTTTGGCCTGACGCGCTGAGGTCAGCACCTCTTCCACTTCCATCAGCCGCTCCGACTCCAGGCCGGTCTTGTAGCGCGCACTCTGCGGGCAGTATTTACAATCTTCCGGACAGGCGCCGGTTTTAATCGACAGCAGGGTACTGACCTGCACCTGGCGCGGATCGAAGTGCTGTCGATGCACCTGCTGCGCTTTAAACATCAGTTCAAGAAAGGGTTGATCAAACAGCGCTTGCGCCTGTGCAATTGTCCAGCGTTGAGCCATTACTTACTCCAAAAAGGGTGTCATCCCGACGAAAAGCAGGGTTATACTTGTAAACTATATTTTTTTATTTTGGTTTACAACTCCGATGACTATCCCCGTTTTCTCCTCAGACGATGCCCGCTTTGACCGCCAGCATATCTGGCATCCCTACACCTCCATGCAGGATCCGCTGCCCTGCTACCCGGTGGTCGCCGCACAGGGTTTTCAGCTGCAACTGGCCGATGGCCGTGAGCTGGTGGATGGGATGTCCTCGTGGTGGGCGGCGATCCACGGTTACAACCATCCGCGCCTGAATCGGGCGCTGACAGAGCAGGTCACCCAGATGTCGCACGTGATGTTTGGCGGCATTACCCATCCGGCGGCGGTGGCGCTCTGCCGTCAGCTGGTGGCGATGACGCCTGAGGCGCTGGAGTGCGTCTTCCTGGCCGACTCAGGCTCGGTGGCGGTGGAAGTGTCGATGAAGATGGCGCTGCAGTACTGGCTGGGGCGTGGCGAGACGCGTCAGCAGTTCCTGACGCTGAAACGCGGCTATCACGGCGATACCTTTGCAGCGATGTCGGTGTGCGACCCCGAGAACTCGATGCACAGCCTGTGGCGCGGCTATCTGCCCGAGCATCACTTTGCGGCGGCCCCGGCCTGCGGCTTTGATGATGAATGGCACAAGCCTGATTTCGATGATTTCGCCAGGCTGATAGAACAGCATCACCGGCAACTGGCAGCGGTGATTCTGGAGCCGATTGTGCAGGGTGCGGGCGGCATGCGTTTCTACCATCCGCGTTATCTGCAGCAGGTACGGGAAGCCTGTGATCGCTATGGCGTGCTGTTGATTGCGGATGAGATCGCCACCGGCTTTGGCCGTACCGGCAAACTTTTTGCCTGCGAGCATGCGGGCATTACCCCGGATATTCTCTGCGTCGGCAAAGCGCTGACCGGTGGCATGATGACGCTGGCGGCGACCCTGACTACCCGCGAGGTCGCGGACACCATCAGCCGCAGCGCGGCGGGCTGCTTTATGCATGGCCCGACCTTTATGGGCAATCCGCTGGCCTGCGCGGTCGCGGCGGAGAGCCTGACCATGCTGGCGGAAGGTCACTGGCAGCGCCAGGTGGCGGCAATCGAACAGCAGTTACGGGCTGAGCTGCTGCCGCTGCGCAGTTCACCGCAGGTGGCCGATGTGCGCGTGCTTGGCGCGATTGGCGTAGTGGAAACCCATCAGGCGGTTAATATGGCGGCGCTGCAGCAGTTCTTTGTTGAACAGGGCGTCTGGATCCGGCCTTTTGGCCGGCTGATCTACCTGATGCCACCCTACATCATCACGCCGCAGGCGCTGAGCAGGCTGGTGCAGGCGATTGGCGGCGCGCTGGAGCATTCTCAACATTTTGCCGCCTGAAGCGGGCTGATCGCTGGCACTGACGGTGCTTTTGGTTATGATGACAGGCTATTCATCGACAATTAAGGAGATGTGATGCGCGTTTTTAGTCAGGATTTTAATGACGGCGAGAAGATGCCTGAAAAGCATGTTTTCAACGGCATGGGTTATCAGGGCGAGAATATCTCTCCCCATCTTGCCTGGGAAGCGGCACCAGAGGGTACCAAAAGTTTTGTGGTGACCTGCTACGATCCTGATGCCCCGACCGGTTCCGGCTGGTGGCACTGGGTGGTGGCGAATATTCCGGCCAGCACGACGTCACTGCCGCAGGGTGCCGGTTCCGGCAAAGCGTCACTGCCAGCAGGCGCAATCCAGACCCGTACCGATTTCGGTCAGGCGGGCTACGGTGGCGCGGCGCCGCCACAGGGCGAAACCCATCGCTACATTTTCACCGTGCATGCACTGGATGTGGAGACGATTGAAGTAGATGAAGGCGCCAGTGGCGCAATGGTCGGCTTTAATGTGCATTTCCACGCACTGGCGAGCGCCTCGCTGACCGTGAATTATCAGTAATTCAGCACGCCTCTCCTGACAGGAGAGGCGTTTTTCGTAGCGGGTTACGCCTGTAACTGATGAATCACAACCCACATCGGGCCCTGCCCCACCGCATAACGTCCCAGCGGCTTTAACAGCCCTTTCGGTTCGGTAATCGCATAAACTTCGATGTGATGAGATTTCTGTCCCGCCGCCACCAGATAGCGTCCGCTGTGATCGATATTAAATCCGCGCGGCTGCGTTTCCGTCGGCTGGAACCCTTCCAGGGTCAGCTCATCGCCCAGGTCGCTGACGCTGAAGACCGCCAGCGTGCTGCTGGTGCGATCGCAGGCATAGAGGAAACGGCCATCCGGCGTCAGATGAATATCGGCTGCCCAGCGCGTACCGCTGAAATCAGGCGGCATCATATCCAGCGTCTGAACGCTTTCGGCTTCGCCTTCGCCCGTATTTAATGCCCACACCTCAACCGTGCTGTCGAGCTCGTTCACGCAGTAAGCGTACTGACCGCCCGGATGGAACTGCATATGTCGCGGGCCAGCGCCTTCTACCGTCGTGACCTGCGTCTGTTTACGCGGCGTCAGCTGACCATCTTCGCCCAACTTAAACAGACAGATACGATCCTGCTTCAGAGCCGGCACGTAGAGCGTCTTGTTGTCATTATCGATGTTGGCCGAGTGACAACCATCCAGTCCGCTGATCACCTGCAGCGGGGCCTGCGGAATGCCGTCCTCGCCAATCGGGCTGACGCTGACGCAGGCATCATTGTAGGAGCCGCAGAACAGGAATCTGCCCTGGCGATCGGTGGAGATGTGAGTCGGGCTGCCGGGCAACGGCGCCTGACCCGCTTCGGTCAGCGTGCCATCGGCGGCAATGCGAAACGCCAGCACGCGGAAATTGGGACGCACACCGACATAGAGAAAATCGCGGTTCGGACTCACCACCATCGGCTGAACCTGGCCGGCGACATCGGTCACCTGAAGCAACGTCAGCCCGCCCTCATCATTCATCTGCCAGACGTGAATCTGCTGGCTCTCGGGACTGGCGGTGTAGACAACTTGTTTCATGCATTCTCCTTTTTTGCTGCCTGATCATGATCTGTGAATCACTGTAGCCTGTTTTATTGCCCTGCGCTGGGATCATTTGTGCCCTGTTTTTTGTCTCCGGGCCGTGGTGAGGTGTAGACTTCAGCCCCTGCAAACCAGGAAAAACGAGAGGATTAATGAACTACCGTGTAATTGCCCTCGACCTCGACGGCACGCTGCTGACCCCAGCCAAAACGATTCTGCCGCAGTCAATCGAAGCGCTAAATCAGGCACGCCAGGCGGGCGTTCATGTCGCTATCGTGACCGGACGCCATCACTGCGCTATCCACCCTTTTTATCAGGCGTTACAGCTGGATACACCCGCAATCTGCTGTAATGGCACCTATTTGTATGATTACCAGGCGAAAAAGGTGCTGGCGTCCGATCCCCTCGACCCGCAACTGGCGTTGCAGGTGATTGAGATGCTGAATCAGCAGCAGATTCACGGTTTGCTCTACGTGGATGATGCGATGCTCTATCAGACCCCGACCGGCCACGTGATGCGCACCCTGAAGTGGGCCGAATCGCTGCCCGCCCACCAGCGTCCACTGTTCCGCCAGGTGCCCGACTTAGCCCAGGCGGCACGCGACGCCGGTTCGATCTGGAAGTTTGCCCTGTCGCACAACAACATCCCGGAACTGCAGCAGTTCGCCACCAGAGTGGAAGCGGAACTGGGGCTGGCCTGCGAATGGTCGTGGCACGATCAGGTGGATATCGCCAAAGGCGGCAACAGCAAAGGCAAACGACTGGCGCAGTGGGTTGAATCACTGGGGCTGAGTATGTCCGATGTGATCGCGTTCGGTGATAACTATAACGATCTCAGCATGCTGGAAACGGCCGGACTGGGCGTGGCGATGGGTAATGCCGATGAGGCGATCAAAGCGCGGGCGAAAATGGTGATCGGCACCAACCTTGAAACCGGTATTGCCGATACCCTCTATCAGTACGTGTTGTAATCAGGGCGTCACCGAGACGCTTTTGATCTGGGCATAAAGCCACTGATCCGGCCGGATGCCCAGCTCATCCCGCGCCCACGGCGTGATGCGCGCCCAGAGTTCGCTGATGCCGATGCGCAGCTTCACCTCAACCTGGTCCCCGACCTCCAGCAATTCCACCACCTGTGCCGGTAAAATGTTGCGGATGGAGCTGTGTTGCGGCGGTTGAAGCGCCAGCGAGACATCGGCCGAGGCAATGCGAATACGCAGCGGGGTTTTAACCGGCTGATTCACCCGGCTGACCCAGATGTGCTGATCGCCCAGCGACAGCGCGGTCATCGGATAGTCGGGATGCTGCTCCAGCACCTGCACCCGCAGCACGCTGGTCAGTTCACTCACCGGCAGCCAGGGCCGCATCGCGCTGCTGCTCCAGACCCGCTCCAGCGGACCAAAGGCTTTGACCTTGCCCGCATCCAGCACCAGCACGTTATCAGCCAGCTGCAGGATCTCCTCCAGACTGTGCGAAACGTAGAGCATCGGAATATCGACCTGCTTCGCCAGCTTTTGCAGATAGGGCATCAATTCACGTTTGCGTGGCAGATCCAGTGACGCCAGCGGCTCATCCAGCAGCAGCATATCCGGTGCAGTCAGCAGCGCACGGCCAATCGCGACCCGCTGCTTTTCCCCGCCCGACAGCGACAGCGGAAAGCGCGGCAGCAGCGCCTCCAGACCCAGCAGAGAGACCAGACTGTCGAACTGCGCTTTCATCTTAGGTGCCATACCATATTGCAGGTTGCCTCGGACCCGATAGTGCGGGAACAGCCGCGCATCCTGAAACACATAACCGATACGCCGTTTTTCCGGCGGCAGCGCAATCTTCTGCTCTGCATCAAACAGCAGACGATCGTGCAGCTGGATCCGTCCCCTTTGCGGCTGAGTCAGCCCGCTGATCGCGTTGATCAGGGAGGTTTTTCCGGCACCTGACACGCCGAAAATAGCGGTGATCCCTTTGGCCGGGATCTGCAGGTCGACCTCCAGCACGTGATCGCCCTGCTGCTGCATAATGTTGAGTGATAGCATCAGTTTCCCATCCGCTTACGGCCTGCACGTGCCAGCCATTCCGACGCCAGCAGTGACGCCAGCGCCAGCACGATCGCGATGACGCAGAGCCGTGCCGCCGCCCCTTCCGCACCGGGCGTCTCTATCAGGGTAAACATCGCCAGCGGCAGCGTGCGCGTCTCGCCGGGAATATTAGAAACAAAGGTGATGGTGGCGCCGAACTCGCCCAGCGATCGGGCAAACGCCAGCACCGTACCGACGATCACGCCTGGCAACGTCAGCGGGAGCGTAATGGTGAAAAAGACCCGCCAGCGTCCGGCGCCCAGCGTGCGCGCCGCCTGCTCCAGCCGGCTATCCACCGCCTCCAGCGCCAGCCGGATGGCGCGCACCATCAACGGAAAGGCGATCACGGCAGAGGCCAGTGCGGCACCGCGCCAGCTAAAAGCAAAGCTGAAGCCGAACCAGTCATAAAGCTTTTCGCCTATGATGCCGCGCCGCCCAAGGCTAATCAGCAGCAGATAACCCACCACCACCGGTGGCAGCACCAGCGGCAGGTGGATCAGGCTGTCGAGCAGCGCTTTACCAGGAAAACGGCAGCGCACCAGAATCCAGGCCATCAGGATGCCAAACGGCAGACTGCCTATCACGGCTATGCCAGAGACTTTAAGGCTAAGCAGTACCGCCTGCCATTCGGGATCGCTGAGTATCATTTCGTCGGTGTGAATCCGTAATGTTTAAAGATAGCCGCGGCCTGGGGCCCTTTCAGATAATCATAAAACGCTTTAACGGCAGCGTTGTCGTGATCGTTCACGATCGCCATCGGATATTCTACGGGTTTATGGCTGGTTGCCGGAAAATGCCCGACGACCTGCACTTTATCGCTGGCGACCGCGTCAGACCCGTAGACAATGCCATAGGGCGTTTCATTACGCTCGACCAGCGCCAGCGCTGCCCGCACATTATTGGCTGGCGCTAACGAAGGCGCAACGCCTTCCCAGGCACCCAGCTTTTGCAGCGCCTCTTTGGCGTAGATGCCCGCAGGAACGTGGTCCGGATCGCCGACTGCCAGACGCTCACCGTGCAGCAAGGTTTTCCAGTCAGTCTGCGGGTCCAGCGTCACCGCTTTCGCGGCGGCACTGCGTGGCGCAATCAATACCAGATCGTTGCCCAGCAGGGTATAGCGGCTGCTGGTAATCACACTTTTTTTCGCCACCGCATCATCCATCCACTGCTGATCGGCAGAGATAAAGAGATCGGCAGGAGCACCCTGCTCGATCTGGCGCGCCAGCGTTGAAGAGGAGGCAAACGAAGAGACCACCGTCACCCCCTTTTCCTGCTTGTAACGGCTGGCAATATCCTGCATCGCGTTGGTCAGTGAAGCCGCGGCAAATACAGTGATGTTGTCGGCGGCCACAGCCTGCCCGGCCAGCGAAGCGGTGATCAGGGCCGCGACGCCCCAGCGATAGTGTTTAAATGACATGATTTTCTCCGGCTATTCGTTGTGTAGCGGATAATATAGCGCAATGTCAGTGAGGTTCAGTAAATTATCGGCAGGGGGAACAAAAGGTTAAATCAGGAGAGATAAAAACGACCACGCCCGCGCAGATGGCGGGCGTGGCAGCAATTAATTGTGCGAACGGGCTGAGGATTTTTCGCGATGACCAATTTTAGAGATGACGTTAAACACTTCACCCAGGCCATAAATCATGCCCAGCATCAGCGCCATCACGACAGGCACCATCAGTATGGCGACGGCGAGGCTTTTAAGTAATTCCAGCATGGAGAGTCTCACTCTGCTAACAAAAAAGAGATTGTAACGGGTCAGCAAAATTTTGCGCAGCCCTTTTCGTGCTTTTACTTTGGTCACAAAACGCCGCTATCATCGGCCTTCGCCTTAACCCTTTGCCGGAGCTGTCATGGAAGCCGAACTGTCCCTTCATATCCGTTTACAACAGAAACTGTTTGCCGATCCGCGACGTATTGAGCTGCTGAAACGCGTACAGCAGACCGGGTCGATCAGTCAGGGGGCGAAGCTGGCCGGTATCAGCTACAAAAGTGCCTGGGATGCGATTAATGAGATGAACCAGATGGCGGATGAAACGCTGGTGGAGCGGGCCACCGGTGGCAAAGGCGGCGGCGGTGCAACGCTGACCCGCTACGGTGAACGCCTGATTCAGCTGTTCCAGCTGATGGAGCAGATCCAGCAGAAAGCCTTTGATGCGCTGCAGCAGGATACGTTACCGCTCGACAGTCTGCTGGCGGCCATCGCCCGTTTCTCTCTGCAGACCAGCGCCCGTAACCAGCTGTTTGGCACCGTTGTCAGTAACGATGCGCAGCAGGTGGTCCAGCATCTGCTGATTCAACTGGCCGATGGCGTCACGCAGCTTAATGTGGCGCTGACCCAGCGCAGCGCCGATCGCCTGCAACTGGCCGCGGGTAAAGAGGTGCTGGTGCTGATCAAGGCGCCGTGGATCCGCATCAGTCGTGACGCCGCAGAGGATGACAATCAGCTGGCAGCGACGGTCAGTGCCATCGAACCCGGCGAGCAGATGAGTGAAGTGCTGATGAGGCTCGCCAGCGGCGAAACCCTGTGCGCGACCCTGAGCAACGATCAGCTGCAGCAACTCAGGCTGCAGCCCGGCGACGCCGTGATCGCCAGTTTCAATGCGGAACACGCCATCGTCGCCACCCTGCTCTAGCGGTTGATTTGACTTCATTACGGGCAATGGTTACAACTCAGTAACACGATGCAAAAAATGGAACAGATCATGGCTTCATTGCACATTTCGCAAGGCACGTTTCGTCTTAGCGATACCCGGATACTGAGCCTGAATCAGGTGGAACTGCAGCGCGGCGAAAGCTGGGCGTTTGTCGGTGCCAACGGCAGCGGCAAATCATCACTGGCGCGCGCACTCTCTGGAGAACTGCCGCCGCTGGCCGGTTCAGTCAGCAGCGACTTCAGACGGCCGGTCCGGCTGTCGCTGGAGCAGCTACAAACCCTGGTGGCGCAGGAGTGGCAGCGCAACAACACCGATATGCTCAGCGAAGGTGAAGAGGATACCGGGCTGACCGTGGCAGAGGTGATTCAGGCGGAGGTGCAGCAGCCCGAGCGCTGCGAGCAGCTGGCACAGCAGTTCGGCATCGAAGCGCTGCTTTCACGCCGCTTCAAATATCTCTCTACCGGCGAAACCCGCAAAACCCTGCTCTGTCAGGCATTGATGAACCAGCCAGATTTGCTGATTCTGGATGAGCCGTTTGACGGGCTGGATGTGGCGTCGCGCGCCAGCCTGACCGACACGCTGCGCGGCCTGCAGCAACCTACATTTACCCTGGTGCTGGTGCTCAATCGCTTTGACGATATTCCCGACTTCATTCAGCAGGTTGGCGTGCTGGCGGAGTGCACTCTCACCCACAGTGGGCCACGCCAGGCCATTTTAACGGAAGCGCTGGTGGCGCAGCTGGCACACAGTGAACAACTGATGGGAATGGCGTTACCTGAGGCGGATGCGCCGGATCAGCTGCCATCGCTGGCGGATGATGCGCCGCGCGTTATCCTGCGCAACGGCACCGTCTCGTATAACGATAAGCCAGTAATTCAGGGGCTGAACTGGCAGGTCAACGCCGGCGAGCACTGGCAGATTACCGGCCCGAACGGCGCCGGAAAATCGACCCTGCTCAGCCTGGTGACCGGCGATCATCCTCAGGGCTACAGCAATGATTTAACCCTGTTTGGCCGCCGTCGCGGCAGTGGTGAAACCATCTGGGATATCAAGCAGCATATTGGCTATGTCAGCAGCAGCCTGCATCTCGATTATCGCGTCAGCACCAATGTGCGCACGGTGATCCTGTCGGGCTTCTTCGACTCTATTGGTCTCTATCAGGCGGCTTCTGACCGGCAAAAAGCGCTGGCACAGCAGTGGCTGGCACTGCTGGGGATGGATAACGGACAGGCCGATGCGCCGTTCCACTCGCTTTCATGGGGACAGCAGCGGCTGGTGCTGATTGCCCGCGCGCTGGTTAAGCATCCGACGCTACTGATACTGGATGAGCCACTACAGGGGCTCGACCCGATTAACCGCCAGCTGGTGCGGCGCTTTGTCGATGTGCTGATTGGCGAGGGACGGACTCAGCTGCTGTTTGTTTCGCATCACGCGGAAGATGCGCCCGCCTGCATTACACATCGCCTGAGCTTTATCGCCCATGACGGCGGCTATCACTATCAGCAGGAAACTCTGCACTAAGGCTCTTGTAACGCGTCACTCCACGCCGCTGCTGCGGCGTTTTAAAGCGCCCTTGTGTAAGCGCTACCATTCCACATCACCTTTCGTGCCATATATCCGCACGCAATGCCACGAAATAAGAATATTCAGCTTGTGTAAACGATACCATTTATCCAGACTTGATCACGCTTTCGGGCGCGCTGATGTGCTACTTTTTACCGATGCCTCTTTGGCTTTTGACGCTTACCAGGATCTAACATGGAAAAATTCAACCCGGTCGATCACCCGCATCGCCGTTACAATCCACTGATTGATCAATGGATTTTAGTTTCACCTCATCGGGCCAAACGTCCGTGGCAAGGCGCGCAGGAAACCCCGGCGGTCAATACGTTACCGGCGCACGATCCGGACTGCTTCCTGTGTGCCGGAAACACCCGCATCACCGGCGACAAAAACCCGGACTATGCAGGCACCTACGTCTTTACCAATGACTTTGCTGCGCTGATGACCGACACGCCAGACGCGCCCGAGAGCGACGATATCCTGATGCGTTGTGAAAGCGCACGCGGCACCAGTCGGGTCATCTGCTTCTCGCCCGATCACAGCAAAACCCTGCCTGAGATGTCGCTGAACGCGCTGGAAGAGGTGGTGCGTACCTGGCAGGCAGAGACCGCCGATCTGGGTCAGCACTATCCCTGGGTGCAGGTGTTTGAGAACAAAGGCGCGGCGATGGGCTGCTCCAACCCCCATCCCCATGGTCAGATCTGGGCCAACAGCTTCCTGCCGAATGAAGCGCAGCGTGAAGATGATCATCAGCGCGACTATTTCGCTAAACATGGCTCGCCGATGCTGGTCGATTATCTGGCTCGCGAACAGCAGGATGGCAGCCGCACCGTGGTGGAAACCGATCACTGGCTGGCGGTTGTGCCGTGGTGGGCCGCCTGGCCGTTTGAAACCCTGCTGCTGCCGAAAGCGCACGTCAAACGAATTACCGACCTCAATGAGGCGCAGCGTACCGACCTGGCGCTGGCGCTTAAGCTGCTGACCAGCCGCTACGACAACCTGTTCCAGTGCTCATTCCCCTACTCCATGGGCTGGCACGGCGCGCCGTTTAACGGCGAAGCCAACGATCACTGGCAGTTGCATGCTCACTTCTATCCGCCGCTGCTGCGCTCAGCAACGGTGCGTAAATTTATGGTTGGCTATGAAATGCTGGCCGAAACCCAACGCGATTTAACGGCGGAACAGGCGGCGGAACGTCTGCGTTCTGTCAGCGACGTTCACTTCCGTGAGGCACAACAATGAGCTTAAAAACCATCACGCAGCAGCTTTTCTCTGACACCTTCGGTTACGCCGCTACGCATACCATTCAGGCACCGGGCCGCGTTAACCTGATTGGCGAGCACACTGACTATAACGACGGCTTCGTGCTGCCGTGCGCCATCGATTACCAGACGGTGATTGCCTGTGCCCGCCGTGACGATCGCCAGATTCGGGTGGTTGCGGCGGATTATGAGAATGCGCAGGACACATTCTCGCTGGATGAAGAGATCGTCAGCCTGCAGGAACCGATGTGGGCCAACTATGTGCGCGGCGTGGTGAAACATCTGCAGCAGCGTCATGCCGATTTCGGCGGCATCGATATGGTGATCAGCGGCAACGTGCCTCAGGGCGCGGGCCTCAGCTCCTCTGCCTCGCTGGAAGTGGCGGTCGGCACCGTGGTGCAACAGCTCTATAATCTGCCGCTGGATGGCGCCGCCATTGCCGTGAATGGTCAGGAAGCGGAAAACCAGTTCGTCGGCTGTAACTGCGGCATCATGGACCAGCTGATCTCCGCGCTGGGCCGGAAAGATCACGCCATGCTGCTCGACTGCCGCACGCTGGGCACGCGTCCGGTGTCGATGCCGGAAGATATCGCGGTGGTGATCATCAACTCCAACTTCCGTCGTACCCTGGTTGGCAGCGAATACAACACGCGTCGTGAGCAGTGTGAAGCGGGCGCACGTTTCTTCAATAAGAAGGCGCTGCGTGACGTTGAACTGGCCGAGTTTGAAGCGGCGCAGGCGCAGCTCGACCCGCAGGTGGCAAAACGCGTGCGTCACGTCCTGACCGAGAACGCCCGCACCCTGGAAGCAGCCGATGCGCTGACGCAGGGCGACCTGACCCGTATGGGCCAGCTGATGGCCGAATCACACGCCTCGATGCGTGACGACTTCGAGATCACCGTGCCACCGATCGATACCCTGGTTGAGATCGTGAAAGCGCAGATCGGTGAGCGCGGCGGCGTGCGTATGACCGGCGGCGGCTTTGGTGGCTGTATCGTCGCGCTGATGCCACTGGATCTGGTCGATCAGGTCAAAGCCGCCGTAGCGGAGCAGTATGAAGCTGCGACCGGCATCAAAGAGACCTTCTACGTCTGCAAAGCCTCTGAAGGAGCTGGCCAATGCTGAACGACGTCAACTCCCACGCGCCCGACGGTCAGCCGTGGCGCATAACGGTGCTGCGCAATGCCAACGGCATGCTGGCAACCTTTATGGACTGGGGCGCAACCTGGCTCTCCGCCCGCGTGCCGATGCAGGATGGCACGGTACGTGAAGCCCTGCTCGGCTGCGCCACGCCCTCTGACTATCTGCATCAGGATGCCTATCTGGGCGCGACGGTAGGCCGCTACGCTAACCGCATTGCCGGGGCAAAACTGAATAAACTGAACCGCCAGCTGGTGCCGAACCAGGGCGCACATCAGCTGCATGGCGGACCGGAAGGCTTTGATAAGCGCCGCTGGCAGATTGTCAGCCAGTCTGACAGTGAGGTGCACTACCGCATTGATTCGCCCGATGGCGATCAGGGCTATCCCGGCAATCTGATTGCCGATCTGCGCTATCAGCTGGATGACCAGAACTGCCTGAGCATTAGCTATGAAGCGCGCTGCGATCAGCCCTGCCCGGTCAATCTGACTAACCACGCCTACTTTAACCTTGATGCGCATCATGGCGACGCCCGCCAGCATCGCTTACAACTGCACGCCGACCATTATCTGCCGGTCGACAGCGAAGGCATCCCGAATGCGCCGCTGAAAGAGGTTGCCGGAACCAGTTTTGATTTTCGCGAGGCCAAAGTCGTGGCACAGGAGTTTCTGGCAGACGACGACCAGCGAGCGGTGAAGGGCTATGACCATGCGTTTCTGCTCAACAGCGCAGGCGACGACACTCAGCCTGCGGCAGAACTCTGGTCGGAAGATGGCAGACTGCAGCTCAGCGTGACCACTTCGGCACCGGCGTTGCAGTTCTACTCCGGCAACTACCTGGCAGGCACCCGTGCCCGTGAGCAGGCGAGCTATACTGCTTTTCAGGGTATTGCGCTGGAGAGCGAATTTTTACCGGATTCGCCTAATCATGATGAATGGCCTCAGCCTGATTGCTGGCTGCAGCCGGGAGATCGCTGGGAATCCGTGACGCGTTATCGCTTCACGCCACGCTGAGCCTCCGGCTGAAAAACGCGCAGTGCGTCACACACAGGCTTACGCGCTGCCCGCTTTTCCGTTATGGTATGGCGCAATCAGCTCGCGTGTCAGGCGGGCAGCAGCAGGTTTCCAATCTCACAGAAACATCACAGTATTAAGGAGTTAAGCTATGGCTGTAACTAAGCTGGTTCTGGTGCGACACGGCGAAAGCCAGTGGAACAACGAAAACCGCTTTACCGGTTGGTATGATGTTGACCTTTCAGAGAAAGGTCGTGGCGAAGCCAAATCAGCAGGTCAGCTGCTGAAAAAAGAGGGCTTTGTTTTCGATTTCGCTTACACCTCAGTACTGAAGCGTGCCATTCACACGCTGTGGAATGTGCTGGATGAGCTGGATCAGGCCTGGCTGCCGGTTGAAAAAACCTGGCGTCTGAACGAGCGTCACTACGGTGCGCTGCAGGGTCTGGATAAAGCGGAAACCGCTGCCAAATATGGTGATGAGCAGGTTAAGCAGTGGCGTCGCGGCTTTGCCGTTACTCCGCCAGAGCTGGATCGTTCAGATGAGCGCTTCCCGGGCCATGATCCGCGTTACGCGAAACTGACCCCAGAGCAGCTGCCAACCACCGAAAGCCTGGCGCTGACTATTGACCGCGTTATCCCTTACTGGAACGAAACCATTCTGCCGCGCATCAAAAGCGGAGAGAAAGTGATCATTGCCGCACACGGCAACTCACTGCGTGCGCTGGTGAAATATCTGGATAACCTGAGCGAAGATGAAATCCTCGAACTGAACATCCCTACCGGCGTACCGCTGGTTTATGAGTTCGATGAAAACTTCAAACCGTTGAAACGCTACTACCTGGGCGACCAGGACGAGATTGCCGCGAAAGCCGCAGCCGTTGCGAATCAGGGTAAAGCGAAGTAATTTCTCGCTGAAATGCAAAAAGGCCAGACGAAAGTCTGGCCTTTTTTATTGATGACAAAGTCTCGCCAGCAATCAACCGCGACGCTGTTTAACCGCTGCCGCCAGCTGACGCAGCACCTTGTCGGTATCTTCCCAGCCGATACAGGCGTCGGTGACGCTTTTGCCATAGACCAGCGGCTCGCCGCTCTCCAGACTCTGGTTGCCTTCCACCAGATGACTCTCGATCATCACACCGACAATCGCCTGCTCACCGTTAATCAGCTGCTTTGAGACATCGTCTGCCACGATCATCTGACGCTGGAACTGCTTGCTGCTGTTGGCGTGGCTGAAATCGATCATCACCTGCTGTGGCAGACCCGCTTTTGCCAGGCCCTCTTTGACCTCTGCAACATGCTGCGCACTGTAGTTCGGCTCTTTGCCGCCGCGCAGAATGATATGGCAGTCACCGTTGCCGCTGGTTTCCACAATGGCGGAGTGACCATACTTCGTCACAGACAGGAAACAGTGCGGCGATCCCGCCGCGTTAATGGCATCGATCGCCACCTTAATGGTGCCATCGGTGCCGTTTTTGAAGCCGACCGGACAGGAGAGACCGGACGCCAGCTCACGGTGTACCTGAGATTCCGTGGTGCGCGCGCCAATCGCGCCCCAGCTCATCAGGTCAGCCACATATTGCGGGGTAATCATATCCAGAAACTCGCCCGCCGCCGGTAAGCCGCTGTCGTTAATATCCAGCAGCAGTTTACGCGCCAGACGCAGACCGTCATTGAGCTGGTAGCTGTTATCCATGTAGGGATCGTTGATCAGCCCTTTCCAGCCCACCGTGGTGCGCGGCTTTTCAAAATAGACCCGCATCACCACTTCCAGCTCGCCTTTCAGCTCATCACGCAGCGCCAGCAGGCGGTCGGCATACTCTTTTGCCGCTTCTGTGTCATGAATCGAACAGGGGCCGATCACCACCAGCAGGCGATCGTCCTTGCCCTGCAGGATCTGATGAATCGCCTGACGGGCCTGTGAAACGGTCTGTGCAGCACGATCGGTCGCCGGGAATTTTTCGAGCAGCGCAACCGGAGGTAACAGCTCTTTAATCTCTTTGATGCGTAAGTCATCGTTCTGGTAATTCATACTGATTCCATATTATTTCTGGCCCGGCGCCCGCCGGACACAACCTGCCCAATGTAGCCCGAAGCGCCTGGGGTGTAAATTCCCGCTGCGGGTTAAATGTGCGGGTGATATTTGCATTAATCAGGTTAGCGACTAGACTTTTTAATGGTAAGCACTGAGGAACGTCCCGCTTACCAAATTAAATCACCCTGTTTAAGCCAACCGACGAATTATATTTCGTCAGGGATTTTCTTACCCGAAATTGCACCTCTGGGCTTAAAGCATCTTCATTTATTAACGGGAGCATAATGATGAAAAAGTTTGCCTTACTCTTTTTGACAGCAGCAATGACACTGAGCAGCGGTGCGGTACTGGCTGCAGACAGCAGCAGCAATAACGGTACATCGAATCAGGCAGCCAGTGCAGGTGCAGCAGCGGGCGGAGCGAAAGAGAATCTGCCGCCAAATAATGTCGATAACAGCAAAATTAATAACACTGGCAACGATACCAATCCTGCAACGTCTGGCAGCACCACCAGCCATGGTAATATGTCTGCTAACGAAATGGACCAGAACGCCCAGTGTAAAGATGGTAAATGTCCGAACATCAATAAAAAAGTTCAGACTAAAGTGGGCGGCGGTGACGTAGATACCAAAACCGACGGCACCACCCAGTAATTCTGTTTAACCAGGAGAGCTGACGCCCTCCTGGTTTTTCTCCCCTCTGTCCCACTCTTCCGCTATGCTAATCCTGTGAATTTTACAGGAAATCCTTCATGGCCGTTTTGCTTCTGATTGACGATCATCCGCTGGTTGAAGTGGCACTTGAAGCCGCTCTGAGCCAGTCGCCCTTTCCGATTCAGCTCCTCTCTGCCAGCAGTGAAAAAGCCGCCCGTCCCCTGCTTCAGCAGCCACTGGACATCATCGTGCTGGATATTGGCCTGCCGGACAGCGATGGGCTGGAGTTCCTGCGTCGCCTGAAGATCCATCGGCCCGACTGTCCGGTATTGATCTACTCTGCTCAGCAGACCCGCCACTATGTGCGTCGTGCCCAGGCGCTGGGTGCCGCCGGTTATGTGGTGAAGAGCCAGCGTATGGCGCAGTTGCTTAGCGCTATCCTGGCGGTGCTTGGCGGTCAGACGGCGTTTCCGGTGATGGATGATGAGCCGGAACTCCCGCTGACCCAGAAAGAGCGTCAGATTCTGGCGTTGCTGGCCAGCGGCCTGTCCAATCTGCAAATCGCCGCCCAGTTGCACATCAGTAACAAAACGGTCAGCACCCATAAAAAGAACATTCTGGAAAAAACCGGCGCCCGTTCGGTGGTGGAACTGGCTGACCTGTGGAAGGCGCAGCAGTGAGAACTTTCCTGCTGATGCTGCTATTGCTGTGCGGCTCCGTTCTGGCTGAGGTGCGTCCGGTGAGCAGCATCAATCTGCCGATGATGCTGCCGGTGACACACGCGGAAACCATGCAGGGCAAAATCCTGCGTGTTGGCCTGCTGGAAGAGAACCACGCCCCCTGGGCGATGCGCATCGGCAACGACCTGTATGGCATCAATGCTGACTACCTTTCCGCACTGCGCCAGCTGACTGGCGCGCAGTTCAGCCTCAACCTCTACAGCGATCAGCCGCATCTGATGCAGGCGCTGAACAGCGGCCAGATCGATTTTGCGCTTGGCATGTGGATTTCTCCCCTGCCAGCCGGCACCCTGAGCAGCGATAACTGGTACAGCAGTCCGCTGCGGGTCTACCGCAATCAGCAAAACCAGCGTGCCGTGATGTTTAACAGCCAGAATGCCCAACTGGCGATCAGCGAAAGCACGCTGGCACAACTGCCGCCTGCGCTGGCGGCCCGCCACAGCTGGCGACGCTACAGCAGTGATCTGCAGGCGCTCTATACCCTGCTGAATCAGCAGAATGATTATGTGGTGGCGGATGAAACCAGCGCCGGTTTTCTGCTGAGCCAGCTGCAACAGGGCCAGATTTATCAGATCGCCTCACACATCGAGGCCGGACAGCTCAACCTGCGCGCGGTCTCCCGCGATCCGGAGCTTATCAGCTGGATTAATCAGAGCCTGCGTCAGTTGCCAGCAGAACTGATGAACACGCTGCAGGCGCGCTGGAGCAGTACCCTGCCGCGCTATCAGGATACGCAGACCCTGATGCTCAGCCCCATTGAACGCGCCTGGATTGCCGATCATCCGCGTATTACATACACCGCCGAACCGGACAACTACCCCTGGAGTTATCGCGATGCCAGCGGGACCGCCAGAGGCTATGGCGTGGATTTGCTGAAAGCGATAGCCCAGAGCACCGGCCTGCAGTTTGAACCGGTGTGGGTCAGCAATCCGCGTCAGGCGAACACGCTGATCGGTCAGCAGCAGGCGATGCTGCAGCTGATGCAGCCGCTGAACGGCGATGCGATGCAGAGCACCTCGCTGCCGGTGTGGCGCGCGCTGTGGGGCATCTACAGCCTGCAGCCCGACACGCTGGCGCACTGGCGCGACCTGCGCGGCAAGCGGGTCGGCGTGTTACAGGATGACCTGGCGCTGCGTCTGCTGCCTGCGGATCTGCAGCCGCAGCAGTTTGCCGATCGTAATAGCCTCTATGACGCGCTGGCAAAAGGGCAGATCGATGCGCTGGTCGATAACGTGCTCTCCGCCCGCTGGCGTATCGCCAGCCGCGATGATGCGCGCATCCATCTCGCCTTTGCCGCCAGCGACATCGCCTGGCCGATCGCGCTGGGCGTGACGGCTGACCAGCCGGTGCTGCGCACCCTGCTGGATCGCGCGCTGCAGCAGATCCCGGCTGACACACAGAGTCAGATGCGCGACAGCTGGTCAACCCCGCCACAGCCCGGCAGCGTGATGGTGATGCGTTCGCTGCCGATGATGGTGCTGGCGGTGGCAGGTGCGGCCATTGCGCTGCTGCTGTTGCTGCTGGCGCGCCGCTACTGGCAACAGCGCCGGGAGCGTCAGCAGCGTGAACAGGCTGAGCACGCCAATGCGATGAAGAGCCAGTTCCTGGCGACCGTCAGCCATGAGCTGCGCACGCCGATGCAGGCGATCCTCGGACTGCTGGAGCTGGAGAAGCAACAGCACAGCAGCCAGAACCTGACGCTGCTGCACAGCAGTGCGCAGTCGCTGCTGACGTTACTGAATGATCTGCAGGATCATGCGCGCATCGAGAGCAACAGTTTTACCCTGGCGCCCCGTCCGCTGGCGCTGGCGCAGTGGCTCAATCAGCAGCAGCACTTTTATCACCCGTTAATGCGCGAAGACGGCCCGCATCTGATCGTCGAGGCGCTGACGCCGCTGCCTGATGCCGTGATGATCGATGCCGATCGCCTGCAGCAGGTGGTCAACAACCTGATGACCAATGCGCTGAAATTTACCCGCCACGGCGCGATTCGCCTGACGCTGGCCGCACAGCAACAACAGTTGATTCTGACGGTGAGCGACAGCGGCAGCGGTATTCCGCCAGAGGAGCAGCAGAAGCTGTTTGACCCCTGGTATCAGGCACCGTCCGGTAAATCGGTTTCGGTGCAGGGCAGCGGCCTGGGGCTGTTTATCTGCCGGGAAATGGTGCAGCGGATGGGCGGCGACATCCGGCTTGCCTCTGAACCCGGTCACGGCACCCAGGTCACCGTGACGCTGCCACTGGCGGTCTGCGCACCAGCAAACCACGTGGATGAAACTGCCCTGCCCGACCTTCCACAACTGCGGGTGGCGATTGTCGATGACCATCCGACCAATCTGCTGGTGATGCAGCAGCAGCTGTCGCGTTTTGCGATTCAGGCTGACATCTTTGAGCAGGGACGCGCGCTGCTGCAGGCCGATGCGCAGCAGCCTTATGACCTGCTGTTTATCGACCAGATGATGCCGCGGCCTGACGGCACACTGCTGTTGCGGATACTGCGGCGGCGTGACCGTCAGCGGAAGCGTCAGGCGATGCGGGTGCTCTGCTCCGCGGATGCCCAGCTGCTGTCGCGACCGCTGGAGGCGCGGGAGCGGGTAGTGATCAAACCGGTGCAGTTAGCCGATCTCAGCGCGCTGCTGGCAGAGTGGCAGGAAGATCCGCTGGCGGCGCTGGATGATAATCTGTGGCAACTGGCGCAGCAGAATGAGAAATTCCTCCGCCGTCTGAGCCAGACGCTGCACAACACGGTGACGCAGGATCTGGCCGTGATGCGCGAAGCGCGCGAGCGTGAGGCGTGGGTACCGTTCGCCGAAGCGGCACACCGGATGAAAGGAAGCTGGTTACTGGTGGGACTGGAGCAGGGCGCACAGCTCAGCCAGCAACTGGCGGAGCAGGCAAAACAGCATCAGGACACGTCTGAGACGTGGCAATTACTGATATTATTAGCAAACAGGTTACTGAAAAAACTGGAATCTTATGGCACATACCCACACTCATAGCGGGCAGGATAGTAATCGCACGCGTCTGGCGGCCGCCTTTGGGGTGACCGTTGTCTTTATGGTGGCTGAAGTGATTGGCGGCTGGCTCTCGGGTTCACTGGCGTTGCTGGCGGACGCCGGGCATATGCTGACCGATGCCGCCGCGCTGCTGATGGCGCTGCTGGCGGTGCAGTTCTCGCGCCGTAAACCCAATGCACGCCACACCTTTGGCCTGCTGCGGCTGACCACGCTGGCCGCATTTGTTAACGCCATTGCGCTGCTGGGCATTACCGCACTGATTGTCTGGGAGGCAGTGCGCCGCTTTGCCGACCCGCAACCGGTGACCGGCGGCCTGATGCTGGGGATTGCTATTGGCGGCCTGCTGGCCAATATTCTGTCGTTCTGGCTGCTGCATCACGGCAGCGAAGAGAAGAATCTCAACGTGCGGGCCGCGGCGCTGCATGTGATGGGCGACCTGCTTGGCTCGGTGGGTGCGATTGTCGCGGCGGTGATTATTATGCTGACCGGCTGGACCCCAATCGATCCGATTCTGTCGTTGCTGGTGTCACTGCTGGTGCTGCGCAGCGCCTGGGCGCTGCTGCGTGAGAGTCTGCAGGAGTTACTGGAAGGGGCGCCGCGTTCGCTGGATGTGAACCGGCTGATACGGGATCTCACCCTGAACATCGCAGAGGTGCGCAATGTTCACCATGTGCATCTGTGGCAGGTGGGCGAAAAGCCGCTGCTGACGCTGCATGCGCAGGTGATCCCGCCTTACGATCACGATGCGCTGCTGCATCGTATCCACGACTATCTGCGCCAGCACTATCAGATTGCGCACGCGACCGTGCAGATGGAGTATCAGCCCTGTGCCGGTGCCGAGTGTGAACTCGGTTTAAGCGGCGCTGCCGCCACCGGCCATGACCACAGCCATTCACACGACCATGAGCATGCTCATGCTAAAGGCGAAGCGCACACTCACTGAGCCGACAGCGCGCGGGAACCCTGTTGCCGCGCGCTGCGGATCCACATGCGTGAGCCGTTCAGCGCAATCAGCGTCAGAATCACATACTCCAGCGACATCGCATAGACGCCCTGACGGGCAAAAATCATTACGCTAATCACGTTGATGATGACCCACAGCAGCCAGTTCTCAACATATTTGCGCGTCATCAGCACCATCGCCGCAATCGACAACACCATCATGCAGGAGTCCCAGAACGGGAACGCATCCGGCTGCAGCGCGGGCATCGCCACCGACAGGCCAAGGCCGTTCATCAGCGTGACGGCCGCACGGGTTAACAGCGCAAACACCGGATCGATATAGAGGGTCATCAGTGCAATCGCAATCACACAACCCGCCGTCCAGGCCAGCGCCTTAGGCAGTGGCAGCCAGCGGATTTTCAGCGCCGCCTCATGATCGGAGGTTTGCCGACTCCAGGCGTACCAGCCGTAGATATTGGCGGCAAAAAAGAAGAGCTGCAGCAGCAGGCTGGCGTAGAGCTGGATCTGAAAGAAAATCACCGCAAACAGCGTGACGTTAATCAGGCCAAAGGGATAGTTGATGATTTTTTCCAGGCTGGCAAACCAGATGCAGAGTAAGCCCGCCAGCGTGCCGATAGCCTCAATCCATGAGAGATCGTAGCCTCCGGCACCCAGAGGAATGTGAACCAGAATATTATGTGTGCTGAAGAAATCCATGCTGAGCACCTGTCCGGAAAACGCTTACGCGTTTCCCTTCACGTTGAGTTTAAGTTCCGCTGCAAAGGATAGCATGCGATTAAGCGGCAGTAACGCCGCCTCACGCAGCGTCTCATCCACCTGAATCTCATGTTCCACCCCACCCGACTCCAGCGCCTCTGCGATGGCTTTAAGGCCGTTCATCGCCATCCAGGGACAGTGAGCACAGCTGCGGCAGGTGGCACCTTCACCGGCGGTGGGCGCTTCAAGCAGCTCTTTATCCGGCACCGCCTGCTGCATTTTGTAGAAGATGCCGCGATCGGTCGCCACAATCATCTGCGGATGCGGCAGGGATTTGGCGGCCTGAATCAGCTGGCTGGTCGAGCCGACCGCATCGGCCAGATCGACAATCGCCTGCGGTGACTCAGGATGCACCAGCACTGCCGCGTCGGGATAGAGCGCTTTCATACGCTGCAGCGCCTGGGTTTTGAACTCGTCGTGCACAATGCACGCGCCCTGCCAGCAGAGCACGTCCGCGCCCGATTTTTGGGTAACGTAGCGGCCAAGATGGCGATCCGGCGCCCAGATAATTTTTTCGCCCAGACTGTCGAGGTGCTCAATCAACTCGACCGCAATGCTTGAGGTCACCACCCAGTCGGCCCGCGCTTTTACCGCCGCCGAGGTATTGGCGTAGACCACCACAGTGCGATCAGGATGGGCGTCGCAAAAGGCGTTAAACTCTTCAATCGGGCAGCCGAGATCCAGTGAGCACTCCGCCTGCAGCGTCGGCATCAGTACGGTTTTCTCCGGGCTGAGGATTTTGGCGGTTTCCCCCATAAAGCGCACGCCGGCCACCAGCAGTGTCGTCGCCGAATGGTTGCTGCCAAAGCGTGCCATCTCCAGCGAGTCGGAAACGCAGCCGCCCGTCTCTTCTGCCAGCGCCTGAATTTCCGGATCGGTGTAGTAGTGCGCCACCATCACCGCGTTTCGCGCCTTCAGCAGCGCTTTAATTTTCTCACGGTAGAACGCCTTCTCGTCGTCACTCAGACGGGCGGGTTTGGGCGGAAAAGGGTAAACGGCGCTTTCTGGATCGAACATCACACTCATGACACAGCTCTCGTTTTGTCTAATTAACGAAAATCGCCTGTTCCGGCGACTTATGGCGTCTAATCCGCCATCGTGTTTTATATGCTAAACACGATAGCGGAAAAGCCTGGCTGTGTCGTGCGATATTTATTCTGTCTGCATCACAGCGCCGACCCTGCCGGGCTGCGTTTCATCTGCCAGTACCAGCGGTTTTTGCGGCGCTTCCAGTGCCAGCAGAAAGGCTTTGATATCCAGCCCGCCCGCAAAGCCGGTCAGCTTGCCGTTGGCCCCAATCACGCGGTGGCACGGTGCGACAATCGAGAGCGGATTACGCCCATTGGCCGCCCCGACGGCACGCACCGCCAGCGGATGGCCGATCTCCCGCGCAATCTGGCTGTAGCTGCGCGTCTCACCAAACGGGATCGCCACCAGCGCCTGCCAGACTTTTTTCTGAAACTCAGTGCCGACAAAATCGAGCGGCAGCTCAAAGCAGCGACGAGCACCGGTGAAGTACTCGCTGAGCTGACGCTCAGTTTCGATCAGAATGGGATGATCGTCATCGCGCGTTTGCGGCAAAAACCGGGTGCGTTTGGGATCGTCGTTTTCCCACAAAATACCCGCCAGGCCGCTATCGCTGGCGACCAGTTTCAGTTCACCCACCGGGGTGACTATCGGTTTGAAGTAGTACATGGTGATTCTCCCGTCACGGTTCTGTCGCCTATTATCGCACTTTTCATCAGCCTGACTGGCTGTTTTCGGTCATGGCGATAAACTGTTGTGCTGTCCGAAAACAGCCAGTCTGCCGGGATTCACCGGTGTAGGCTGCGCTTATTTACCGGAGAACTGCCATGCTCGATCCCGACATTGCCTATCAGGCGCTGACCTCTCGTGATACCCGCTTTGACGGCGTTTTCTTTGTTGGCGTGACCTCAACCGGTATCTATTGTCGTCCGGTCTGCCCGGTCAAAGCGCCGATGCAGAAGAACTGCCTTTTCTTCAGCAGCGCCGAAGCGGCGGAGAAAGCCCGCTTTCGCCCCTGCCTGCGCTGTCGGCCTGAACTGGCACCCGGTAATGCGCCGGTTGATCAGCCGCACCGTGTGGCAGAGCGGCTGGTTCAGCGTATCGAGGAAGGCATGCTGGAGGAACGTGAAGGACTGGAGGCGATTGCCGCTGAATTCGGTATCAGCCTGCGTCAACTGCGCCGTATCGTGCAGCAGGAGCTGGGTGTCTCGCCGCTGGAGCTTAAGCAGACGCGGCGCATGCTGCTGGCTAAACAACTGCTGACCGAAACCCGACTGCCGATTATTGACGTTGCCTATGCCAGCGGCTTTGGCAGCCTGCGGCGCTTTAATGATGTGTTCCAGGCGCGTTACCGCATGACGCCAGGCGCGCTGCGCAGGGACGATACGGGCACTCAATGCGCGCAGCCCGGCGACCGCGTGACGCTGCGGCTGGCCTATCGCCCTCCCTATGACTGGGCGGCGATGCTCTGGTTTTTGCAGACGCATCTGATGAAGGAGGTCGAGGCGGTGGAAGATGGCAGCTGGCGACGCACCGTGGCGCTGGGCCGCTGCCGGGGCTGGGTCTCTGTTTCGCATCTGCCGCAAAAGAATGCGCTGCAGGTGACACTCTCAACCTCGCTGACGCCGGTTCTGCCTCTGCTGCTGCGCCGTCTGCGCGATCTGTTCGATCTCGACGCACAGCCGCAGCGTATCGCCGCCTGTCTGGCGCAGGATCTCCTGCTGGCACCCAGCCTGATCTCGCATCCGGGTCTGCGTGTGCCTGGCGCATTCGACGCCTTTGAGCTGGGCGTGCGCGCCATTATCGGCCAGCAGGTGACGGTCAAAGCGGCCACCACGGTCAGCAGCCGTTTTGCCGCCGCCTTTGGCGAACCCTGTGAGACGCCGTTCGCCGATCTGACCCGCTACACCGCCCATCCTGAACGCATCGCCGGACTGACGGTAGACGATGTCGCGCCGATGGGGATTGTCAGTGCCGCCCGCTCACGCGCCATCATCGCCTTTGCAAATGCCTGCGCCAGCGGAGATCTGCGTCTCAGTGCCGCTCAGGCGCCAGACGAGGTCATCAAAAAACTGGTCAGCCTGCCGGGTATTGGTCCCTGGACCGCGCACTACATCGCGATGCGCGCCCTGCGCTGGCCGGATGCCTTTCCCAAAGAGGATATTGCCATCCGGAATAACCTGGGCGGCATGTCATCGAAAGAAGCGGAGGCGCGATCGCAGTCATGGCGTCCCTGGCGCAGCTATGCAGTGATGCATATCTGGGAGAGCCTGGCAGTGGCAAAGGCAAAGAAAAAGCCGTGACGGTTGATGTAAGGATGCAGATAGTCTGCCCTGACCTGCATAGTCGGTATCGCAGAAACTAAAAATGCAGAGCCTCTTCCAGACTGCTTACAAACTCGCACCCGACTGAATCTGACCGCAACAAAAAAGCTCAACGCGCAGGGAACAGGGCCAGAAGAGGAAAGCGTCCCGCGCCTGGGACAAAAACGCCGGGAGCGTTTTTGAACAACGCAACGCGTTGGCCCGGCTACGGGCGCACCTCAGGGATGAGGTGCGTAATCGCGCGGGTCGAGCAGGTCAGGGATGACGGCTTTTGCGTCTTTCCGATCTGACCCTGTTCTCTGCGCAGGCTCAATCTCAAAGCGGCTTGCGGCAAACTTCATCGACAACTTCAAAAACCAGTGACGTTTTGCTTTGAAAAAGTAATCAGATACCGCAGAAACAAAAAAAGCGCCCTGAGGGCGCTTTTTTCTTAATTGGTGGGTCGTGCAGGATTGCCTCGGCCCATCCGGGGCCTCGCCCTTCGGGTGATGCTGTCGCATCAGCCTGAATCGCCTGGCGATTCAGTCGAACCTGCTGCAGGTTCTCACCCTGCACGGGGAACGCCGTGCCGCATAAACAAAAAAAGCGCCCTGAGGGCGCTTTTTTCTTAATTGGTGGGTCGTGCAGGATTCGAACCTGCGACCAATTGATTAAAAGTCAACTGCTCTACCAACTGAGCTAACGACCCGCTGGGGGCTTACAACCGTTCAACACGCCAGGCGGCTGAGATAAGATGGTGGGTCGTGCAGGATTCGAACCTGCGACCAATTGATTAAAAGTCAACTGCTCTACCAACTGAGCTAACGACCCATCTTAGGTTGTGAAGCAATGCTGAAGTGTTCTTCTTAAAACTGCGCGGTAAAAGCGCGTCTGAGGAAGATGGTGGGTCGTGCAGGATTCGAACCTGCGACCAATTGATTAAAAGTCAACTGCTCTACCAACTGAGCTAACGACCCATCTTCAGGCTTACCAGACACTTTGCAATGTGTCCCGGCAACGGCGGCATATATTACTGATTTAGCGGGGTAGCGCAACTCTTATTTCTGCTAAATGCTTCAGTTGCTTACCTTTCATACGGCAAGACCAGAAATCACACGATATCTGGCCTGAACCGTACAGATTACAGACTGGTCAGACGTTTTTGCGCCTGCTTAGCAGATTCGGTGTCTGGATAAAGTTTGATCACCTGCTGGAAGACCGCTTTAGCTTTCGCTGTGTCTTTTTTCTCCTGCATGATGACGCCCACTTTCAACAACGCTTCTGCAGCTTTCGGCGACTTCGGATAGTTTTTCACTACCGTGGCGTAATAGTAAGCCGCGTCGTCCTTTTTGCCTTTGTTATAGTTCAGCTGTCCCAGCCAGTAATTGGCGTTCGGCTGATAGGTCGAATCCGGGTAACGTTTTACCCACGCCTGGAGCGCGCTGATCGCCTGATCATACTGTTTCTTCTCCAGAATCAGCGCCACAGCCGCATTGTAATCGCTGTTAGCGTCACCGGTCTGCGCAGGTGCGCTATCCGTTGATGCTGCCGCGCCTGCGGTTGCTGCTGCGCCGGTATCCGCTGCGGCATTACTGCCGGCTGCCTGCTGACCGCCGCTGGTGCTGGCGCTGCTCAGGCTGTCAATCTGCTGGTAAAGCTGCTTCTGCCGCTCAACCACCTGATTCAACTGATACGTGTTTTGCTGGATTTGCCCACGCAGCGCATCGATATCACGCTGGTTATCGCTCATCTGCTGCTGCAATTGCTGCATCAGCTGTGCCTGGGCATTAGAAATTCGTTCAAGAGTGGTGACACGGTCTTCGACCGAGCCGGAGCCAACGCTACTGATTGACGCTTGGGCATTAGCGGCCCAGGGGGCCGCTACGCCAATCAGTAACGACAGACTCAACAGGTGATGTCTGAAGTTACTAACCATGTGATTCTCTTAGTAGACCAGAACGGCACGACGGTTTTTAGAATACGCTGCTTCGTCATGACCCAGAACGGCTGGCTTCTCTTTACCGTAAGATACGATAGACATCTGATCAGCCGACACGCCTTTGCCCTGCAGGTACATTTTAACCGCGTTAGCACGACGTTCGCCCAGGGCGATGTTGTATTCCGGCGTACCGCGCTCATCCGCATGACCTTCGATGGTCACTTTGTATGACGGGTTGCTGCGCAGGAAGGTTGCATGCTGATCCAGCATCTGTGCGTAATCAGACTGAACGTCATACTTGTCCAGGCCGAAGTACACGATGTTGTTCTGCTGCAGCTGCTGCATCTGCAGACGAGCCTGCTCGTCAGAAGACATGTTGCCGCCGTTGCCGTTCATGCCAGAATTTGCACCGTAAGCGCCGCCATCAGCGCCCATGCCAGTCTGGTCATTGTTGTTGTTCTTGTGTGAGCTACAAGCCGCTACTGCCAGAACCGGCAGAGCCAGCATCAAACCCTTCAGCACTTTGTTCAGTTGCATTTCAAAATCCCATTATTGTTTATTGTTTGTGATGTCTGAACTGTCAGACATTACAGATACGGCGACCAGGCAGGAAATTTTACCTGTCCATCAGTTGCCGGAAGACGCGCTTTGAAACGGCCGTCGGTAGAAACCAACTGCAACACGGAACCCATACCCTGAGTAGAGCTGTAGATTACCATTGTGCCATTGGGTGCCAGGCTCGGCGTTTCATCCAGGAACGTGTCCGTTAACGTTTGAACGGCTCCCGTTTCCAGATCCTGTTTGGCGACGTGTTGAGCACCACCGTTGGTGCTAATCATCACCATAGACTTACCATCTGTTGCGACATCCGCATCCTGGTTCTGACCGCCTTCCCAGGTAATACGTTGTGGCGCGCCACCGTTAAGTCCGACTTTGTATATTTGTGGAGCACCAGCCTGATCGGAGGTGTAAGCCAGCGTCTGGCTGTCCGGGAACCAGGTCGGTTCGGTGCTGTTATAGCGACCATCGGTAATCTGACGCGTCTGACCTGAGGCCAGATCCATCACATAGAGGTTCAGGCTGCCGGTTTTAGAGAGCGCGAACGCCAGTTTAGAGCCATCCGGCGAGAACGCTGGGGCACCGTTGTGACGTGGATAGGAGGCGATCTGACGGATAGCACCGTTCGACAGCGTCTGTACCACCAGCGCAGATTTGCCGCTTTCAAAGGTCACGTAAGCGACTTTGCTGCCATCCGGAGACCAGGCTGGCGACATCAGCGGCTGTGGTGAACGATGCACGACAAACTGGTTGTAACCATCGTAGTCAGCAACGCGCAGCTCATACGGGAACTGGCCGCCGTTGGTCTGCACCACATAGGCGATACGGGTACGGAAAGCGCCCTTGATGCCGGTCAGCTTCAGGAACGTTTCGTCACTGGCCGTGTGAGCGGCATAACGCAGCCACTGCTTCGTCACTTTATAACTGTTTTGTGCCAGCACGGTACCGGGAGCACCGCCGGTGTCGACCAGCTGGTACGAAACCTGATAGCTGCCATCCGGGTTAGACGCGACCTGACCGACGACCACGGCATCAATGCCGAGTGCACTCCACGCGGCAGGCTGAACTTCCTGCGCGCTGGCAGGCTGCTGTGGCAGACGCGAGCGATCCAGTGGATTAAATTTGCCACTGTTGCGCAGGTCAGCTGCAACGATGCCGCCAATATCTTCCGGCGCTGCGCCAGCACCGGCCCATTTAAACGGCACCACGCCAATCGGGCGCGCAGTGTTGACACCCTGGGTGATCTCAATTCGAACTTCTGCATGCAGCATGGCTGCCCACAGCAGGATAAAAAAGCCTAACGTAACGCGAAGAGCTTGCTTCATTTTATCTCCCTTATCTGAACCTCAGTCCACGATAATTGGCACTGTTCCTGGAAACCACGAGTACAACTTAAGTACGGCACGCTAAACATAGATCAACTTGCCGCCCGTTACTGCATTATTGCGGTTTAAAACGCATTGGGGCGTTTTTAAACACTTCGTAGACCGCCTGCGAAGGCGGCTTCGGAATACGTGCCTGTTTTGCGGCAGCAATCGCGGCCTGACAGAGCGCGGGATCGCCACCCTCTGACTTAACATCAATCAACAAGCCATCAGGCGCAAGTTTAATCCGCAAATCACAGGTTTTTCCGCGATACAGATCCGCATCATAGAATCGGCTCTGAATCGCACTCACAACCTGACCCATGTAGGAGTTGATTTCCGCGCCTGATGCACCCGCTTTCTTCTGGTTTCCCTGACCTGCTGCGCCGCCAGAGGTGCCGCTTTTCGGTGCATTTTTACCGGAAGCGAGTCCACCCAGCAAATCATCGACATCGCTGTCGTTGGCCGCATCGGCGGCGGCTTTCGCTTTAGCATCCGCTTTGGCCTTAGCGGCAGCATCGGCTTTGGCTTTCGCCGCGGCATCGGCTTTCGCTTTCGCGGCAGCTTCCGCCTTCTCTTTGGCGGCCTCTTTAGCCGCTTCCGCTTTCTCTTTTGCAGCTGCTGCGGCTTTCTCTTTCGCCGCCTCTGCGGCTTTTTCTTTGGCTTCAGCTGCTTTTTGTTTAGCCTCTTCAGCCGCTTTGGCTTTGGCATCCGCCGCCGCTTTCACTTTGGCCTCAGCCGCGGCTTTCGCATCTGCTTCAGATTTCGCCTTCGCTTCCGCAACGGCTTTCTCTTTTGCAGCAGCGGCAGCGGCGGCTTTCGCCTGCTGATCAGCCTGCTTCTTTGCTTCGGCTGCGGCCTGTTTCGCCTGCTCAGCCGCGGCTTTTGCCTGCGCATCTGCCTGAGCTTTTGCATCCGCTTTGGCTTTGGCAGCCGCCGCTTCCGCCGTTTTTTGCTGCTCCTGCGCCTGCTTAGCAGCGTCTTCGGCAGCCTTCTGCTGCTCAGCCTGCTGTTTCGCCTCTTCTTTCGCGGTTTCCTGCGCGGCTAAACGCTCTTTTTCCAGCGCTTTCAGACGCTGCTGTTCAGCAGCCTGTTTCTGTTGCAGCTCTTCAGCCTGCTGCTGCGCCTGCTTTTTACGCTGCTGCTCAGCCCGCTGGCTGTCACTTTGCTGGTTCTGCTGACGATTGTATTGACTCACGACGGCACCGGGATCGACCATCACTGCATCAATATCACTGCCTCCGCCACCCGCACTGCTGGCGTCAATGTGCTCATTAAACGAGCTCCAAATCAGCAGCGCGATCAGCACGATATGCAGAATCACCGAAATGATTATCGCGCGCTTTAACTTCTCGTTTTGCTCGGTTGCCTTCGACACACTCGGTTCCCAAAAAACGGTTCGATTTTAAATCGGCTGCGTCATCAAACCGACAGATTTAACACCCGCCTGGTGCAGCAGGTTGAGCGCTTTAATAATTTCATCGTAAGGCACCTCTTTCGCGCCCCCGATCAAAAAGACCGTCTTAGGATTCGCTTCCAGTCGACGCTGCGCTTCGCTGATTACCTGCTCTGGCGGAAGTTGTTCCATACGATCGTGATCCACGACCAGGCTGTACTGACCCACGCCCGCCACTTCGACAATCACCGGCGGATTATCATCGCTGGCAACGGTTTTCGAATCGGTCGCATCAGGCAGATCCACTTCCACGCTCTGGGTAATAATGGGCGCCGTTGCCATGAAGATCAGCAACAGCACCAACAGGACGTCCAGTAGCGGAACGATGTTGATTTCCGACTTCAGGTCGCGGCGTTTGCGACCACGTACTCTGGCCATCATTAACCTCTATTTACTTAGCGCTATCGCTGGAGAAAGCCTGGCGATGCAGAATGGCAGTGAACTCTTCCATGAAGTTGTCGTAGCCCTGCTCCAGTTTGTTCACGCGCTGGTTCAGACGGTTGTACGCCATCACCGCCGGAATCGCGGCAAACAGACCGATAGCGGTCGCAATCAACGCTTCAGCGATACCCGGTGCAACCATCTGCAGGGTTGCCTGCTTCACGGCACCCAGTGCGATAAAGGCGTGCATGATCCCCCAGACGGTGCCGAACAGTCCGATATAAGGGCTGATAGAACCGACGGTGCCGAGGAATGGGATGTGGTTTTCCAGCGCTTCCAGCTCACGGTTCATTGAGATACGCATCGCACGGCTCGCACCATCAATGACCGCTTCCGGCGCATGGCTGTTGGCGCGATGCAGGCGGGCGAACTCTTTAAAGCCAGAATAGAAAATCTGCTCCGAACCACCCAGTTCTTCCCGGCGCTCCTGGCTCTCCTGATAGAGGCGCGAGAGTTCGATGCCGGACCAGAATTTGTCTTCAAACGCCTCCGCTTCTCTTCCCGCCGCATTCAGAATACGTGTGCGCTGAATAATGATGGCCCAGGAGGCAATAGAAAAGCCGATCAAAATCAACATGATAAGTTTGACCAGAAGGCTCGCCTTCAGGAACAAATCAAGAATGTTCATGTCAGTCACTGCTTGAACTCCGCGACAATAGACTTGGGAAGCGCAATCGGCTTCATTAGATGTGGGTTAATGCAGGCAATCAGGACTTCTGCCTCATTGAGCACTTTGCCTTCAGTATTCACGATACGCTGAGTGAACGTCATGGTAGCCCGTGTCATTGATGTGACCTCGCTCTGGATCTCCAGAAGGTCATCAAGACGCGCCGCCGTCAGATAGTCCACCGATATACGCCGTACCACAAAAGCGATCTGCTGTTCTAACAGCGTCTGCTGATTAAAATGGTGCTGTCGCAACATTTCAGTACGTGCTCGTTCATAAAAAGCGATATAGCTGGCGTGATAAACCACACCACCGGCATCAGTATCTTCGTAGTAGACCCGAACCGGCCAGCGAAACAGCGTTGTACTCACTCTACATCCCGGCCTCGTTTTAAACGTTGTTACTATACGCAAGAGAATTGGGGTTGGGAATGGCTCGTCAGAGCCAGGCGAAAATAATTATCGCTCCGTAACAAACGGAACGATTTCAGGGAGATTAATTGACCAGACGCTGACAAAAATTCACTGACAGCGCCGATGAGGCGGGGTCTTAAAGATAAAAACGGTAAAGCGCAATAAATAGCACCAGCATGGCGGGTAACGGGTTAAACAGCGCCTGCCATCGGGTTTGCTGTGGCCGGAAGCCCACGCCGTGGATCACCCCACTGCAGACCGCCCAGATCAGCACCAGCCCCTGCAGAGCCGGTAACTGGCCTGCCTGATTGGCAAAGCGTGTCGGATCCCACATCACGCCGCCTGCGGTCAGCAGCGCCAGCAGCAGTGAAAGGGCCCGTAACGGGCCCTTATCCATCAGATCATACAGCATCCGAATTAGCGTTCGCATCAGTGAGGCTCATCCTGCGCTTCAATGTGCTCAATCGCCAGCGCGGTCACGATACCAAAGGCACAGGCCAGCAACGTGCCGAGAATCCAGGCAAAATACCACATGCGACATCTCCTTAATTAATAGAGTGAGTGACTGTTGCTTTCAATATGCTCTTTGGTGATACGACCAAACATCTTCCAGTAGCACCAGGTGGTGTAGGCCAGAATGATCGGCACAAAGATAGCGGCGGCAACGGTCATGGTTTGCAGCGTCAGCAGGCTGGACGTTGCGTCCCACATGGTCAGGCTCATACCCGGCACCGTGCTGGATGGCATGATGAACGGGAACATTGCAATGCCGGCTGTCATGATGACGCAGGCCAGCGTCAGTGAGGAGAACAGGAACGCCCAGGCGCCCTTCTCAACCCGCGAGCAGAGTATGGTCAACAGCGGCAGCACAGCGCCCAGCAGCGGGAACAGCCACAGCACAGGGTGGTTCTGGAAGTTGACCATCCAGGCACCCGCTTCGCGCACTACGGTTTTGCCCAGTGGGTTAGAGGCGGCGAAGTGATCCATGCTGCTGGTCACCACATAACCATCGATACCATATTTCACCCAGACGCCCGCCAGGATAAAGCAGACCATCATCACCAGGGCGGCAAGTTGTGCTGCGGTGCGTGAACGCAGATGCAGTTCGCCGGTAGTGCGCATCTGCAGATAGGTTGCACCCTGCGCCAGAATCATCGCCACACTGACCACACCCGCCAGCAGCCCAAACGGATTCAGCAGCTGGAAGAAGTTACCGGTATAGAACAGGCGCAGATACTCATCGGCATGGAACGGCACGCCCTGTAACAGGTTGCCAAACGCTACGCCAATCACCAGCGGCGGCACGAAGCTGCCAATGAAAATCCCCCAGTCCCAGGCACCGCGCCAGCGATTGTCTTCAATCTTCGAACGATAATCGAAGCCGACCGGACGGAAGAACAGCGACGCGAGCACCAGAATCATCGCCACGTAGAAGCCAGAGAAAGCTGCCGCGTAGACCATCGGCCAGGCGGCAAACAGCGCGCCACCTGCGGTGATCAGCCAGACCTGGTTACCGTCCCAGTGTGGGGCGATACTGTTAATCATGATACGACGTTCAGTATCATTCCGGCCCAGAATGCGCGTCAGCATCCCGACCCCCATATCAAAACCATCTGCGACGGCAAAGCCAATCAGCAGTACGCCAATCAACAGCCACCAGACAAAGCGCAGAACTTCATAATCAAACATGGTCGCTCTCCTTATCCCTGTACCGGCTGGGTGATTGCCGTGATCTGCTCATGATGATAACGCCCGGTTTTCAGGCTGCTCGGCCCAAGGCGGGCGAATTTGAACATCAGGTACATCTCAGCCACCAGGAACATTGTGTAGAGTCCGCAGATCAGGATCATGGAGAACAGCAGATCGCCAACGGTCAGGGAGGAGTTGGCTACCGCAGTCGGCAGAACTTCACCGATAGCCCAGGGCTGACGACCATACTCCGCCACAAACCAGCCTGATTCGATAGCGATCCACGGCAGCGGAATACCAAACAGCGCCGCTTTCAGTAACCAGCGATTTTTGCCGATGCGGTTACGCAGTACGCTCCAGAACGCCAGCGCGATAATGCCCAGCAGCAGTACGCCACACAGCACCATGATGCGGAAGGCAAAATAGAGCGGAGCGACACGCGGGATAGAGTCCTGCGTCGCCTGTTTAATCTGCGCTTCGGTTGCATCAGCCACGTTGTCGGTATAACGCTTCAGCAGCAGACCGTAGCCGAGATCCTGTTTGTGACTGTTGAACGCGTCACGCACCGCCGGATCCTGGCTGCCACCGCGCAGCTCATTCAGCAGGGCATAGGCTTTCATGCCGTTGCGGATGCGCACTTCATGCTGTGCCATCAGATCTTTCAGGCCGGTTACCGGCGTATCGGTTGATCGGGTGGCGATCAGGCCCAGCAGCCAGGGGATCTGTACTGCGTATCGATTCTCCTGAGTGGCCTGATCGGGCAGGCCAAACAGGGTAAACGACGCCGGTGCCGGCTGGGTTTCCCACTCCGCTTCGATAGCGGCCAGTTTGGTTTTCTGCACGTCACCCATTTCGTAACCTGACTCATCACCCAGAACGATGACTGACAGCACCGCCGCCATGCCAAAGCTGGCCGCGATAGCGAACGAGCGTTTAGCAAAGGCGAAGTCACGGCCTTTCAGCATGTACCAGGCGCTGATGCCCATAATAAACATCGCACCGGTGGTGTAACCGGCTGCCACGGTGTGCACGAATTTCACCTGCGCGACCGGGTTCAGCACCAGCTCTGAAAAGCTGACCATCTCCATGCGCATGGTTTCGAAGTTGAACTCAGAGGCGATCGGATTCTGCATCCAGCCGTTAGCCACCAGAATCCACAGCGCCGACATGTTTGAGCCCAGCGCCACCAGCCAGGTGACGGCGAGGTGCTGCACTTTACCCAGGCGATCCCAGCCAAAAAAGAACAGGCCAACAAAGGTGGATTCCAGGAAGAACGCCATCAGACCTTCGATAGCGAGCGGCGCGCCGAAGATATCGCCGACGTAGTGAGAGTAATATGACCAGTTAGTCCCGAACTGAAATTCCATGGTCAGGCCGGTGGCGACACCCAGCGCAAAGTTAATACCGAATAACTTGCCCCAGAACTTCGTCATATCTTTATAAATTTGTTTGCCGCTCAGGACATATACCGTTTCCATGATCGCCAGCAAAAACGCCATACCCAGCGTTAAAGGGACGAACAGAAAATGGTACATCGCCGTTAAGGCAAACTGTAACCGCGACAGCTCGACGATATCTAACATAAGGACTCCTTGCTCCTCGCTTTGCCTCCGTCACGCGCGCGAACAGATCGAACGCAATCAGAGTCAGCAACGACTGTTTATTGATTCCAGTTTTTTATTACCCGCAGAACAGGTCTGTGAGCTGCCCGAACAGGCGAGTAGCGAATGAAGCAGCTCAGAAAATTGTCAATCAGCGCTTTCGTTAACGCATGCTTTAACAGGAGGAAAGCGGGTGTTATCCCGGGTTGAGCAGACGTTTGAAAATTTGTGTAAAAGGCTGGATTGATGCAGCGCAATTTACGCTCTTAGCGTTGCGCTTTGCCAGAGATATAGTTAGATATAAGTCGCGATTAATTGATCTGGATTAACGCAATAAGTTTCCAGATAGGGTCAGGTGGGTTTCTTGTTAATGAGATGTCAGTAATGAAATAAAGCGCGAAGAAATAATTTACCTTTGACACTTATCCTTAACGTGATGAGCCGCGGGCCGGTTATTTAACCGCGCACTCTTCTGTTTAGCTTCCTGCGTTATAGCTCTCATTTACAGGCATAAAAAAAGCCACCCGAAGGTGGCTTAGTCTCAGATGACGCTGACTTATTTAGCCGGTAATACGGCTTTAACTGCGTCACCGATATCCGCCAGACTGCGGACGGTCTTCACGCCTGCCGCTTCCAGCGCAGCAAATTTCTCATCTGCTGTACCTTTACCACCGGCAATGATGGCGCCAGCATGGCCCATACGCTTGCCTTTCGGCGCGGTGACGCCAGCAATGTAGCCTACAACCGGCTTGGTCACGTGCTCTTTAATGAAGGCTGCAGCTTCTTCTTCTGCGCTACCGCCGATCTCACCGATCATCACGATAACTTCAGTCTGTGGATCATCCTGGAACATTTTCAGGATGTCGATGAAGTTAGAGCCTGGGATCGGGTCACCACCGATGCCAACGCAGGTTGACTGGCCGTAGCCGATATCCGTGGTCTGCTTAACCGCTTCATAGGTCAGGGTGCCTGAACGTGACACGATACCAACGCGGCCCGGCTGGTGAATGTGACCCGGCATGATGCCGATTTTACATTCGCCTGGGGTGATAACGCCTGGGCAGTTTGGACCGATCATCCGCACGCCTGCTTCATCCAGCTTCACTTTCACGGTCAGCATATCCAGGGTCGGGATGCCTTCGGTGATGGTGATGATCAGTTTGATGCCCGCGTCGATCGCTTCCAGGATGCCATCTTTACAGAAAGGAGCCGGAACGTAGATCACAGTGGCGGTCGCGCCGGTTGCTTCTACCGCTTCGCGAACGGTGTTGAACACAGGCAGGCCGAGATGGGTCGTGCCACCTTTGCCTGGCGTCACGCCGCCAACCAGTTGGGTGCCGTATGCCAGCGCCTGCTCAGAATGGAAAGTCCCCTGGCCACCGGTGAAACCCTGGCAAATGACTTTGGTGTTTTTGTCGATCAGAATGGACATTATTTACCCTCCGCGGCAGCAACAACACGCTGTGCGGCGTCTGTCAGGCTGGTTGCTGCAATGATGTTCAGACCGCTGTCCGCCAGTTTCTGGGCGCCCAGCTCGGCGTTGTTACCTTCCAGACGTACCACAACTGGCACGTTCACACCCACTTCAGCGACTGCGCCGATGATGCCGTCGGCAATCAGGTCGCAGCGTACGATACCGCCGAAGATGTTAACGAATACGGCTTTAACCGCATCGTCAGACAGGATGATTTTGAAGGCTTCGGTCACGCGCTCTTTGGTTGCGCCGCCGCCGACATCAAGGAAGTTGGCCGGTTGACCGCCGTGGTGTTTAACGATGTCCATGGTGCCCATCGCCAGACCTGCGCCGTTAACCATACAACCGATGTTGCCTTCCAGCGCAACATAGTTCAGTTCCCACTGTGTCGCATGGGCTTCACGTGGATCTTCCTGGCTTGGATCGCGCATTTCGCGCAGCTCTGGCTGACGGAACAGGGCATTGCCATCGGCACCCAGTTTGCCATCCAGGCAGATCAGGTCGCCCTGTTTGGTGATCACCAGCGGGTTGATCTCAACCATCGCCAGATCGCGCTCCAGGAACAGTGTCGCCAGACCCATGAAGATCTTGGTGAACTGGCCAACCAGCTTGCCGGTCAGGCCAAGTTTGAACGCCAGCTCACGACCCTGATAAGGCTGCGGGCCGGTCAGTGGATCCAGCGCCATTTTGTGGATCAGGTGCGGAGTCTCTTCCGCCACTTTTTCAATTTCCACGCCGCCTTCAGTGGAGGCCATGAAAATTACGCGACGCGTTGCGCGATCGACCACAGCGCCCAGATAGAGCTCCTGATCGATATCGGTCGCCGCTTCAACCAGAATCTGGTTTACCGGCTGGCCGTTTGCGTCTGTCTGATAGGTAACCAGGCGTTTGCCCAGCCAGTTTTCAGCAAAAGCACGAATCTCTTCTTTGCTGTTAACCACTTTCACACCGCCCGCTTTACCGCGGCCACCGGCATGAACCTGACATTTAACTACCCACGGGCCTGCGCCAATTTTAGAGGCTGCTTCTTCCGCTTCACGTGGTGTAGTACAGGCGTAACCCGTTGGTGCCGGCATGCCATACCGTGCAAACAGTTGTTTCGCCTGGTATTCGTGTAAGTTCATGATGTTCTATCCATTCAGGTCTGAAAAGAGTAATGAGGTTGGGCGCGCGGCAAGGCGCGCCCGGTGAAAATCAGACATCCAGCAGCAGGCGCGCCGGATCTTCCAGCATCTCTTTCACTGCAACCAGATAACCAACTGATTCACGGCCATCGATCAGACGGTGGTCGTAGGAGAGCGCCAGATACATCATCGGCAGCACCACAACCTGACCATTGACCGCCATCGGGCGATCTTTGATGGCGTGCATGCCCAGGATGGCGCTCTGCGGTGGGTTGATGATCGGGGTGGACATCAGTGAACCAAAGACGCCGCCGTTGGTGATGGTAAAGTTACCGCCGGTCAGATCCTCAACTGTCAGCTTGCCGTCACGGCCTTTCACTGCCAGCTCTTTGATTTTCTTCTCGATGTCCGCCATGCTCAGCGCATCCACGTCACGCAGGACGGGTGTAACCAGACCACGTGGCGTAGAGACCGCAATGCTGACGTCGAAGTAGTTGTGGTAAACCACATCTTCACCATCGATAGAAGCATTCACTTCCGGATAGCGTTTCAGCGCTTCAACAACCGCTTTGATGTAGAAGGACATAAAGCCCAGACGTACACCGTGACGCTTCTCGAAGGCTTCACCATACTGCTTACGCAGATCCATGATGGGCTTCATGTTGATTTCGTTGAAGGTGGTCAGCATCGCGGTGCTGTTCTTCGCTTCAAGCAGACGCTCGGCAACACGCTTACGCAGACGGGTCATCGGCACGCGTTTTTCGCTGCGGTTAGCCACTGGCTGCTGCGCGGCGGCCGCATCAGCAGCTGGCGCAGCGGCTTTGGCAGCCTGCGGTTTGTTGGCCAGATGTTTTTCAACATCTTCACGGGTCAGACGACCGCCGACACCGCTGCCTTTGATCTGTGAGGCATCAAGATTGTGCTCTGCAATCAGACGGCGGATAGCCGGGCTGAGCGCATCGTTGCTCTCTTCTTCCAGTGACGCAGTCTGACGCTGAGCCGGGGTAGACTCTTTGCTTTCAGACTTCGCGCTGCTCTCTTTACCGGCGCTGTTGCCCTCTTTCAGACGACCCAGGATCTGGCGGGAAGTGACGGTGGCGCCCTCTTCTTCCAGAACGGCTTCCAGGATACCGTCCGCAGAGGCTGGCACTTCCAGTACAACTTTGTCAGTTTCGATTTCGACCAGCACTTCATCGCGAGTGACTGCATCGCCTGGTTTTTTATGCCAGGTTGCCACAGAGGCATCGGCAACCGATTCAGGCAGGTCGGGAACGAGAATATCTACGCTACTCATTATCTTTCCTTTTAATTAATTAACGTTCAGCGCGTCATTAACCAGGTCTTGCTGCTGTTGTTGGTGTACGGACATGTAACCCACGGCCGGTGAGGCGGATGCCGGGCGGCCTGCATAACGTAAGGTGGCACCAAACGGCACAACTTCACGGAAATGATGCTGACTGCAATACCAGGCGCCCTGATTCAGTGGCTCTTCCTGACACCAGACAAAATCCTGCACGTGAGCATACGCTTTTAATGCTTCCTGTACCGCGTGATGCGGGAACGGATAGAGCTGCTCGATGCGCACGATAGCTACATCGGTCTGCTCATTTTTACGACGCTGCTCCAGCAGGTCGTAATAGACTTTACCGGAGCACAGCACGACGCGTTTCACGCCCTGCGGATCCAGATCATCGACTTCGCCAATCGCAGGCTGGAAGCTGCCGTTAGCCAGTTCATCCAGCGTGGAGATCGCCAGTGGATGACGCAGCAGTGATTTCGGCGACATCACAATCAGCGGACGGCGCATACCGCGCAGCGCCTGACGACGCAGCATATGGTAAACCTGCGCAGGGGTAGACGGCACGCAGACCTGCATGTTCTGCTCAGCGCAGAGTTGCAGATAACGCTCCAGGCGCGCAGAGGAGTGCTCTGGCCCCTGACCTTCATAACCGTGCGGCAGCAGCATCACCAGGCCACACATCCGGCCCCATTTCTGCTCACCGGAGCTGATGAACTGGTCGATAACAACCTGTGCGCCGTTGGCGAAGTCACCAAACTGCGCTTCCCAGATGGTCAGGATGCGCGGCTCTGCGGTGGCATAACCATATTCAAACGCCAGTACCGCCTCTTCTGACAGCACGGAGTCCCAGACTTTGAACTGGCCCTGACCGCTGTGCACGTGGTGCAGAGGGGTATAGGTTGAGCCGTTCGCCTGGTTATGCACTACCGCGTGACGATGGAAGAAGGTCCCGCGACCGGTATCTTCACCCGACAGACGCACCGGAATGCCTTCATCAACCAGCGTGGCGTATGCCAGGTTTTCCGCGCCGCCCCAGTCAAAGGCTTTCTCGCCTTCAGCCATCAGACGACGGTCGTTGTAAATCTTGGCAACACGCGACTGCACTTCCACCTCTTCAGGCACCTGGCTGATACGCAGCGCCAGCTCCTTCAGACGTTTCATGTCGACCTGAGCCGGATAAGGTTCATCCCACTCATGATTCAGGTAAGGTGACCAGGTGAAGGAGTGCAGGCTCATTGGACGCCATTCCGGCACCACACACTCACCCGCATCCAGCGCGTCACGGTAGAGATTGACCATTTCGGTCGCATCTTCCTGCGTGGCAATGGCTTCACCTTCCAGACGGTCGGCATAGATTTTACGCGGCGTCGGGTGTTTTTTGATTTTCTGGTACATCAGCGGCTGGGTCGCACTTGGCTCATCCGCCTCGTTGTGACCATGACGGCGATAGCAGACCAGATCGATAAACACATCACGCTTAAAGGTGTTGCGATAGTCGAGCGCCAGACGGGTCACAAACGCGACCGCTTCCGGATCGTCAGCATTGACGTGGAAAATCGGTGCCAGCACCATTTTGCCGATATCGGTGCAGTAAGGGGTCGAACGCGCATCTTTCGGGTTGGAGGTGGTGAAGCCAACCTGGTTGTTGATGACGATGCGAACGGTACCGCCCACTTCATAACCGCGCGCCTGTGACATGTTCAGAGTTTCCTGAACCACGCCCTGGCCAATCACGGCCGCATCACCATGAATGGTGATCGGTAAGACTTTATTGCTGGCTGGCTCATCCAGACGATCCAGACGGGCACGCACTGAACCCATCACCACCGGGCTGACGATCTCCAGGTGCGACGGGTTAAACGCCAGCGCCAGGTGAACCAGGCCGCCTTCGGTTTCCACGTCAGACGAGAAGCCCATGTGATACTTCACGTCACCGGTGCCCAGATGCTCTTTGTGCTTACCGGCGAACTCGTCGAACAGATCCTGTGGCTTTTTACCCAGCACGTTGATCAGCACGTTGAGACGACCACGGTGCGCCATACCCAGTACGACTTCACGGGTTCCGCTCTTACCGGCATGACGGATCATTTCGCGCAGCATCGGAACCAGTGCATCGCCGCCTTCCAGCGAGAAGCGTTTGGCACCCGGGAATTTCGCTCCGAGATATTTTTCCAGCCCTTCGGCCGCGGTCAGCTCTTTCAGGAAACCTTTTTTCTCTTCATTGCTGAAGGCTGCACGGCCCGCGACTGACTCAAGACGCTGCTGAATCCAGCGTTTCTCATCAGTGTTGTTGATGTGCATATATTCTGCACCGATCGAGCCGCAGTAAGTCTGAGTCAGCGCCTCGAACAGTTCGGCCAGCTTCATGGTCTCTTTGCCAATGGCAAAAGAGCCGACGTTAAAGCTTTCCTGAAAATCGGCCTCGGTCAGATCGTGAAAAGCGGGATCGAGATCGGCTACCCGGTCCTGTTTCCACAGACCAAGCGGGTCAAGATTGGCGTGCTGATGACCGCGGAAACGAAACGCGTTAATCAGCTGCAGCACTTTTACTTGCTTGGAGTTTGTTTCAGGATCGGAGACAGATGAGGTGTAACGAGATGCGTCTTTCGCCAGGCGACGGAAGTACTCACGTGTGGTGGAGTGAAACTGCTCAGGTTTCATTCCGGTGCCCGGTAACTGCTGGAACATCGAGCGCCACACTGCATCGACAGAGTCAGGATCGGTCAGGAAATCCTCATAGAGCTGCTCTATGTAAGACTGATTCGCGCCGGCCAGCCAGGAAGAGTCCAGCCAGGGCTTCATCGCGCTGTTCTGCATTGTGATCCCTTAAGCATTGCTATGCTTTTTTGAGGTTTCATTTGTTGCCGCTTTCGCGGTTTGCCGTAGTGAGTTCAGCGATACGAGCACTTTGCGCAGCGCGCGTGGCCCGTAAGGGAACCTTTGTAAACGTGGTAATCACCGCGCTTACAGAGGCTTCCGTAAAACACCGGGAACCTGAGGTTCCCGGCAGAAACTGCTTATGCGCCGCGCTGCAGCAGCATCGACTTGATATGGCCGATGGCGCGCGTCGGGTTCAGCCCTTTCGGACATACGCTCACACAGTTCATGATGCTATGGCAGCGGAATACGCTGAAAGCATCATTCAGATTGTCGAGACGCGCCTCGGTTTCAGTGTCGCGGCTGTCAATCAGGAAGCGGTACGCGGCCAGCAGGCCAGCAGGACCGATGAACTTCTCAGGATTCCACCAGAATGATGGGCATGAGGTTGAGCAGCAGGCACAGAGTATACATTCGTACAGGCCATCCAGGTGTTCACGCTCATCCGGCGACTGCAGATGTTCACGAGCTGGCGGATTTTCCCCATTATTCAACAGGAAAGGCTTAATTTTCTCATACTGTGCATAAAACTGGCTCATGTCTACAACCAGGTCACGCACCACCGGTAAACCTGGCAGCGGACGGATAACAATTTTCTGTTTGCCGTTGCCCAGCGCCGAGACGGGCGTAATGCAGGCCAGTCCGTTTTTACCGTTCATGTTCAGGCCATCGGAACCGCAGACGCCTTCACGACAGGAGCGACGAAACGCCAGGGTCGGATCTTTCTCTTTCAGGCGAATCAGTGCGTCCAGCAGCATCATGTCGCGACCATCTTCCGCTTCCAGGGTGTAATCCTGCATGCGCGGTTTGTCATCGACGTCCGGATTGTAGCGATAAATTGAAAACTCGAGTCTCATGATCGTCTCCGAAATTAGTAGGTACGCACTTTCGGCGGGAAGGCCGCGCGCAGTTTCGGCTGCATGTTCACCTCACGGCGCGTCATGCTTTCGGTTTCCGGGACATAAAGACTGTGGCACAGCCAGTTTTCATCATCACGATCCGGGAAGTCGAAGCGACTGTGCGCACCGCGGCTTTCGGTGCGATAGTTAGCCGCTACCGCCGTGGCAAAGGCCGTCTCCATCAGGTTATCCAGCTCCAGGCACTCAATACGCTGGGTGTTGAAATCCGGTGAGCGATCATCCAGACGCGCTGACTTCAGGCGCTGGCGAATCTCTTTCAGCTCTTCCAGACCCTGTGCCATCGCTTCGCCTTCACGGAATACCGAGAAATTATTCTGCATGCAGCGTTGCAGCGCTTTACGAATCTCAACCGGATCTTCACCCGTGGTGTTATTTTCCCAGCGGTTGAAACGCGCCATCGCCCCGGCGATCTCATCTTCTGTGGCATCACGCAGGTCGCCCTGCTCCTGAATACTCGCCAGCAGATGCAGACCCGCTGCACGGCCAAAGACCACCAGGTCGAGCAGTGAGTTACCGCCCAGACGGTTGGCACCATGCACCGATACGCAGGCGATTTCACCGACGGCGAACAGGCCTGGAATCACCACATCTTCGCCCTGCTCATTGACGCGCAGTGCCTGGCCGGTCACTTTGGTCGGAATACCGCCCATCATGTAGTGGCAGGTCGGAATGACCGGAATCGGCTCTTTAATCGGATCGGCGTGCGCAAAGGTGCGTGACAGCTCAAGGATGCCAGGCAGACGTGACTCAAGCACCTCTTTACCCAGATGATCCAGTTTCAGTTTGAGATGTGGACCCCACGGGCCATCACAGCCGCGACCTTCACGGATTTCAATCATCATTGAGCGCGCCACCACGTCGCGGCCCGCCAGATCTTTGGCGTTCGGCGCATAGCGCTCCATGAAGCGTTCGCCATGTTTGTTCAGCAGATAGCCGCCTTCACCACGGCAGCCCTCGGTGACCAGCACGCCCGCACCGGCGATACCGGTTGGGTGGAACTGCCACATCTCCATATCCTGCACCGGTACGCCCGCACGCAGTGCCATACCTACGCCGTCACCGGTGTTGATGTGTGCATTGGTGGTGGACTGGTAGATACGGCCCGCGCCGCCGGTGGCCAGAATGGTCGCTTTCGCTTTGAAATAAACCGTTTCGCCGGTTTCGATGCAGATAGCGGTACAACCCACGACTGCGCCATCGGCGTTTTTCACCAGATCCAGTGCATACCACTCAGAGAAGATAGTGGTTTTGTTTTTCAGGTTCTGCTGATAAAGAGTGTGCAGCAATGCGTGACCGGTACGGTCAGCCGCAGCCGCCGTACGCGCCGCCTGCTCGCCACCGAAATTCTTTGACTGGCCACCAAACGGACGCTGGTAGACTCGACCATCTTCCAGACGCGAGAAAGGCAGACCCATGTGTTCCAGTTCCAGAATCGCTTCCGGGCCGGTTTTACACATATATTCAATCGCGTCCTGGTCGCCGATGTAGTCGGAACCTTTGACGGTGTCGTACATGTGCCATTCCCAGTTATCTTCATGGGTATTACCCAGCGCAACGGTAATACCGCCCTGCGCAGATACGGTGTGGGAACGGGTCGGGAAAACTTTAGATAACAGGGCACAGCTCTGGCCGCCCTGGGAGATTTGCAGTGCGGCTCGCATTCCTGCGCCACCTGCGCCGATTACCACGGCATCGAACTCTCTGATTGGCAAACTCATTTACACACCCCACACCACAACAAATCCATAAATCGCATACCACAACAGCGCCACGACAATCACAAACTGCAACAACAAGCGGGTTGGCAGTGATTTAACGTAGTCTGTTAACACCTGCCACATGCCAATCCAGCCGTGGATCAGAATGGAGAACAGCGTCAGCAGCGTGAACACTTTGGTGAATGCGGAAGCGAAGAAGCCACGCCACAGGTCATAAGTCAGCGTGTCTGTCATCACCACGAAACCGAGGATGTAGACGATGTAGAGCGTAATGAGAATTGCAGTTGCCCGCAGCAGCAGCCAGTCCTGAATGCCGTTGCGACCCAATGCGGATGCATTGCTTACCATACGAGGACTCCCGCCAGAATTGCCAGCACGACAGTGATCACAAAAGTCATATGAGCGGAACGCTTACCAACCTGCAGCGTTTCGGCCAGATAACCAAAATCCATCAACATATGACGAATCCCGCTCACCGCGTGATAGGCCAGCGCCGTTAAGATGCCCCACATAATGAACTTCGCGAAGAAGCCATCCATGATGGACGCAGCGTGCTGGAAACCTTCAGGAGAGGAGAGAGAGAGACCGAGCAGCCACAGCAGGATGCCAATGGCAACCAATGTGATTACGCCGGAGACGCGGTGAAGAATGGACGATATTGCAGTAACGGGAAACCGGATCGTCGAGAGATCCAAGTTGACAGGTCTTTGTTTTTTCACGGTTTTGCCCACACAGCTCTTTTTTATTTTGCTTCCTCCGGACCTGAGGCGGAGTCTAATCACAACGCGTGGCAGACTTTAACCGTCACCAAAAAAGCAACATCCAGTGTTAATTGACGCGGTAGTAAACGCTGGGTGGCTCCTGGTGTCAGGGTGTTCCGGAGACCTGCCTGGAGTATAGGAGGATCACATTCTGATTACAATTCCCCTACAAACTCTTTGGTATATTTTAGGTGGAACAGTGATCCTACTCACGATTTTCACAATTGATACAATTTTAATTATCTGATTTGACAATAGTTCAACAATTCAGTTACAAACTAAGCCTGTAAATTCCTATGATGCGCAAAAGTTATGGGGATACACTTTCCCCTAAGCGCAAGTTATGTAACATTGCGATAATGAGCATTAAAAAGCATCAGGTTATTGGTTACCAAGAAGTTATGTCCTGACCGGATCTTTAACAACCGCGATATGCAGCATGTCCATGGCTCACCGGTTCCCGCTGGGAACGCGCCGCTCACTCTGTACCCTGCACCCGTTTTATCCCCGCAGAGTGATACTGTGTAGTTTTGCCAACCGCAACATGAACGCGTTTCAGGTGTCTAAAGATCCTTACCTACATAAGGCGCTATGGAGACGAAAATGACAGATAAAAAAGTAACGCTAACCCTGCAAGATGGAACATCTATTGAACTGGACGTGCTGAAAGGTACGCTGGGCCAGGATGTCGTTGATGTCCGCACTCTGGGTTCAAGTGGCCTGTTCACCTTCGATCCCGGTTTTACGTCTACCGCGTCCTGCGAATCTGCAATCACCTTTATCGATGGGGATGAAGGTATCCTGCTGCACCGTGGTTTCCCTATTTCTGAGCTGGCGACCCACTCTAACTATCTGGAAGTCTGCTACATCCTGCTGAACGGCGAAGCACCAAACCAGAAACAGTTTGATGAGTTCCGTACCACGGTTACCCGCCACACCATGATCCATGAGCAGATTACCCGCCTGTTCCACGGATTCCGTCGCGACTCGCATCCGATGGCGGTAATGTGCGGTGTCACTGGCGCACTGGCTGCGTTTTACCACGATTCGCTGGATGTAAACATTGAGCGCCACCGCGAAATCGCAGCGTTCCGTCTGCTTTCTAAAATGCCGACGATGGCAGCGATGTGTTACAAATATTCTATCGGCCAGCCGTTTGTCTATCCGCGCAACGATCTCTCCTATGCGGGTAACTTCCTGCACATGATGTTTGCCACGCCGTGCGAAGAGTACAAAGTGAATCCGGTGCTGGAACGCGCCATGGACCGCATCCTGATCCTGCATGCTGACCATGAGCAGAACGCCTCAACCTCTACCGTTCGTACCGCCGGTTCAAGCGGCGCGAATCCGTTTGCCTGTATCGCCGCCGGGATCGCCTCCCTGTGGGGACCGGCGCACGGCGGTGCCAACGAAGCGACCCTGCGTATGCTGGAAGAGATCAGCACCGTTGAGCACATTCCGGAATTTGTTAAACGCGCTAAAGACAAAAATGACTCCTTCCGTCTGATGGGCTTTGGTCACCGCGTTTACAAAAACTACGATCCACGCGCGACCGTGATGCGCGATACCTGCCATGAAGTCCTGAATGAGCTGGGTATGAAGGATGACCTGCTGGAAGTGGCGATGGAGCTGGAACACATTGCGCTGAACGACCCGTACTTCATCGAGCGTAAACTCTATCCAAACGTGGACTTCTACTCCGGTATCATTCTGAAAGCGATGGGTATTCCATCCTCCATGTTTACGGTGATCTTCGCGATGGCCCGTACCGTTGGCTGGATTGCACACTGGAAAGAGATGCACGACGAAGGCATGAAGATTGCCCGTCCACGTCAGCTCTACACCGGTTATACCGAGCGCGAATTCAGCTCACAGCTGAAAAAGTAAGGCTCAGTGGATAGCGGAGAGGAATCTCCGCTCAGCCAGTTGAGAAGCCCACATAAGGGCGCATCTGGCAGCAATGAAGAAGTTTAACGCGCAGGGAACACGGTCAGAAGAGGAAAGCGTCCCGCGCCATGGACAAAAACGCCGGGAGCGTTTTTGAATAACGCAAAGCGTTAGCCCGGCTACGGGCGCACCTCACGGATGAGGTGCGTAATCGCGCGGGCCGAGCAGGTCAGGGATGACGGCTTTTGCGTCTTTCCGATCTGACTGTGTTTCCTGAGCAGGCTCGATCTCACCGCAGACCAGAACTACACTACCCCGCTTTTGCTTTCTTCAAGTGCCTATCTCTGACAACCCGGACACCAGTAAAAAGGCCGTGATGAGAGCGTGCCCTTCTCAATCACCGTGCTGCAGCGCCGGCATTTTTTGCCCTGCCGATGAAACACCTCAAACTGAAACGCCGCTTCCTCATGATATTTCTTCATGGTTCCACGCATCCGATAGGCATGGCGCGGCACTGAAAGCAGCGCTTCGCTGAAAGCAGTCAGCTGATCGTTACTGAGATCCTGCGCCCGATGATTTGGCAGCAGCTGCGCCAGCCACAGAATCTCGGCACGCAGATAGTTTCCCAGCCCGGCCAGAAAAGCCTGATCCAGCAACAGACCACTGAACTGCCGCCGCCGGAAACGGGGTGACAGCAGTCGCTCTTTCACCTCTTCCACTGTCAGCGCGCTGTTCAGCACATCCGGTCCGATACGATTAAGAAACGGATGCGCCGCCAGTGTATCCGCGTTGAGCAGCTCAATATCAGAGGCGCTGTAAAGCAGAATCGCTTTGCCCGCCGTCGCCAGTCGCACCCGCAACTGACGGGTGGAGTTCAGTTCGGTATCGGGTTTTACAATGCGCCAGACACCATAAAGCTGGTTATGACTGTAGAGCGTCAGGCCATTGCTGAAATGAGTCAGCAGCGCTTTACCCCGCGTCTCAATCGCCTGAACCTGCTCACCAATCAACGCTGGTTCATAGGTCTTGAGCTGTGGAAACGCGAACCACGCTTCCGTTAACGGCTGACCCACAATGGCGTCTTCAAGTTTATCCGCCACGCGGCGAATTTCCGGTCCTTCAGGCATCGTTCATCCTCTTAATGGGTGGCGCCGCCAGCCTGTCTGATATCCTCGCCGGTCTCCAGCGTGACCTTTACCGCAATTTCCAGCGCCTGAATAATGGACGCCAGCGCCATGCTCGGTGCGCCCGGATGCTGCGCCGCCTGTTCTGGCAGATAAGGAATATGGATAAAGCCTCCCCGCACCGGACTGTCATGCTGCTCAAGCCAGTGCAGCAGGCCGTACATTACGCGGTTGCAGGTAAAAGTGCCCGCCGTTTGCGACACTGAAGCGGGGATCCCCGCTTCCCGCACCGCCGCCACAATCGCTTTGATGGGCAGACGGGAAAAATAGGCTGCCGGGCCACCAGCTACGACGGGCTCATCCACCGGCTGATGACCGGCGTTGTACGGGATACGGGCGTCATCGACATTAATACCAATACGTTCAACGGTAATGTCGCTTCGCCCGCCCGCCTGCCCCACCGACAGAATCGCATCCGGTTTCACCTCTTCCAGCGCCTGATTCAGCACCCTGAGTACGTCGCTGAATACCACCGGCAACTGGCGGATCACTATCGTCGCCCCGCTAATCTGTTTGCCTTCCAGTGCGCGCACCGCTTCCCATGAAGGGTTAATCGTTTCACCGCCAAAAGGTTCAAAGGCGGTAATCAGGACAGTTTTCATGCAACCTCACAGGAACATCAGGAAATAGAGCAGGAAAATATTAACGATTAACAGTAGCACACCGGTCGGAATCTGAGCCTTGATCACCGCGTTACGATCGGGCAGTTCCAGCAGCGCCGCCGGGACGATATTGAAGTTGGCCGCCATCGGCGTCATCAGCGTACCGCAATAGCCGGAGAACATGCCAATCGCCGCCATCACTGCCGGATTTCCGCCGTGCTGCAACACCAGAATCGGGATGCCGACGCCTGCGGTGATAATCGGAAACGCCGCAAAAGCATTACCCATGATCATGGTTAACAGCGCCATCCCGACGGCATAGACGGTGACCGCGACAAAGCGATTATCTACCGCCAGCCAGGTTTCTGTCAGATGCGATATAGCACTGCCCACGCCTGCGCTGGTAAACAGCAGCCCCAGGGTGGCAAGGATCTGCGGCAGGATAAAGGCCCAGCCAATCGAATCCAGCAGGCGACGGGTCTCCTGCATCGACTGCACCGGTTTCTCGTGGGTCAGTTTTAACGCCACCAGCCAGCCAATCACACAGCCGACCATCATTGAAAACAGCGTCACCAGCGTAGCGTGGTTACCGGGGCCGAACACCGCATCCTGCAAACCGGGAATATGGTTAAACGCCAGCACACCGACCACGGTCACGACCGGAATTGACAGTGCAGGCAGAAACAGTTTATTGCGCAGACGCAGCGCACTGGCCTGTTTCTCTTCATCGCTGCGCTGATGATAGCGACCCAGCCTGACACCGCCAAACCCGGCAATCAGCGCCATCACTACCACAATGACACCGATGCCGATGTGCAGCATACGGGTGCCCGCCGCATCTGACCCCATCCAGGCGCTCATCAGTTGCGTCGTCCAGTCACCGACCAGAAAAACCAGGCCATACAAAGCCCAGAACAGTCCGGTGGTAAAACGACGCGGATTCGCGCTGTCACGCCAGGAAAGCACCGCCACCACCAGCAGGATAATGCCCGCCAGCCACATCAGATATTGTTGCTGGAACATTACTCACCTCCTTTGGCTTTCAGCGCCTGACGGTTCAGCTGCTGCAGCTCACGCGCCAGTTGCCGATCCAGCCGCACCAGACGTGCCGAGTGGATCAGGAACGCGGCGACGGCAGTCGGAATGCCCCATAAGGCGATGTGCAGCGGTTCGGTCTGAATCCCGGCGGACTCCTGCATAAAGTTGTGCATAAAGATAATCGCGCCAAACGCCACGAAGATATCCTCACCAAAGAAGAGACCGACATTATCGGTCGCCGCTGACATCGCGCGCAGCCGATGGCGCAGCTCAGGTGAGATCTCGCCATAGCGGCTTTCAGTTGCTCCTTCCGCCATCGGTGCCAGCAACGGACGCACCATCTGCGGATGTCCACCGAGACTGGTTAACCCCAGCGCGGCGGTGATTTCGCGCACAAACAGGTAGACGATCAGCAGCCGTCCGGCGGTTGCCGTTTTGATCTGTGCAATCCACGCCTGCGCCCGCTCTTTCAGTCCGTGACGCTCCAGCAGGCCAATGACCGCCAGCGGCAGCAGCAGGATCAGTGGCAGGTTGCGGGTGTTGAGAAAACCTGCCCCGAGCTTTTCCAGAATGTCCGCCAGCGGCATCATCGCGGCCAGACCGGTCACAAACCCGGCGACAATCACCACCAGCACCGGATTGAATCGTAACAGGAAGCCGACGACGATGGCGGCGATGCCCAGTAATGGCCAGAGATTTACTGCACTATCCATGGGTTTCCCTCAGAGTTGAAAAACCCGGCATACGCCGGGCTAAGTGTGGTTGTTCAGTTGCTGGTGACACGAATCTGCTGATCGGCAAACGCATCACGCAACCGCTGTGCAAATTGCAGGGCGTGCGCGCCGTCGCCATGTAAGCAGACGGTCTGTGCATTTACCGCAACCCATTCTCCGGTGATACTTTTGACTTTGCCCTGCTGCACCATCGTCAGCGTCTGACTGATAGCCTGCTGCTCATCTTCAATCAGCGCGCCCGGCTCGCTGCGCGGCACCAGCGCACCGCTGCTGAGATAGCCACGGTCGGCGAACACCTCTTCCCGCGTGCGTAAGCCGTAGTGCGCCGCCGCGCGAATCGATTCGCTGTTAGCCAGTCCCACCACAATCAGCTGGCTGTCGACCGCCCTGATGGCGCGGGCAATGGCATCCGCCAGCACCGGATCGGCCGCAGCCTGGTTGTAGAGCATGCCGTGCGGTTTAACATGAAGCAGCCGCGCACCTTCGCTTTCCGCCAGACTTTTCAGCGCACCAATCTGGTAGATCATCTGTGCGTAGACCGTTTCCGGCGGCAGCTGCATGGCGCTGCGGCCAAAGTTCTCCCGATCGGGAAAAGCGGGATGCGCACCAATCGCAACGCCGGATGCCTGTGCCCAGCGCACCGACTGCAGCATGGTCTGCGCATCACCTGCATGAAAGCCACAGGCGATGTTGGCGGAACTCACCAGTTGCAGCAGCGCCTGATCGCTGGCGCAGCCCTCGCCCAGATCGGCGTTTAAATCAATTTTCATTGAGTCCCCACTTCATCTGGTCCAGTGCGCGTTGCTGATGCTGACGTGCCAGCATCGCTTCTGGCAGGGTGCAGTGAATAAAGTGAATCGGCTCACCCAGCCGGATTTGCGCCAGGTGATAGAGATCGGCTTCGATAACTGAGGCGATGCGCGGATAGCCGCCGGTGGTCTGGGCATCCGCCATCAGCACGATAGGCTGTCCGTTCGGCGGCACCTGAATCACACCCGGCATTACGCCGTGTGACAGCAGCTCGCGCGGGCTCTCGCGCTCAAGCTTGCGTCCCTCAAGCCGGTATCCCATCCGGTTACTTTGCGGGCTGAGTTTCCATGCGGTACGCCAGAACGCCTGCTGCGCTTCGCGGCTGAACTCGTGATACTCCGGGCCAGGTAGTGCGCGGATGCGGTTGCCCCATAGCAGTTGCCGCACCCCGACTTTACGGTCAAACGTGCGGGTCGGTTTACCCAGCGGGAGCTGATCGCCATCCTGCAAGGCTCGCCCCTGAAAGCCGCCAAATTTTGCTTTTAGATCGGTGCTGGCAGAGCCGAGCATCGCAGGAATATCAAAACCGCCCTGCACTGCCAGATAGCTGCGCATACCGCGCTGCGGCATCGCTAGTGACAGGAGCTGCCCCCGTTTCACCGGCGTGCGCCAGCCCGTCCAGACCGGCTGGCCGTCAAGCTCCGCATGGCAGCCTGCGCCGGTCAGCGCAAACGAGCCATCGCGGGTAAACTCCGCTTTGAACTGGCCGAGCACCATCTCCAGCACCGCGCTGTCGGGATCATTGCCCACCAGCACATTGGCGGTGAACATCGCGGGATGATCCAGCACACCACCAGGGCTGATGCCATACTGACGCCAGCCGTAACGGCCCGCATCCTGAATAGTGGCGGCCAGGCCGGCTCGCAGAATGTTTAACATACGCCCTCCTGTTGCGGCACAAAGCGAACCCTGTCACCGGGACGGAGCAGCGTGGGCGGTTGCTGCAGGGGATCAAACAGCGCGGTGCGCGTCTGGCCAATCAACTGCCAGCCGCCGGGCGAAGCCAGCGGATAGACGCCGGTCTGGCTGCCGCCGATGCCCACTGAGCCGGCGGGCACCGCAACCCTGGGCTCAGCACGGCGCGGGATGTGCAGGCGCTGATCCAGTCCGCCCAGATAGGGAAAACCGGGCTGAAAGCCGATAAAAAAGACCACATAGTCGCTGCTGCTGTGCAGCTCAACCACCTGGCGGGGCGTCAGCGCGGCGTGTTCCGCCACCACCGTCAGATCGGGGCCAGACTCGCCGCCATAGATCACCGGGATCTCCACCTGACGCGACTCCGGCAACTGCGCTTCACTCTCTTCCCACCAGCGCTGAAGCCGCTCTATTGCGTCCAGCGCGCTCTGCTGGGGATCACGCAGGATCAGGGTGATGTTGTTCATGCCAGGGATCACCTCCAGCACGCTGTCATAGGCGTGCAGTCGCTGATTCAGTCCCCAGATTCGTTGCTGGCTCTCCAGTGAGACCGGCGGTTCCAGCTCCAGCACGACAGCGCGTTCACCCAATAAATAACACCGTGCTCGTTGCAACAGCCACCTCCCGCTCAGTTGAGATCGCGCCTGGCCGACCTGACCGGATGCCCGGTGCAGCCCATTGCTTATCTACGTAAAGCAAACAGTTATGCGAAAGTGACAGGGATGTGTCAACAGATTTAGGTCCTGCGCAGGCGCGCAGGACAAGGGAGAGTGTCAGGCAGGATTGGGGATATCGATGAAGGTCACATCAAGATCGTGGTGTTGTGCCAGCCAGTCGCCCAGCGCTTTTACGCCGCCGCGCTCGGTGGCGTGATGGCCTGCGGCAAAGAAATGCAGCCCCTGCTCACGCGCGCTGTGAATAGTCTGCTCAGAGACTTCACCGGTGATAAAGGCATCGACGCCAGCCGCCGCGGCCTGGTCGATAAAGCCCTGTCCGCCCCCGCTGCACCAGGCAATGCGACGGATCAGCGCTGGCGCGTTGTCACCACAATGCAGTGGTTCACGTCCCAGCCGCTCACCGATTCGGCGGGCCAGCTGTTCGCCGGACAGGGGCTCAGCCAGCTCACCCCAGAACACCAGCGGCATCACTTCGCCGCGCACTTCGATATCCAGCAGTTTCGCCAGTTGGGCGTTGTTGCCTAATTCAGGATGCGCGTCGAGCGGCAGGTGCCAGCCATAGAGATTGATATCGTTGGCCAGCAGGGTCCGCAGACGACGGCGCTTCATGCCTTTAATCGCGGCCGGTTCACTTTTCCAGAAATAGCCATGATGGACAATAATCGCATCGGCCTGACGCGCCACCGCCTCATCCAGCAGCGCCTGACAGGCAGTGACGCCGGTGATAATCGTTTTGATCTCGCTGCGTCCCTCAACCTGCAAACCGTTGGGGGCGTAATCGCTGAAACTGTGGCTGTCGAGTTGCTGATTGATCAGCGTCTCTAATTCGTAATGGTTCATTCAGGCTCCTTCGAGGCCTCAGGCTGCGCTCCTGGCGCGCTCAAAGGCGTCTAATGTCTTTTTACGTGCCACCTTATGATCCACGATTGGTGCCGGATAATCGAGTTTCTTATGATGCTTCTCCGCCCAGACATGGGGCTGGTGAATATCACTGTCAGGGACCCCGGCCAGTTCAGGCAGATAGTGACGGATAAAATCCCCCTTCTCATCGAAGCGCTCGCCCTGCGTGGTCGGGTTAAAGATGCGGAAATAGGGCGCCGCGTCCGTGCCGGTCGATGCCGCCCACTGCCAGCCGCCGTTGTTCGCGGCCAGGTCACCATCAATCAGCTGCTGCATGAAATAGCGTTCGCCTTCACGCCAGTCGATCAGCAGATCTTTGACCAGGAAACTGGCGGTGATCATCCGTAAGCGGTTGTGCATCCAGCCCAGCGCCTTCATCTGACGCATTGCGGCATCGACAATCGGATAGCCGGTTTTACCCGCTTTCCACGCGTCGAAATGTGCGTCGTTACGCTGCCATTCAACGTTTCGCGTCCAGTCGATAAACGGCTTGTGTCGGCACAGCGCCGGCCAGGCAACCAGCAGATGACGATAGAATTCACGCCAGATCAGCTCGTTCAGCCAGGTGAACGCGCGGCTGTTGTCCAGCGCATCGGGATGTTCATGCAGCACGCGATGCAGGCACTGACGTGGCGACAGTACGCCGGTCGCCAGATAAACCGACAGACGGCTGGTGGCGTCCAGCGCCGGAAGGTCGCGCTTAGCGGGATAGTCGATAACCGGTTGTGTGGCGAAATGGCGCAACCGCTTCAGCGCCGCCGCTTCGCCTGGCGGAAACAGATCCTGATCAAAGGCTTCGGTTGGATAGTCAAAGGCGGGAATCGGGGAGGCTTTCAGCGGTGCGCCTTCGCGCGCTTTCGGCGCAGGCACGCACTCAGGCAGCCCCTGCTGCAAGCGGCGGACAAAGGCTTTGCTGAACGGGGTAAACACCTTATACATCGAGCGATCGCCGCTCTGCACACTGCCGGGCGGCAGCAACAGGCTGTCATCAAAGCCCTGGCAAATCACGCCCGCGTCGTCGAGACGCTTTTCAGCCTTCGCATCGCGCTGGCGTTCATTAACTTCATACTGGTAATTATAGAAGAGCTGATCGACCTGCTGCTTAGCGCAGAACTGCAGCAGCGCATCAATACTGTCGCTGAAGGCGTGACACGCCTGATAGTGCAGTTCAATGCCCCGCTCTGCCAGCGCACGCTGCACCTGCAACAGACTGGCGTGGATAAACGCCGCCTGCTTCGGTGACATGTCATGCTGCTGCCACTGTGCTGGCGTGGCAAGGTAGAGCGCAATCACTTTTGCATCGCTGTCGCGGCAGGCGGCGTGCAGCGCCAGATTGTCGTTGACGCGTAAATCGTTACGCAGCCAGACCAGATGGGTGGTCATACTCCTCCTGTATTACTGTCCGTAGCGTAAGCACAAGGCTTCGGGATAGGGATCGAAATAGCGTTGCTGGGCCAGCCACGGGTGCGGGTACTCCGCCATGTAGTGTTTGAGAATGGTAATCGGCACCAGCAGCGGTTGTGTGCCCTGACGATAGCGGTCAATCAGCGTTGCCAGCTCCTGGCGCTGCGGTGAACTCAGATGCGTGCGGAAGTAGCCCTGCACATGCATCAGCACATTGGTGTGATTGCGACGTGAGGCGGGACGTGACATCAGTTCCATCATGCGATTGCGGTACTCAAAGGCAAAGGCGTCCAGCGACTCCCACTGGCTCATGGAGGCGACAAAGGGTCCCAGCTCGCGGTATTTCTCCTGCGAATGCGCCAGCATCATCAGCTTGTAACGGCTGTGGAAGGCGATCAGTCCCTGCCGGGTCAGACCGCTTTCCCACATCTGATTAAATTCATGCAGCGCGCAGACACGACCGATAAAGTTCTCACGCAGGGCGGGATCGTGCAGACGACCATCTTCTTCCAGCGGCAGCCAGGGCATCTCGCGCTGCAGGAATTCAGTAAAAATACCGGTGCCTGCTTTGCGGTTATTGTTGTTATCGGGCTCATAGACCCGCACCCGTTCCATGCCACAACTGGGTGATTTGGCGCAGAGGATATAGCCACAGAGGTGATGCAGCGATTTTACCCGCTCAGCAGACCAGTCACGCATCTGCGTCGTAACCTCTTCTCCGCCATCTTTGCTGAAGCAGAGATGCAGCTCATCATCGCCCTGCTTCACCAGACGCAATGCCGGGCGCGGCGTTGGCAGACCAATCGCCATCTCAGGGCAGATGGGCTCAAAACGGACAAATGGGGTGAGATCGTCGGTCGCAAAAGTAAGACGCTTATGCCCACCATCAAATCTGACGCGGTCGCCGAGCAGGCATGCACTGATTCCAACGGGGATTTTTTTGCTCATACTTGTACAACCTCTGAAATCTTGTAGAGGTTTAAGTGTAGCGTAAAATGGTCAGGAATAAAGGGGTAAAACGGGATTCCGGATCGCTTATTCTCAGAAAAAACGCAAAAAAAAAGCCCGGTCAGTTGACCAGGCCTGTTTTGCGGCAGGGGAAATCACCAGAACGCGCCACCACCCGCTTCAGCCTGCGCCAGCCAGACCGGCTTGGCGCTGGTCTTACACCAGACGCGGTGCAGATAGCTGTAGAAACGTGCCCGATCCTGTCGAAACAGCATAACAGGAAGTGCCAGTACGCCGAGAAGAACCACCAGCGTACGTCGCGCAATAATTTTATAACGTGGATAAGCCCGATACATGGTTTCTCCTCCCGGTAAGTGAAATAGTGTGAATGTGATCTGTGTTCAACTTTACGCCAGGTTGTGTAATTTTACTACTCATCTGACCACTTATTTGCCGCTATTTTTGCTGTTTAAGAATTAACCTGTAATTAAGTTACAAAAAGGTTACCGCCTGGTTGCGTTAGCGTTGAAAGGGCCGACAGATTATGGTCGCGGACGCCAGCATAAAATGTTGATAAAGTAGCGCTTCGGTCCCCACTCAAGGCAGGTATTGCGTGACCACGGTTTTGATCGTTGAAGATGAAAAAGAGATCCGGCGCTTTGTCCGGCTGGCGCTGGAAAATGAAGCCCTTAAGGTGTTTGATGCCGATACACTGCAACGCGGACTGATTGAAGCGGCGACCCGCAAGCCGGACTTAGTGATCCTGGATCTGGGTCTGCCGGATGGAGATGGCACCGATTTCATTCGTGACCTGCGACAGTGGAGCGCCATACCGGTGATTGTGCTGTCAGCGCGCAGCGATGAGCAGGATAAGATCGCCGCACTGGATGCGGGGGCAGATGATTATCTGACTAAACCATTTGGCATTGGCGAACTGCTGGCGCGCGTCCGGGTTTCGCTGCGTCGTCATAGTGGCCAGCAGCCGGATGCCAGAGTGACGTTTGCCGACGTCAGCGTCGATTTCGCCGCACGACGGGTACAGCGCGGCAGCAGCGAGATTCACCTTACCCCGATTGAATTTCGTCTGTTGAGTATTCTGCTTAACAATGCCGGCAAGGTGCTGACGCAGCGGCAGTTGCTGAGCCAGGTCTGGGGACCCAATGCGGTGGAGCACAGCCACTATCTGCGCATCTATATGGGACATCTGCGTCAGAAACTGGAAGCCAATCCGACACAACCGGCTCATCTGCTGACGGAAACCGGGATCGGCTATCGCTTTATGCCATAAGAAAAGGCGCCAGAGGCGCCTTTCATGACTGCAAACAAACTCAAATCTGAGCAAATACTGACCGCAACGGATAAACCCCGAGGCGCAGGGAACAGGGTCAGAGGAGGAAAGCGTCCCGTGCCATGGATGGCGCGGGCCGAGCTGTCATGGATGACATCTTTTGCGTCTTTCCGATCTGACCCTGTTTCCTGTGCTGGCACGATCCAACAGCTAGCCGGGTTGGACTTTACCAGCAACCTTAATGGTACCGAGCGTATCTTTCATCTGCCCGACTAATCAGGCGTTTTTCAGCACTTCGCTGACAATCTCAACGGCTTCTTTCTCAATCTGCGCGCGGTGTTCAGCGCCCAGGAAGCTTTCACAGTAGATTTTGTAAGCGTCTTCGGTGCCTGAAGGACGGGCAGCAAACCAGCCATTCTCCGTCATCACTTTCAGACCGCCGATAGATGCACCATTGCCTGGCGCGGCAGTCAGACGAGCGGTGATAGGATCACCCGCCAGGGTATCAGCGCTGACCATCTCCGGTGACAGCTTCGACAGCGCGGCTTTCTGCGCTGAGGTGGCTGATGCCTGCAGACGGTTGTAGCTTGGTGCGCCAAAGCGCGCTGCCAGTTCATCATAGTGCTGCTGCGGGTTTTTACCGGTTACGGCAGTAATTTCAGCGGCCAGCAGACACATGATGATGCCATCTTTGTCCGTAGACCACGGCGTACCGTCGAAACGCAGGAATGAAGCGCCTGCGCTCTCTTCGCCACCGAAACCGAGGCTGCCGTCATACAGACCATCAACAAACCATTTGAAACCAACCGGCACTTCCACCAGCTTGCGACCAATGTCGTTGACCACACGGTCAATCATGGCGCTGGAGACCAGGGTTTTACCCACGGCAACATCCTGACCCCACTGTGGGCGGTGCTGGAACAGATAGTTGATCGCCACCGCCAGATAGTGGTTTGGATTCATCAGACCCGCCGGGGTCACAATGCCGTGACGGTCATAATCGGGATCGTTGCCGAACGCCAGATCGAACTTGTCACGGTAAGCCAGCAGGCCTGCCATTGCGCTTTCAGACGAGCAGTCCATGCGGACCACGCCATCTTTATCCAGATGCATAAAGCGGAAGGTCTGATCGACCGCGTCATTCACCAGTGTCAGATCCAGCTTGTAGTGCTCAGCAATACGTTGCCAGTAAGCAATACCGGAACCACCCAGTGGATCCACACCCAGCTTCAGGCCCGCTTTCTGAATCGCCGGGAAGTCGATAATCTCTGCCAGACCTTCAACATAAGGCTGGATCAGATCTTTCTCGACCACATGACCGCTGGCCATCGCCTGCTCCAGCGGCAGACGTTTCACCTCTTTCAGGCCATCTTTGATCAGCTGATTGGCACGATCTTCCACCACTTTGGTGACGTTGGTATCAGCAGGTCCGCCGTTAGGTGGGTTGTACTTGATGCCGCCATCTTCTGGTGGGTTATGCGACGGCGTAATCACGATGCCGTCAGCCAGCGCGCCACCCGCTTTGTTGTGCTCAAGAATCGCATTCGAGATCGCAGGGGTTGGCGTATAGCCATTATCCTGCTGCACAATCACATCAACGCCGTTCGCCGCCAGCACTTCCAGAACAGACAGGATGGCGGGTTCAGACAGCGCATGGGTATCTTTACCGACGTAGCAAGGCCCGGTGATACCATTCTTTTTACGCTCTTCGGCAATCGCCTGAGCGATCGCCAGAATGTGCATCTCGTTGAAGCTTTGACGCCCTGCACTGCCGCGATGGCCGGAAGTGCCAAATTTCACCGCATGTTCCGGGTTCGCCACATCGGGCTGCAGGACATAATATTGTGACGTTAATTGTGCAACGTTAATCAAATCGCTCTGCTGGGCGGGTTGCCCGGCACGTGGGTGATTGGCCATTGGCGCTGCTCCCTGACGCTTAAGTTTTAAATGGTGCCGCAAACTTTCTCGGTCAGTTCCGCAGGGAACTGCATCGAGAGCATGATGTGTTCGATCATGCTGCATTTACGACCAGTATTGGTGTTGGTGATCACCCAGTACGGCGTGCCGGGCACATGCTTCGGCTTAGTATGGGTGCCATTCTGCAACAGCGTATGCTCATCACCTGCAAAATAGACGCGGGTGCGGCCCTGCAGAGATGCAGTAGCTTCAGCAAAGGCTGCGGTATCAAGACGATAGAGCGTTGACAAGATAAGCATAAAGCGATTCACCGCCCGCTTCTGCTCCGCATATTCATCGGAAAGCAGCAGCTCGCGCACCGCGCGGACACGATCCTGCGGGCGCGAACCCACAGACGCAGGCTGGGACTCTTTCGCTGCATCTTTTGAGGCTGGCTGTGCAGGCGAAGCGGGTGCAGTCTGACCGGCCGTGAACTTCAGCATACGACGCAGAATGTCGGATGCGCTTTCACCAATGTGTTGCGTGTGGCTGGCAATATAACGGTAGAGCTCTTCGTCAACTTCGATCGTTTTCATCTTATTCCGTACGGTTCTTTCTCATGACAGAACCACCTGTTTCCTGAAAAGCTCTGAGTATAGTCAGGCAATTCAAAGGGTGTGTGGGTTCTAACATCAGGATTATAAAGTTAAAGTCAGGCGGGTTGTTAGCAATCAAACGGTTTACGGGCAAAAGTCAGAATATGTCCTAATGCCGCCGGAACCGGCGCGCCTGAAAAGGTGAAACCATGATAACCTAAGCTCAGGTCTCAAACTTAAGAACTTTGCTATGATTTTGAACGCCCGTCTGCAAACTGAACAATCCCCTGCTGATTCTCTGCCCATCCTGCTTATTCACGGTCTGTTTGGCAGTCTCGATAACCTTGGCGTGCTGGCGCGCGGGCTGAAAGATGCCGGTCCGTTGCTGCAGGTAGATGTCCGCAACCACGGCCTTTCACCACGATCTGACGAGATGAACTACGCTGTAATGGCGCAGGATATGGTCGATACGCTGGATGCACATGGCATTGATCGCGTCGCGGTGATCGGACACTCGATGGGCGGTAAAATCGCCATGACCATGAGCGCGCTGGTGCCGGAACGCATTGAGCGCCTGGTGATGATCGATATCGCCCCGGTGGATTACCAGACGCGCCGTCATGACCAGATATTTGCCGGCATTCGTGCCGTCACCGATGCGGGCGTCTCATCCCGCAGCGAGGCGGCGAAGGTCATGCGAACGCTGATCGAGGAAGAAGGGGTGGTCCAGTTCCTGCTGAAATCCTTCCAGGAGGGGGAGTGGCGCTTCAACGTTCCGGTGCTGTGGGATAACTACACCACGATATCTGGCTGGCAGCCGGTTCCCGCCTGGAATCACCCGGCGCTGTTTATTCGCGGCGGCGACTCCAGCTACCTGGATAACAGCTATCGCGATGCGTTGCTGCAGCAGTTCCCGGCTGCTCAGGCGCATGTGATCGGTGGCGCAGGACACTGGGTTCATGCAGAGAAACCCGATGCCGTTTTGCGCAGTGTCCGTCGCTTTTTTGCGCTTTAAAAGCAAATAGATGGCGGCAAAGGTTTAGGATTGGCGTCCGGCGTAAGCGTGAAGTATGATGGCGCGCTAAAATTTTGCCGCGGGTCAGTTTTGCTGCGGCAATGGCCAATAATTTATAATCTGCGCGGTGAGTGTCTGGCGCCCGCCCCCATTCAGTTTTACTAAGCCATGGCAAAAGAACAGACTGACCGCACGACGCTCGATCTCTTTGCTGATGAGCGCCGCCCTGGTCGACCCAAAACCAGTCCGCTTTCGCGTGATGAACAGCTGCGCATTAACAAGCGCAATCAACTGAAACGTGACAAAGGACGCGGGCTTCGTCGTGTCGAACTGAAAATGAACAGTGACGCCGTCGATGCACTCAATACGCTGGCAGAACAGCGCAATCTCAGCCGTAGCGAACTGATTGAACAGATGCTACTGGCACAGCTCAAACTGGATTAATGCGGGCAAATCGCACGCAGAGGCAAATGTCGGGGCTTTAACCGTTCACCGGTTTTCTCTCGTCTGCTATTATTCGCTGAAATGTGCTGCGGCACACATCTCATCATCAGGATTTAAGAGGTTATTTTACTCATGGCACTCGTAGGCATCTTCTTCGGCAGCGATACCGGCAATACCGAAAACATTGCAAAAATGATCCAGAAACAGCTGGGTACAGATGTTGCAGAAGTCCATGACATCGCAAAAAGCACAAAAGAAGATCTGGAAGCGTTTGATATCCTGCTGCTGGGTATTCCGACCTGGTACTACGGCGAAGCGCAGTGCGACTGGGATGACTTTTTCCCGACGCTGGAAGAGATCGATTTTAATGGCAAGCTGGTTGCGCTGTTTGGTTGCGGCGACCAGGAAGATTACGCAGAGTATTTCTGTGATGCCATGGGCACGATTCGCGACATTATCGAACCGCACGGTGCCGTGATTGTCGGACACTGGCCAACTGAAGGCTACCACTTCGAAGCCTCGAAAGGCCTGGCCGATGACACCCACTTCCTGGGCCTGGCCATTGACGAAGATCGCCAGCCTGAGCTGACCAGCCAGCGTGTGGAGCAGTGGGTTAAGCAGATTTTTGATGAACTGCAGCTGAAAGAGATCATCGAAGCCTGATCCTGCCCGACTCAATGTGAGCGCCAGCTCACATTGAGGCAATGAAAATGCCTATAGAAATAATAGCCACATTTTTTTAACTTTCTCCGTTTAATCTGTAGAATACCCGCATCGATCTTCCGCTTATTTTCTCAGGCGGCAAGACTAAGTGATGTGCTAACAGACCTCTGTCAGAATCTTCCCCGGCCCGGTGACGAATCCCCAATAGCCCATGATGATTCAGACACGCCCTCTGGTTTTCATTTCATCGCTTCAGTTCTATAATGAGACGCAAATGAGAATGAGCACAGATCGACATTCAAGGCGATAAGCCACAAAAGTGAATATTAGTAACAGGACAAAATCCGCATGACTGACAACAACACCGCATTAAAGAAGGCTGGCCTGAAAGTAACGCTGCCCAGACTGAAAATTCTGGAAGTGCTTCAGGAACCTGAGTGCCATCACGTCAGTGCGGAAGATTTGTATAAACGCCTGATCGACATTGGCGAAGAGATTGGCCTGGCGACCGTTTACCGTGTTCTGAACCAGTTTGATGATGCCGGTATTGTGACTCGTCACAACTTTGAAGGCGGCAAGTCTGTCTTCGAACTGACGCAGCAGCATCACCACGATCACCTGATCTGCCTGGATTGCGGCAAGGTTATCGAGTTCAGCGACGAATCGATTGAAACGCGTCAGCGTGAAATCGCGACCCGCCATGGCATCAAGCTGACCAACCACAGCCTCTATCTCTATGGACACTGTACGCTGGGCGATTGCCGTGAAGACGAAACGCTGCACGACCAGTAACGCTGGCGCGGCCTGAAATAAAAAAACCGGTGAATTCACCGGTTTTTTTTCGTCTGTTTTCTGCCCTCACCTCACGCGACCAGCGTCTCCTGCAGATAGCGCCAGCGTGGAATGGAGCTGCTGCAATCCAGAATGGCCAGCGAAATGCGGCTCTGGTTATTGCCGTTCATCATCTGCATTTCGCGATACTGTACGACGATCTCTTTTTCATGATGAGAGAGAATGACATGTTCACAGGTGGCAATGCGCATCCCTTCCCGCTGCCCTTGTAACTGCTGGAAAAGATCCTCGACCTCGTTCAGATTGTACTCTTTGCCCTTTGGGGTCACCATGCGAAATTCAGGATGAAAATAGGACATCAGCAGCTGGAAACTGTCGTCAGATCCGGCTGGCTGATTAAAAATACGTTCAATGAGCTGATGTAAAACGACGACACTGTGTTTGGCTTCCTGGGCGAGAACTGTCATTTTTTTTCCTTCTGTAACCCGCTTTGCAACCTCTGAGAGCGGATAGCCTACCTGAAAGCTGACAATTCACATCCTGAAATTGATTAATTTTTTTAAACTCAGATTACTCCCACAAGTCGGTATTGAACCGGTTGTGGTTAGTGCAGAATAAACGTCGGCGATGGTAAAAATCGGGGCAATAAAAAAGGGCGATAAATCGCCCTTTTGTCATTTTATGAGGTCAGCCCCAAAAAATTTATTCGCCTGTTTTGGTCCAGGTATCACGAAGACCGACGGTGCGGTTAAACACCAGTTGCGTCGGTTTCGAGTAAACGCTGTCGGCGCAGAAATAACCTTCACGTTCAAACTGAAACGGTGTTGTCGGTTCCACATCGCGCAGGCTGGGTTCAACAAAGCCGTTTTTGATGGTCAGTGACTCAGGATTAATGACCGCCAGGAAATCCTCTGCAGCAGCCGGGTTTGGCACACTGAACAGACGATCATACAGACGGAACTCAGCTGGCTGCGCGTGATCCGCAGAAACCCAGTGAATCACGCCTTTGACTTTGCGGCCATCGGCTGGATCTTTGCTCAGCGTATCAACATCGCTGGTGCAGTAGATGCAGGTAATGTTGCCCGCTTCATCTTTGGCGACCCGCTCAGCACGAATCACGTAGGCGTTACGCAGGCGAACTTCTTTGCCCAGCACCAGACGCTTATATTGTTTGTTCGCCTCTTCACGGAAATCCGCGCGATCGATCCAGATCTCGCGGCTGAACGGCACTTCACGCGTGCCCATCTCCGGTTTACCCGGATGATTTGGCATGGTGACGATTTCGCTATGGCCTGCTGGCAGGTTTTCGATCACCACTTTAAGCGGATCTAAAACCGCCATGGCGCGGGGCGCATTCTCGTTAAGATCATCACGGATACAGGACTCCAGCGAAGCCATCTCCACGATGTTATCTTGCTTAGTCACGCCAATACGACGGCAGAACTCACGGATAGAAGCGGCGGTGTAACCACGACGACGCAGACCTGAAACGGTCAGCATGCGCGGATCGTCCCACCCTTCTACGTGCTTCTCGGTCACCAGCTGAGTGAGTTTACGTTTCGACATCACCGCATACTCCAGATTCAGGCGCGAGAATTCATACTGACGCGGATGAACCGGAATTGTGATGTTGTCCAGCACCCAGTCATAGAGACGGCGGTTGTCCTGAAACTCCAGCGTACAGAGCGAGTGCGTAATGCCTTCCAGCGCATCGGAGATGCAGTGGGTAAAGTCATACATCGGGTAGATGCACCACTTATTGCCGGTCTGGTGGTGTTCCGCGAACTTGATGCGGTAAAGCACCGGATCGCGCATCACGATGAAATTAGAGGCCATGTCGATTTTGGCGCGCAGACAGGCGGTGCCTTCGGCAAACTCACCGTTTCGCATCTTCTCAAACAGCGCCAGATTCTCTTCCACGCTGCGATCGCGATAAGGGCTGTTTTTACCCGGCTCTTTCAGGGTGCCGCGATATTCACGAATCTCATCCGGACTCAGTTCATCAACGTAGGCCAGTCCTTTGGAAATCAGCTCGATGGCATAGTTGTAGAGCTGATCGAAATAGTTTGATGAGTAACAGACCTCACCGCTCCACTCAAAACCCAGCCACTGAACGTCACGCTTGATGGATTCAACGAATTCCATATCCTCTTTAACCGGATTGGTATCGTCGAAACGCAGGTTGCATTGCCCCTGATAGTCCTGGGCGATGCCAAAATTCAGACAGATCGATTTCGCATGACCAATATGCAGATAGCCATTGGGCTCCGGCGGAAAACGGGTATGCACGCTGCTGTGCTTACCGCTCGCCAAATCTTCGTCAATGATCTGACGAATAAAGTTAGTTGGGCGGGCTTCAGCCTCACTCATCTCAAAAATCCTCAATACGAATAACGGGTGATTTGTACCACGAAGTAACGGAGTATGATCCACAAAGCGTCTGAGGGAAACAACCGTTTGTTAAGCCTTTAAAACAAAAAAGGCAGGAATCGCTTCCTGCCTGTGGGGTTCTGTTGCGGGGATTAGCCTTTCACTTCATACAGCGGGGTTTCCCCTGCTATTACCTGACCCTGTGCCAGTAAAGTCAGACCAGCAAAATCGTCGCTGTTGCTGACCACGACCGGACTCACCATTGAGCGGGCATTGGCGTTAAGGAATTCAAGGTCCATCTCCAGTACTCGCTGACCGGCGACCACGCTGGCCCCCTCTTCAACCAGACGGGTGAAGCCTTTACCTTCCAGCGCCACGGTATCCAGCCCCATGTGCACCACAATCTCCACGCCATTGTCGGTTTCCAGACAGAAGGCGTGATTGGTGTTAAAGATTTTTACCAGCGTACCGGCAATCGGTGCCACTACCCATTTGTCGCTGGGTTTGATCGCCAGACCGTCGCCCACCGCTTTGCTGGCAAAGGCTTCATCCGGCACATCATCCAGCGCCACGACTTCACCGCTGACCGGCGCCAGCAGCGTAGCGATGACCTGCTTCTCACTGTTCAGCACCGCCTGCGGTTTAACATCCGGCTCGGCCGGCGCACTGCTGGTAGCCGCTGCAGCGACCGGACCTTTGGTCAGCACTTTTTTCATGGCCGAGGCGATGCTTTCTGCCTGGGTACCCACGATGATCTGCACGCTCTGTTTGTTAAGACGGATCACGCCGGACGCGCCAAGACGCTTAGCAACCGCCTCATTCACCTGCGCCGAGTCATTCACGTTAAGACGCAAACGGGTGATACAGGCATCGATGCTGGTTAAGTTAGCTGAACCACCAATCGCCCCAATGTAGCGGCGCGCCAGTGACTCTGTGGCACTTTCACCGCTATCCGTTTTATCAACGTTAACGTCATAACCATCAGTTTCATCACCATCAACCGCCAGCTCGCGGCCCGGCGTCATCAGGTTGAATTTTTTGATGGTAAAGCGGAACACCACATAATAGATAACGAAGAAGACCAGACCCTGCGGGATCAGCATGTACCAGTGTGTCGCCAGCGGATTACGGGTCGACAGCACCATATCCACCAGCCCGGCGCTGAAACCAAATCCGGCAATCCAGTGCATGCTGGCAGCGATGAAGACAGAAATACCGGTGAGGACGGCGTGGATTAGATAAAGCACGGGTGCCACGAACATGAAGGAGAACTCCAGCGGTTCGGTAATACCCGTAAAGAAGGCAGCAAACGCCGCAGCCAGCATGATACTACCCACTTTGACGCGGTTCTCAGGACGCGCACAGTGGTAGATAGCCAGCGCAGCACCCGGCAGACCAAACATCATGATCGGGAAGAAGCCCGCCTGATAACGACCGGTGATGCCGACAGTTGCCGATCCATCAGCCAGTGACTGTGCACCGCCAAGGAATTTAGGAATGTCATTAATGCCCGCAACATCGAACCAGAACACCGAGTTCAGAGCGTGATGCAGACCGACCGGAATCAGCAGGCGGTTAAAGAAGGCGTAGATACCGGCACCGGCAGAGCCGAGCTTCTGGATATGTTCACCAAAGTTAACCAGACCATTAAACACCACGGGCCAGATATACATCAGGATAAAAGCGACAAAGATCATCAGGAACGAAACGAGAATCGGCACCAGCCGGCGTCCGCTGAAGAAAGAGAGTGCCTTAGGCAGTTCAACGTGGCTGAAGCGGTTATAGACCTCTGCCGACAGAATACCGACAAGGATGCCGACAAACTGGTTTTCAATTTTGCCAAAGGCTGCTGGAACCTGATCCAAAGGAATTTTCTGAATCATCGACACTGCAGCTGGTGAGCAGAGCGTGGTGACCACCAGAAAGCCGACATAGCCAGTCAGGGCAGCGGCACCATCTTTATCTTTTGACATGCCGTAGGCTATACCGATCGCAAACAGCACTGACATGTGCTCAATGATTGCCGCACCCGACTTGATCAGCAATGCCGCCAGCGCATTACCTGCGCCCCAGCTGTCTGGATCGATCCAGTAGCCCACGCCCATTAATATCGCTGCTGCTGGCAGGGTTGCTACCGGCACCATCAGTGCGCGCCCCACCTTTTGTAAGTAACCTAACATATCCCCTTCCCCCTATGAGCCTGACTTGTCGCTTTGCGCTGCTTAATGTTGTTATGTCAGCTGCAAAGATCGTTAATACACTTCATATCACGCAGCGAAGTGTAATGATAAATTAATTCGCCTCGCAAATTAAAAGCCTGGTAAATGTGATTTTTATCACTAAAAAACATCGTTTCATACGGCAACATCTGGCTATGACCGTAAACTTATTTTATGATCCGAAATATTGAATTATGCGCTGGCCATGGCGACAATGAATCATCTGTTCAGATTGGTGACTCACGCAACGGCTTAGCCATCCCCTTTCTATTTTCAATTGAGGTGAAACATGAGACTGATTCCTTTAGCGACACCAACCCAGGTGGGAAAATGGGCCGCCCGACATATTGTTAATCGTATCAATGCGTTTAACCCGACGGCGGATAAACCTTTTGTCCTGGGTCTGCCAACCGGCGGTACGCCACTGGAAGCGTACAAACACCTGATTGATATGCACAAAGCGGGCCAGGTCAGTTTTAAAAACGTCGTGACATTCAATATGGATGAATATGTTGGCCTGCCAAAAGAGCATCCTGAGAGCTATCACAGCTTCATGTATCGAAATTTCTTCGATCACGTTGATATTCAACCGGAAAATATCAACCTGCTGAATGGTAATGCCCCCGATATTGACGCAGAATGTCGGCAGTACGAAGAGAAAATTCGCGCGCTGGGTAAAATTCACCTGTTCATGGGCGGCGTTGGCAACGACGGTCATATCGCCTTTAACGAACCGGCTTCCTCTCTCGCTTCCCGTACCCGCATTAAAACCCTGACCCATGACACCCGCGTGGCGAACTCCCGCTTCTTTAACGGTGACGTTGATCAGGTGCCTAAATATGCGCTGACGGTCGGCGTCGGTACGCTGCTGGATGCAGAGGAAGTGATGATTCTGGTTACCGGCCATGTTAAAGCGCAGGCATTACAGGCGGCGGTTGAAGGCAACGTTAATCATATGTGGACCATCAGCTGCCTGCAGCTGCACGCGAAATCGGTGGTAGTGTGCGATGAGCCGGCCACCATGGAACTGAAAGTGAAAACCGTGAAATATTTCCGCGAAATGGAAGCGGAAAATATGAAAGGCGTTTAACAGAACATTGTCATGCCCTGCTGTTACGCTGAGTGACAGCAGGCCAGGACGGGAGAAGAGAGATGTACGCATTAGTTAACGGTCGAATCTACAGTGGCCATGAGGTTCTGGATAATCACGCGGTGGTAGTTGCCGATGGGCGTATAGCGCGCGTCTGTCCGCGTGAAGCACTCCCGGCGGATATTGAGCAGCGGGATATGGCAGGGGCGAATATTGCGCCAGGCTTTATCGATCTCCAGCTCAATGGCTGCGGTGGCGTGCAGTTCAACGACAGCCTTGAGGCGCTCAGCATTGAAACGCTGGAAACGATGCAGCGCGCCAATGAAAAGTCTGGCTGCACCAGCTTTTTACCGACGCTGATAACCAGCAGCGACGCCCTGATGAAACGGGCGATTGAAACCATGCGCGCTTACCTGCAGAAACATCAGAATCAGGCGCTGGGTCTGCATCTGGAAGGGCCCTGGCTGAGCAAAGCGAAAAAAGGCACCCACGATCCGGCGCTGATTCGCCTGCCGGATGCGGCGATGGTGCAGTACCTGTGTGACAACGCGGACGTCATCACCAAAGTCACGCTTGCCCCTGAAAATGCGGGTAGCGATGTGATTCGTCAATTGACTGATGCCGGGATTATTGTCTCAGCCGGTCACTCGAATGCGACTTATGAAGAGGCTAAAGCGGGCTTTTCTGCTGGCGTGAGTTTCGCGACGCACCTCTACAACGCCATGCCCACCTTTGCCGGACGTGAACCCGGGCTTATCGGTGCGCTGTTTGATTCGCCTGATGTATACTGCGGCATTATTGCGGACGGTTTACATGTACATTACGCTAACGTGCGCAATGCAAAACGCATCAAAGGCGACAAACTGGTGCTGGTCACGGATGCCACTGCACCGGCTGGCGCGGACATAAGCGAGTTTATTTTTGCAGGCAAAACAATCTATTATCGCGATGGGCTCTGTGTCGACGAAAACGGCACATTAAGTGGTTCTGCCCTGACGATGATTGAAGCGGTACAAAACAGCGTTGAGCATGCAGGGATCGCACTGGACGAAGCGTTGCGCATGGCAACACTCTACCCGGCACGGGCGATGGGCGTGGAAAGGCAGTCAGGCTCGATCGAAGCAGGAAAAATCGCGAACCTGACTGTGTTTACGCGCGACTTTAAAATCATAAAGACGTTTGTCAACGGAGACGACGTCCTGAGCGAGTAAGCACTGAATGACCACTGGCGGCCAGTCACAAATAGGAAATGTCGATCTTGTTAAGCAACTCAATAGCGCAGCGGTTTACCGGCTGATTGATCAACAGGGGCCGATATCGCGCATTCAGATTGCCGAACTTAGCCAGCTCGCGCCCGCCAGCGTCACCAAAATTACCCGTCAGTTGATTGAGCGCGGCCTGATCAAAGAGGTAGACCAGCAGGCGTCTACCGGTGGTCGCCGCGCCATCTCCATCATCACTGAAACCCGCCATTTCCATACCATCGGCGTCCGCCTCGGACGCAACGACGCCACCCTGACTCTGTTTGACCTCAGCGGTAAATCGCTGGCGCAGGAAGATTATGCGCTGCCGGAACGCACTCAGGAGACGCTGGAACATGCGCTGTTTAACGCCATCAGCAGCTTCATTGAGCAGCACCAGCGTAAAATTCGCGAGCTGATCGCGATTTCAGTGATCCTGCCAGGGCTGGTCGATCCGATTAACGGCGTGATCCGCTATATGCCACACATCTCTGTCAGCCGCTGGCCGCTGGTCGCCAGCCTGAAAAAACGTTTTAACGTTACCAGTTTTGTGGGTCATGATATTCGCAGCCTGGCGCTGGCCGAGCACTATTTCGGTGCAAGCCGCGACTGTGCTGACTCGATTCTGGTGCGTTTACACCGGGGCACGGGCGCCGGCATTATTGCCAACGGCCATATTTTTCTCGGCAGCAACGGCAACGTTGGCGAAATCGGCCATATTCAGGTCGACCCGCTTGGCGAGCGCTGCCACTGCGGCAACTTTGGCTGCCTTGAAACCATTGCCGCCAACGGCGCCATTGAAAATCGGGTACGCCATCTGCTGAATCAGGGCTATCCCAGCGTACTGACGCTGGAGGCGTGCCAGATATCCCACATCTGCAAAGCGGCCAATCAGGGTGATGCACTGGCCTGCGAAGTGGTTGAGCACGTTGGCCGTTATCTTGGCAAAGCTATCGCGATTGCGATCAACCTGTTTAATCCGCAAAAAGTGGTGCTGGCGGGTGAGATCACTGAAGCAGAAAAAGTGCTGCTGCCAGCGATTGAGGGCTGCATTAATACTCAGGCATTAGAGGCCTTCCGTAAAAATCTGCCGGTCGTGCGTTCCACCCTGGATCATCGTTCCGCTATTGGTGCCTTTGCGCTCGCTAAACGTGCCATGCTTAACGGCATTCTGCTGCAACATCTTCTGGAAGACTAAGAGCCTATCCCAGTAGGCGTAATTGGTGCAGGCAGTCTGGACACGGACAGCGCGGAACAACCGGAGCGTACACGTAGTACGTGAGGATTGTGAGCACTGCCCAGGTTCAGAATGACAAATTAAATAGCCTAATGGGATAGGCTCTAAGCTAACCCGCTGCTGTGGCGGGCCATATCGGATCTGACTATGACCATTAAAAGCGTAATTTGTGATATCGATGGCGTGCTGATGCACGACAACACGGCCGTTCCCGGCGCACAGGAGTTTTTACAGCGCATTCTGGCCAAAGAGATGCCGCTGGTGGTGCTGACGAACTATCCCTCGCAAACCGAGCAGGATCTGGCCAACCGTTTTGCCTCAGCCGGTGTCGAGGTGCCCGACTCCGTTTTCTATACCTCCGCAATGGCAACCGCCGACTTCCTGCGCCGTCAGGAGGGCAAAAAGGCGTATGTGATTGGTGAGGGCGCACTGATTCATGAACTCTACAAAGCGGGCTTTACCATTACCGATGTGAATCCCGATTTTGTCATTGTCGGAGAGACGCGCTCGTTTAACTGGGACATGATGCATAAAGCTGCCTTCTTTGTGGCTAATGGCGCTCGTTTTATTGCCACCAACCCGGATACCCATGCGCGCGGTTTTATTCCTGCCTGTGGCGCACTCTGTGCGGGTATTGAGAAGATATCAGGCCGTCGCCCGTTTGTGGTCGGCAAGCCCAGCCCCTACATCATGCGCGCCGCGCTGAACAAAATGCAGGCCCACTCGGAAGAGACCGTGATTGTCGGTGACAATCTGCGAACCGATATTCTGGCCGGTTTTCAGGCGGGTCTGGAGACGGTGCTGGTGCTCTCCGGCGTCTCGACGCTGAGTGATATCGATGCCATGCCGTTCCGTCCGGACTGGATCTACCCTTCTGTGGCCGATATCGACCTGTTCTGATTCATTTCTCTTATGACGCATCCGGCTAATCTGTGATGCGTCACCTCTTTTTGCGCTATATATCCCACTTTTACTGCCTGATTTCTGCTCACAAAAGCTATTTTATTGCTGATCCATCAACGAAACGGCATTAAAATTATCGTTTATTCAATTTTATTGCCATGCAAGCAATCTTTTTATCAGTAAATCACGATTCCTCTTGCATTGAATGCACCAAATAGCGCATTTTCTTATGTATCACGCAGCATCAGGCTGCCGGACAAACGCAAAAGATAACATCGCCGTAAGGTGAGCTCAGGAGTCAGTTATGTGTTCAATTTTTGGTGTGCTGGATCTGAAAACCGATCCTGTTGAGCTGCGCAAAAAAGCGCTGGAATGTTCACGCTTAATGCGTCATCGCGGCCCGGACTGGTCAGGCGTCTATGCCGATGACCATGCTATTCTGGCGCATGAACGTCTCTCAATTGTTGACGTTAACAATGGCGCACAGCCGCTGTACAACGCCGATCACACCCACGTACTGGCAGTTAACGGCGAAATTTATAACCATCAGGCACTGCGCGCTGAACTCAGTGATCGCTACGCGTTTCAGACCGGTTCTGACTGTGAAGTGATTCTGGCGCTCTATCAGGAGAAAGGTGTCGATTTCCTCGATGATCTGGAAGGCATGTTCGCCTTTATCCTCTATGACACCGTTAAAAAAACGTACCTGATTGGTCGCGACCACATCGGCATCATCCCGCTCTATATGGGTAACGATGAGCATGGCAACCTGTTTGTTGCTTCAGAAATGAAAGCGCTGGTGCCTGCCTGCCGTTCAATCAAAGAGTTCCCGCCGGGAAGCTATCTCTCCAGCACCGATGGCGAGATCCGTCGTTACTATCAGCGTGACTGGATGGAATATAAAAACGTTGAGCACAACACCACCGACGCCGCTGGCCTGAAACATGCGCTGGAAGAGTCCGTGAAAAGCCACCTGATGTCAGATGTGCCTTACGGCGTGCTGCTGTCAGGCGGTCTGGACTCTTCCATCATTTCAGCCGTGACCAAACGTTACGCGGCGAAACGGGTTGAAGATCAGGATAAAAGTGATGCGTGGTGGCCACAGCTGCACTCCTTCGCGGTAGGGCTGGAAGGTTCACCCGACTTAAAAGCGGCGAAATCTGTGGCGGAGCATCTGGGCACCGTACACCATGAAATTCATTTCACCGTGCAGGAAGGTCTGGATGCCATTCGCGATGTGATTTATCACATTGAAACCTATGACGTCACCACCATTCGTGCGTCTACGCCAATGTACTTAATGTCACGTAAAATTAAAGCGATGGGCATTAAGATGGTGCTGTCGGGCGAAGGCGCAGATGAAGTCTTCGGCGGCTATCTCTATTTCCACAAGGCGCCAAACGCCAAAGAGTTCCACGAAGAAAACGTTCGTAAACTGCAGGCGCTGCATATGTTCGACTGCGCCCGTGCCAACAAAGCGATGTCCGCCTGGGGCGTTGAAGCGCGCGTACCGTTCCTGGATAAAAAATTCCTGGATGTGGCGATGCGAATCAACCCGGCCGATAAAATGTGTGGCAGCAACGGTAAAATGGAGAAGCACATTCTGCGTGAATGTTTCTCCTCTTACCTGCCGGAGAGCGTGGCGTGGCGTCAGAAAGAGCAGTTCTCGGATGGCGTGGGTTACAGCTGGATCGACTCACTGAAAGAAGTGGCTGCCAAGCAAATCAGCGATCAGCAGCTGGCTACCGCTCACTTCCGCTTCCCGTTCAACACGCCGGGTTCGAAAGAAGCCTATCTCTATCGTGAGATCTTTGAAGAGCTGTTCCCGTTGGCGAGCGCGGCAGAGTGTGTGCCTGGCGGTCCATCGGTCGCCTGTTCTTCTGCCAAAGCGATTGAATGGGATGAAGCGTTTAAAAACATGGACGATCCCTCTGGTCGTGCCGTGGGTGTGCATCAGTCAGCCTATAAATAAGCCGGCAGAGAGCAGCCAGAATGGGCCGCTGCGGCCCATTTTTTTTACGATTAGCGTTGTATTCACTGAAAAATTGCCGAATAAACACCCAGGCTGGTTATAAGCCAGTCAAACAGCGATTATCTGGCAAAAAACGGTAAAAAAATTGTTGACGCTGTCTGGTCAACTCCGCATAATGCGCCCCGCAACGCCGATGAAGGTAACGCGAAAAAAAGA